>CAJHNH020000310.1:40000-205000 GCA_905116865.2 Candidula unifasciata
CTTGCTTTAACTCTTTGAGTGTTTAGCATCAGAGGCCTAATGGGTAGTCAAGAGAGACGTAAAATCGGCGCATCTTGCGTTCTTGGGACTCAAAGAGTTAATTTCCTTGCAAGTAGCTACAGGAGAAAACTTATTGAAATCAAACATCAAGGACAGTTTTCAGAGCTACAATTTTTACACCTGGCAGAAAACAACATCAGTATTATAGAAGAACAGTACAGAAAACTGATTGTTGTCAACTGGAAAGAAGAAGCTACATTTAAGAAGGATGGACTATCTAAAAAACAGGGAAGGTTTTGGATAGGTGTAATTCGACACCAGGCATTTAAAGAGTTGGCCACTTTCGCCCTTACTTGCCTAATAATGCCAGTTAGCAATGCTGTAGTTGAGAGAATATTCTCTCTTGTTACTTCAACTAAATCAGAAGCAAGAAACAAAATATAACTAGATTTTCTTTATGCAGTTGTCAGAATTAGAGCAGAACTATTGATATCAAAGAAATGTTGCAAAGACATCTAAGAAAATGCTGATTTTTACATCCGAAAAGGTTTATGCTGCATCTTGCACTGGTTCCAGTGAGGACGACAGTAAAGAATTCAATCTAGAGCTCTTTATGTGAAGTGAGTACACTGTTACACTTTATTTGGCAATTTTCTGGCATATTTTGGGTGATAGTTTGGCATAAAATGACGTTTTTTATCTGGCAACCCTGCAAAGGACTCAAGCACCCGGCTTGAAGGTTGTGGATAAGCATGACTACCAATGCCTCACTGCATGGACTATGGAAGATCATTTGTGTCAGAAATGATTTGAAAGTGCACTGTGACAGAAAAAAAAGGTTGTTGCGTATCCTTTACAGGACGTTGCAGAACCAACCCTAACAGCCCCTGGCTGTTGTGTGGTTTCTCTAGGCAAATTACGTCCAGTAGTTTGCCATTGCTTTCTGGACTGTCGGCTTTCTTGATACCACTGTCGAAACCAACGCAAGGCGCATTGCCCGCAGCTGGGATCGAACCCGGCATCCCGGCACTACGAAGCGAAGTGTTCTCATCGACTTAGCCACAGAGCCGACCTGTGACAGAAGGTTGTGGATAAACATGACTACCAATGCCTCACTGCATGGACAATGGAAGATCATTTGTGTCAGAGTTGATTGAAAGTACACGGTGACAGAGGTTGTGCGTAGACATGAATACCAGCTGAGTTGAGTTGAGTCAAGAATTGACATCACAGCACTCAGGGCATTCCCATTCGTACTCCGTCCTCATCTTCAGCAGCCAGCGCAGAGTTATAAAACAAATGGTACTGGCCACAATCTGGTTATATGTCCGTCTTGCCTTTCCTCTGAGTGTAGTGAGCCGGCCAGACCCTCTAGTTACACCCAGGTGCCTCATTCTCTCCAGGCCATGATAATCTTGTTTCTCTACTGATTCCGTTACTTGTTTCCAAAGGGCCTGACTACCAATGCCATACAACATGGACTATGGAAGGTCATCTGTATCAGAATTGATTGAAAGTACAAGACGTAAAAGGTTATGTGCAGACATGACTACGAACGCCCACAGCAAAAACTTTAAGAAGAAGATATTTTAAGAGTGTAAAACCTCTAGGAAGCAGTCCGGAGAGGGAAAAGGACACGCAATAAAACTGGTTGCTACTGAATCACCCCAATAGAAAAGAAATAACGCATATACTCGCCTCACATTTTGAGAATCAAAAGTCAGGGGGAGTTAATTGCCTGTTTGTTATCTTTTGGGATTCGAGTTGTCTTTCCCTGGTGTCTGCTTCAACTCTGTTGATTATTGTCTTGTTATGTTTTCATTATATAGTTATACAAGCATGTCGTAAAAGGCGACTAATTAGGGTCGTGTCATTCGAAATCAGGGTGCATCTGCCTGACAGGAAGGTCGCAGTGGGTCTATTACCCTCCCCCCGCCTCCTATCCTTTCACAATGGAATCTAGGAATGCAAACGAGAACAGTTCACATACTAACTGCGTCTGCTGCAATTTGATAAAAACTAAATCTATGTTTCTCCCTCCGTGTTGAATATCGTCCAGAAACTCTTCTCATCCCCCCCCCCCCCCCCCAAGTTAGATTAGTCCTTTAATGTAGACATTATTTGCCTGTTCTGTTGCAAGGGAGCTGCGTAGTCTTGAGGTATGGTGTCCGCCTCGAGTGCTAGAGGTTCAGGGTTCAATCCAGAGTAAGAGCTGGGAGTTTTTCACAATTCCCCTTGGTCTCTGGGTAGTGAGATCGGACACTCATGTGCATTGTTGGACACGTAAAAAATACTTTAACAGGTGTAAAGAGAAAAGAGTAGCCTAACGGCCCTACCCGGGCAAAATTTGAACTTAAATATCTACATAAAGTATTTCAGGATTCTTGCCAGAGATACAGAGCCTGTGCTGAGCGTCTTCGGACTCAGACTTGAGTTAGAAGAAGAACGGAGCATTTATGGGTTATTGCCTGTGTGCCATGATGTTGATCTGTTGTTCAAACTAGGGCTGGACCGAATATTCGCTTCGTATTCGCTTTGGGGCCGAATAGTGGACCGAATAACTATTCGGTATTCGGCCCAATAGTTGCGTTCGGGCCGAATACGAATAGTGGTTACCTTACATTCATTTCTGCATACACTGCAATGGACTGAAATAACTCTCTCATAAACACAGTAGTTGCTGTTGCCTAAGTTTGTAGTAGCAGGGAAAACTGCGACCCAGTTGCGTGGTACAGAAGCAGGCAAGGTATTGCCTGCTGACTCGACAGAGGCATTACAGCAAAGGTTTTCAAACTGGGTGCGTATTGCAGGGGTGCCGGGCGAAAATCAAGAAAAGTCAGCTATATATTATGACATTATTAAAGAAGACATAAAGATACATGAGATACTTTTCTCACCACTGTCGAAAAGAGCACAGGCGACAGGCAGTAACTGCATTTTATAAAATGAAGAACATCTTATGTAATATATCCTTGCAATTGAAGGTTAGAAAAATAATTCTTGCTTGCTACTATTTTTTCTCCAATTGTTCCAGTTTTAAAATGTGGTTGTAAGTCCTCGACAATCGGTAGGCAAGCTGAACAATTTCTCTAGGCTTCAGAGATTTAGTTTTACAGAACAATGCTTAAAATACCTTGAATAGCCACACAAACAAAAGCAACCAATAGGTTTTGAAAGAGGCGGGAGCCCGAAGACAACTAATCACAGACATCAGAAGGAGACAGTCATCATTTTTAGGCTATGTTATGAGAAGAGAGAAGATGGAACATGTGGTGACCACAAGAAAGATCTGTGGAAGGAGGGATAGAGGAAGACAACGAAAGAAGATTCTTGACAGTCTTGTTGCATAGCATGGAGTTGTGTCAGCCCACGAACTGATACATGCTGCAGGAGATCGCAGATTGTGGCGAGGCATAATCGCTCACGTCAGTCGACAAGGCACCTGATGATGATGATACACTATTCGTATTCGTATTCGGCCGAATAGTTGGCCCCACTATTCGTATTCGGCCGAATAGTGAAAATCACTATTCGGTACAGCCCTAGTTCAAACCTCAAATCTCAAACCTCACAGATCAATATTGATATTGTGTGTGTTTGTTGAATAAACAGAAACCATGAGTTGTAAGCCCTTTGGCTCGATACTATGGATATCGCAACCTTTTGGCCTTGATTCCATAATGGTTAGTTGCGTATCCTTTGCAGGACGTTGCAGAACCAACTCCAACAGCCCCTGGCTGTTGTGTGGTTTTCTAGGCAAATTTACGTCTAGTAGTTTGCCATTGCTCTCTGGACGGTCTACTTTCTTAATATGACTGTCGAAACCAACGCAAGGCGCATGGCCCACAGCTGGGATCGAACCCGGCATCCCGGCATTACGAAGCGTTCGCATCGACTTAGCCACAGAGCTGACGATTCCATGATAGGTACCGTAAATCTGGGAGAAATGTGGCTTTTCTGCCTACCCCCGGGCGTGAACCCGGAACCCAAGGAGTTTGTCACCCGGTCGCCGCGCAGTTAGGTTTAACCAATTGAGCTAGCTAGCCAAGACAATGATGATATTAACGTATGTGATTTAAAATAACAATTTTCAGAAACATAACCCTACTCCCACTTCTAAATTCTCCAGAGTTGTCAGCGATCGATTACCACCCAAAAGATTAATCCTGCTTTGCATAACCGGGCCAACCACATATTGCACAGGCGTGGGGGGAGGCTCGGTAATCTCTTGTGTGACTGGGCGGGCAAGAGGTTCGGTAATCTCTTGTGTGACTGGGGAACCTCTCTTTAGTTCATAGGTTCTTCTTTGATAAGCCAAATCCCACTGTGGATTGCAACGGCTGTTGAGTCACTTCAGAAGTCGCTGTTTTGCTTTTGGGAGCCGATTTCTAATGCCAGGTTAGGTTTTGAGTTATTTCATGTTTGGTGGATATTTGTATTTTAGTTAAAAGTACTTTTTTTATTTCACACTAATTATCGTCAGGCTAGAAATGATAAATTTCATTTGAGGACAAGTGGATTATTTGCTTCCCGTTATGGGACGCAATTGTTTGGTATTATAAAGCTCTACTTCGGCTGCTCGCAGTGACGTAGCGGCTAGACGCCCGGAAGGTCGTGGGTTCGCTCCCTGGCGGAGCCGGACTTTCTTTGTTCAAAAATGACCTTGGCTCCCAGGTTGACCCAGCCTTGAGTGGGTACCAAGTACTGTCCTGGGAAGTAAAGGCGGCCGGTGTGATGCTGACTACATCACCCATATTTTGCCGTTGGTCTATAAAATATAGGTCTAGCCCTATATGCCCCATACACCTGAAAGGCGCGGAGAAGGATCCTTTACTTGAGTTTACTCCGGCTGCTATCAGGGACCCTAATATAACCCAATATATGGGTTGAGGGGTGTTTCTGGTACCTGATCTCTTTTTGAATGGTGGCACTTTGTGTCACCGGGTGTTTTTCGCTCGGTATGATGTCCTCATTGGTTTGAACGTCATCATCGTGGGTAACACGGAAGTACAAATAGATCATAACATTTTAGGTTTGAAGTTTGAGCAACGGATCAACATCAAGGCACACTGGTAGTAACCCATAACTGCTCCGTTCTACTTCTAACTCAAGTCTGAGTCCGAAGAAGATCAGCGCAATGCATATGCTCCGTAGCATGTGTGATTTCTTATGTCATGTTACGTTTTAACAGTTTACATAAATATACATATGCTCGCCTGAGGATTGGAGGCTGGTGGGTTCGCTCCCTGGCGGAGCCGGACTTTTTTCAAAAATGACATTGACTTCCAGGTTGACTCAGCCTTAAGTGGGTATCAGGTACGCTCCTGGGAAGTAAAGTCGGCCGGCGTGATGCTGACCACATTACCCATTTTGTGCCGTTGGTCTATAAATTGAAGGTCTAGCCCTATATACCCATTACGCCTGAAAGGCGTGGAAAAGGATCCTTTGCTTTGATACATACACACACACACACACACACACATATATATATATATATATATATATATATATATATATATATATATATATATATATATATATATTATTTGCCCGGCTCTCTAGCGTAGCTGGTTAAACCTGACATCGCGATGACCGGGTGACGAACTCCTTGTGGTCCGGGTTCACTACCGGGAATGGGCACAAAAGCCACATTTCTCCCAGATTTACGGTACCTATCATAGAATTAAGGTCGAAGGGTTGCGATATCCATAGTTCCGAGCCAAAGGGTTAACAACTTAGGGTTTCTGGATATATATATATATATATATATATATATATATATATATATATATATATATATATATATATATATATATATATATATATATATATATATATATATATATTATTTATGTAATCATCACCGTGTAGATCATTACCGTCTAAGGAGAATGCCGCTGCGAGGAGTTAGCAACGATCAATACTTAAAGGAAAGGCGAGACGGATGTACAATCAGACAGTATCTGGAACCATCGGAATTGGAACTCTTTGCTTGCTGCTGAAGAAGTGGACGGATCGCTTATGGGAGTGTCTCGAAGTCTCCGATAGTGATTCCTAATTCAACATTTAGCATTTGTCATCACGTAGCATGTCCTTTGCAGAACGTCGTTCTCATCACGGTCTATCTGAAAGAAACTCGCAGTCTCGCTGGTTCTCCTGCCTCGTGTACTTTCGTATCCAAGGAGTCACGTATATCCTGTCCCCATCTTCGCGCTGGTCTGCCCCTGCCCCTCCTTCCTGGTAGCATGCCTTCTTCTATTAATTTTTCAGTCTGCTATGGTTTTTGATATTGGCATTGACCAAAAGGTTTTGCTTGTGAGACAAGGCGCTATTTATAAGCAAATCTTCCACAATGTTCAGATCTTCCACAATATTCAGGTCTTCCACAATGTTCAGATCTTCCACAATATTCAGGTCTTCCACAATGTTCAGATCTTCCACAATATTCAGGTTTTCCACAATGTTCAGATCTTCCACAATATTCAGGTCTTCCACAATGTTCAGATCTTCCACAATATTCAGGTCTTCCACAATGTTCAGATCTTCCACAATATTCAGGTTTTCCACAATGTTCAGATCTTCCACAATATTCAGATCTTTTACAATGTTCAGATCTTCCACAATATTCTGGTCTTCCACAATGTTCAGATCTTTTACAATGTTCAGATCTTCCAGAATGTCAGTATTAGATTTCGTCTTTGTCCATGAAATTCTGATAATATTTCGACAGCAGCTCACCTCAAAAGCCCTTATTGTCGCCCTTAAGGACTGTGAGATAGTTCACGACTCACACCTGTATACTGCTACACGATAGATGCAATATCATGTTTTAGCAGTTCCAAATACATAGCACAGTGTTCACTCTATACTTGATTCCTTTCTGTGCCAACGAAAACCATACAGAATATCTATCGCTGTCCGTCATGGAACAACAGACTGAGACTGCAGTCTGAGCAAAGTCAGTAATATACACACGCACTGAATGCATAAGGCACCTGTCAGAAGTGAACATAAACATTCAGGCGACAGAAATGCAGAATGCCTGTCTCAACATACAGTGTGAGTTTCCAAAGTGTCAGAAGACATTCTGCAAACATTTCCAAGTAAGATAAAATTCGTCCCCTTGTGGAATGCAATTTTTAGTAATTGTGAAGCCCCGACCTGGCTGTTGCCGGGGGCCCTAAACATAGCCTGGCCTGAAATATGGCCTAACGGCTAAAGGGGGTTTCCGGGACCTCTCCACGGGTAATCCACATCCATATGGTGGCACATTGTGTCACCGGGTGTTTATCGCTTGTGTAATGTCCTGGTGGGGTACAACTTACACACATACATACATTAGCAAGTCATCACTGTATTCCTTTTTCGACTACACCGACTGCAGTCACGACAAAGTCAATAACAGACTCAGGCATCAAATGCATAAGGCATGCATCAGAAGTGAACACAGCCATTCAGGCAATAGATTTTGTTTTTCTCTTCAGTCCGTCGGGTTTCATTGACTTGGCCGAAATATTTGCAGGATTATCCTTACATTTATTTTCAACCATCACTAGTTCATCTGAGGAGCCATCATCGTGTAGCGGTCAGGCTCGAAGGGCGTAGATTCAATTACGCATCGAGTGGGATTAATCCAGTGTTAGACTTGAGGGAGTTCCTGATAGCGAGGTCTTCTGTACATAAAATCCAGCTTGATTTCATTGCAAGGCTTTCAGGCGAGCATACATGTATTTACATGAATGATTGAATGAATGAATGAATGAATGAATGAATGAATGAATGAATGAATGAATGAATGAATGAATGAATGAATGAATGAATGAATGAATGCATTCTCTGCCCTTGAGGTTCATTGCTGCAGATATCATCCGCCTCCATTCATCTCTATGGTTGGCCTTCTCTTTCCATTTGGTTACATTAAGTGTTTGTAGGTCTCTATGGATATTATCTCTCCATCGTCTTCTTGGTCTGCCTCGTGGTCTACGACCATTCAGCTCCCTTGTGTATACAGTTTTTACCTCTCTGTCTTCTGACACCATTCTTTCAATATGCCCCAGCCATTTCAGTCTATTAGCTCTCATGATGCCAGTGATCTGTGGTGATTTAAACAGAATATGAATTTTGTTGGTGCTTCTCACATTCATTTCCCCGTTGTTTGCATTTCTGATAGTCCAAAGATTCGTCGTAAGATTCTGTTATTGAAAGGCTTCATTTCTTTCAGTTTAGTGGTCTTCTCAACGCTTTGATCAATATTTTGATTATAGTGTTGCCAAATTTAATGATGAAGGTTATCTAGCCGCAACGGCCACTTGTCCTTTGTGTCTATGATAATGCGATGTTGACTGGTTCTAGATTTGGTTTAGTTTGATATCTTTTCACGAGACCGGGTTTCCCAGTAACAATAAAAACGTTCCCAATAATACCCCCATGTGACTCCACATTGCAGCTGGGAAACAGAATATAGAAGGTACTGTGTCCTCCAAACAGCGACACCAGAGCTTTCTAAAACTGGGTAGCCCGACACATTAATGCAGTGTTTCCTAATGTGGGATTGCTTAGGAGGGCAGTTTTGTTATGGTGGGGGGGGGGGGGGGTGGGTTGGGGGGGGGTCGAAAATGGACTCGTCCAGAATTTAAGTGCTATATATATATATATATATATATATATATATATATATATATATATATATATATATATATATAAAATATATATATATATTAGTTAGTAGACAGATTGTACGTATTGCAAATCGAACCATTTAGTCCATAAGTACTCGGTGTAAGTCATCATGGGTCCTGCCAACTGGTGTAAGCGCTCATGCGTCTCCACAAATCACATTCCCCAATTGCCTGGAACAGCTCCATTGATGATATCCCTCTATCCCATCGCCTCAGCCCATCCAGCATCATCTCCCTTGGTCTGCCTCTACCTACCTTTCCCACTGATCTTTCCAGTTGTCACGATGTTCTCCAATGTCTCTCTTCTCATTAAGTGGCCAAAGAACAGTGTTTGTCTGTTTCTCATTGTTGTATTTAGAAATCTACTTTCATTAGCTTCTTTCAAGCAATCGTTGTTAGTTACTCTGGCCGTCCAAGGTATTCGTAACATTCGTCTCAGAAACCACATCACTGTTGCTTCCAACTCCTTCCTAATTTGTTTACTCTCATTCCAAAATTCGCTGCCATACAGCAGAACAGGTTTTATGCAACACTTTAGCACCCTCTTTCTGACATTCAATGAGAGCGATTTATCGCATAAGATATTTTTGTTTCCTTTTTTTTGGGTATGCTGCCTTCGCTTGACCTATTCTGTCGCACAATTTTTTATCTGACGATATCATATTTGGTGGGGGGGGGGGGGGGGGGGGGGGGGGGGGGGGGGGGGGGGGGGGGTATACTACGAATTTCACATAGGCTTTAGCGGAGAATATCACAAAATAGGTTTGGAAGCACTGCAATAGTGTGTCTTGACCTGACTTGCTACCCCACCAGGACATCACACATCAAGCGCTAAACACCCGATGACGCAAAGTGCCACCATGTGGATGAGGATCGCCGTGGAGAGGTCCCAGAAACCGTGTTCAGACAACTGGCCATATTTATGACCTGCCTATATTGCGGCCCCTGGCAAAACCAGGGCAGGGCTTCAAATGACAAAAAATGTCGTCCTAAAAAGGACGAGACTAGATGTTATAGTGTGTCAGCGGCAGTGTGAATTCGTGTCGCGGGAAGGTAAAGCGTTAAACAGTATATTATATGTCCGTATCTCGAAAAGTTTATTAAATTAAAATCTGGTTTGCTGGTAGATTGAATTCAGGTTAATCTTAAAGTGTGTCACTAACTTAAACAGTTTGCAAAGTCCTGATCTAAGCAGACGTCACAAATAAGTTTCCGTAACTTTTTATTTGAATAACCCACACTTAATGAAATCTTACCAGTTGTTGCCCCTGAATTGCAGATTGTTGCCCCTGAATTGCAGATTGTTCCACCGGCATTACATTTATTCTAGAAGCACTTAATAAAACGGGCATTAAGTTTTAAATCGTTTAATGTAATTCATAGACTGGCGCAGTAACCAGAACCGAATCAGCAAACACGAATTTGCTTGAATGGGAGACGAAATTGTGTAAGCTAGACAGGTGTTATGTGCGTATGTTCTCTAATGCTGCAAGCACAACAAAGGGACTTACAAAGGGACTTACAAAGGGACTTACCGTGGATATTAAATATATAAGGACATTTCGCTGATGGTACAGTAAATGCCTATGTCACCGAAATGAAGCTTCTCAAACTATTGATGCCGACTCCGTGGCCATGGTGGTTCTCAAACTGGGATATCTGGTTGGTTAGTTAGTCATCGAACATACAACCATTCAGTCCATAAATCGGTAAATCCCACGGCGTGTAGTGACTAACGATACCATTTTTGTGTTGGTTTTTTATTCTTCTTTTGCCTTCAGCACAGTTCTCTTGTCTGGCCATACCCCTTTTAACATGCTGTTCTTGCAGGTTGGTCATGGTTGCAGATTCACAGTCATCACTTCGTTCTCGCAAGCGTCTTACCTTTCCCTTCCTTATATCAGCCTGGACAGTGGCTCGTCCGTATCCCGCAGTAGTTTTACCAGCTAGCCTATCATCTTGTTCACTTCCTTGTACACCTGTATACCCTGTCACTGTTATGCAACTTGATATGTGTCAGCGCCCAGAGAACGACATACAACCAAACTGTTACTGGGTGACAGCTGACAGCCACGCCTGCAGACTTGTGTCTCCAGTTATGAGTTCTGAGTTAGCAACCGACATCACAGCACTCATTACATTCCCATAAACGTTCCGTGCCCATCTTTAGCAGTAAGCACAGAGTTCCAAAGCGGATGTCGCCAGTAGCAGTCTGAATGTTTATCCTTCTGTCCCCTCCCTTGCTCTGGTCGCTCCTCACTGCAAGCCGCCAGTTACAAGACAGAGAAGATAGACATGTGTTGGGTTGTCACAGAGATAAATGGACAGCTAAACAACACACCGGCACTGAACTGGGAAACAAATGGATTGAAGAAACGAGAACGTCTAGAAGAAACCCATAAGATAAGTGTTAAGAGGCCAAGGGTGCTAAACTGGATTCTATCCATGACATCCATTGAATATCCCAGAATAGAACGAAAATTTTAGTTTGTCCTTTAGTTTGTAATTCTTGAATCCAATTCAATCTTTTTCTTGCGTCCTTAAAAAAGGCTATGTGACTCGTTTTGTGATTTACAGCTAAGCTGCGATATTTGCCACTACCCCTAACAATACTTTTTAAAACATAGTTGGCTCAGTTTAGATGTGGTTCTTGAGAAAAATTTTGCGAATACCTTGGACTGCCAGAACAACCAACATTAAATGCCTGGAAATGGCTAATGAAAGTAGAACATTATATACAACAATGGGAAGGAGACAACGTTCTTTAGTCATATGATGAGAAAATGAGCACTGCTAAATATCATGACGACTGGAAATATCCCTGGTAGAAGAGGCAGAGGCAGACCAAGAGAAATTATTGTAGATGGCTTAAGACAGTGGCATGGAGGAATATCATCACTATAATTGATCCAGAACACCAAAGCAAAATCTGAACGCTTACGCCAGCTGGCAACACACTTGATAATGATGATAAATGAGAAAAAACAATTTAATAGCAATGGCAAACTATGGAAATTCGAAATAGTTAGTTAGTAGACAGATTATACGTATTGCACATCGAGCCATTCAGTCCATATGTGCTCGGATCCCCTCCTCAGTCAATCCTGCAGCGTTTGGCAGCTGACACCAGTTATGTGTTGGTTTCCCATTCTTCTGTGGCATTCTACATGTGCTCTTGTCTGGCCACACACTTTTTCAACACGCTGTTCTTGCAGTCTGGTCCAAGTTGCAGATTCGGTCATCACTTCCTTGTCACAAACGTATTACTTCTAGTAGAAGTAAAGGACTAATTTCCCCGCCTTTAGGAGTTTTGGGTATATAGGGCTAGACCTTTATTTTATAGACCAGTCAGCACAATGGGTGAAATTGTTAGCATCACGCAGGCCACTTTTACTTCCCAGGGCTCTATCTAGTACCTATTCAAGGCCGGGTCGACCTGGGAGCCAAGATCATTTTTTGATAAAAGGACCTGAACACACGACCTTCCGATCCGTAGGCGATGGTGTTTCCATTACACCACTGCAGCTCCTTGCTTCTCGTAGAGTGACCAGTATATCAGCCTGGTCAAAGGCACGTCCGCCCTACACAGTAACATTACCAGCAAGCCTATCACCTTGCTCATTTCCTTCCACACTTGTGTGTCCTGGTGCGAATTGACTGATTGATCAAGACCGTCTCTATGTGGCGGGCCATGCTGCTGACGTCACCACAAGGGACTAACGATACTCTAAAGTATCGTTAGCCTGGTTTGATGACGTCAGCAGCATGACCTGTCAAATGGAGACGGTCTTGGATTGATGTTCACCCAGTAGGACATCACACCGGGCGACAAACACCCGGTGACACAAACACAAAGTGTCACCATTCGGATGAGGATCACCAAGGGACAGGTCCTAGAACTTTGTTCAACCCATAAGTTGGGTTATATTAGGACTCCCGTCAACAGCCAGGGTGAAGACTTCAAATCGACTCTTACGCAAGTTTTTGGGTAGGCAGTGGGTCTATTCTTGTTTTCCTTATGAAAGGGCCACGGAGCCCACATAGAGAACCCCGTGCGAATTTGAAACTGATATCTTTTCTCCTTTAAAATGTCCTAGTAATATCAAATTGCCAAAATATACTAATATAGTTCTTCAGCGCTCTGTAAAAATATACGCAACTAACTACTACGAGTTTTTTTTAACGATATGTTTTTTAAAATGCAGTGTATCAATGCGTGTTCATCAAAGTAGAGCCAGAAACCTGTACGAATATGAGCGCCGTTCGATTCCCATGGATTCATTTCCCATGCTTCTTTTGTACGTTGTTAATTTCCCTTTCCTCCAGATTCCTTACAGCAAACTCTCATTACCGAGTATTGATTTATTCCCTGATTTATTAACCACCGATCGATAAATCTATTTCCTGAGGGATTAACAGCCAAGATACTTCGTTTGTGTGGCTTCGAATTTAATCCTAGCTGGCTTTGGAAATGAGATTGCCAATATGCAATTAATCCCTTTTGATTTTTGAAACAAAGGTCTCAATACTTAGGTTCTATTTCTTTTCATTCTTTTTCTCACTGGGCTTCAGCCGCATCAAAGGGCATGATTGTTAGAAGTCAGTTTCTTATACGACAACAAGCATTGCTGCTGTTTATTAATTTTTTTTCCCCTTTTTATTTTCCCCTTTGCCCATGCTTCCGCCTCCTCTTCTTCTTCTTTCCTTCTTTTCCCCAGTCCTTCTTTCTCCCTCCTCCCCCCTCCCGTACGCTTCTCCGTTCTTCATTCCTCTCTTTATTCCTGACTTCATCTCTTCTTTCCTCGTTTCCTATCTTCCTAGCTCTTCCTTCCTTCCTCCCTTACTCCCATAAGCCTTTTCTTTCTCCGTTCCTCTCTTCCTTCCAATCTTCCATAATCTTTTCCCTCCTTCCTTCCTTTTCTTCCCTCCTTTCCTTTTTTCTTTTCTCATTTCCTTCCTTCCTTCCTCTTCTCCTTTCCGCCTTTCTTCTTCTCTTCCTTCCTTTTATTTCTCCCCTTATTTCGTCCTCCCCTTCTTCTTCTTCTTCTTCTTCTTCTTCTTCTTCTTCTTCTTCTTCTTCTTCTTCTTCTTCTTCTTCTTCTTCTTCTTCTTCTTCTTCTTCTTCTTCTTCTTCTTCTTCTTCTTCTTCTTCTTCTTCTTCTTTTTCTTCTTCTTCTTTTTGTTCTTCTTCTTCTTTTCTCCACCTGCATTGAAGAATTTACCCCCAATAAATTTTACGAACGTTAGATTTGTTTATAATTCCACTTCAAGTTAAAACCAGTATTTTTATGATGTGAGACATTTCATTTCATAATCTGCTTTTATTTATCATCTGTCTTCCATCTCCTCTTTCAGTTGCTCATTCCAAAAACGTAACATAAAAATATAATGCAAAATTAGATCTAATATACAACCTTTCATGAAAGACTGAATTCGGTCATAGACAGAAAACTGTATTCCAAAAAATTAACGCCCAAAAAGACTGACTTTCTACCCCACCAGGACATCACACAAGCGATAAACACCCGATGACACAAAGGGCCACCATGTGGATGAGGATCACCGTGGAGAGGTCCCAGAAACCGCGTTCAGCCAATAGACCATATTTATGGCCCCTGGAAAGAGCCAGAGTAGGGCTTCAAAATAACGAAAAATTGCATCCTACAAAGGGATGAATAGCGTATTAAGGGTAGCTACCGTCCTGAATTGGATTGGATTTTTTACCCCACCAGGACATCACACAAGCGATAAACACCCGATGACACAAAGTGCCACCATGCGGATGAGGATCACCGTGGAGAGGTCCCAGAAACCGCGTTCAGACATTTGGCCATAATGATGACCTGCCTATATTGCGGCAACTGGCAAAAGCCAGAGTGGGGCTTCAAATAACAAAAAATAACGTCCTAAGAAGGACGAAAAGTGGTATGAATATATTACAAATCCTGAATTGGATTGGCTTTTTACCCCACTAGGACATCACACAAGCGATAAACATCCAATGACACAAAGTGCCACCATGCGGATGAGGATCACCGTGGAGAGGTCCCAGAAACCGCGTTCAGACATTTGGCCATAATGATGACCTGCCTATATTGCGGCCCCTGGCAAAAGCCAGAGTGGGGCTTCAAATAACAAAAAAATAACGTCCTAAGAAGGACGTAACGAATAATAGCCTTAATCCTGAATTGACTGACTGACTTTCTACCCCACCAGGACATCACAAAAGCGATAAACACCCGATGACACAAAGTACCACCATGTGGATGAGGATCGCCGTGGAGAGGTCCCAGAAACCGCGTTCAGACAATTGGCCATATTTATGGCCTGCCTATATTGCGGCCCCTGGCAAAAGCCAGAGTGGGGCTTCAAATAACAAAAAATTACGTCTTAAAAAGGACGTAAGAATATGCGTATATAATCCTGAATCTGAATTAGAGACCATAGTTTCTAAAGTCGGAAATGTTTGCCATAAGAATTTAATCTTAGTTCGGTTATTGCCACTTTGAAACCCGATCTTAGTTCAAACAGGTCAGTAAAGAAGTGTTTATAGTAGGACAACAGAAAAGGGATACAGTGTGTCGTTAAACTTAACCCGCAAATGACGTTTCAGAGGTTCAGCATTTCTAGTTCGTTGATTGTTTGTTCAGTCGATAGCTTTTCATGACTTATCTCCCTTGAAATGTGATTTACGATGGCTGTTTATGTCCCCAATGGTTTTTATATACCGTTTTGAGTACTTGAGTCGAGATTCTTCGGAAGGTTTGTTTGAAGTAAATGACGTCAGGACTGTTACCTGACTTATAATAACAGATGTAATGCTGTGTCCAGTGTTATCTCTCTGTCTCTTTCTCTCTTTCTCTCTCTCTCTCTTTCTCTCTCTCTCTCTATCTGTATGTGTGTGTGTGCGCGGGCGTATGCGTATGTGTGTGTGTATATATATATATATATATATATATATATATATATATATATATATATATATATATATATATATATATATATATATATATATATATATATATTGACATTAACGTTAGTCTTCCTATTTACACATGGTTACACACTAACTCATTTTTGATTGGTCGACCTTCATTCAGCCTAGCTCACTTCTGAATGGTCGACCTTGAGCCATGTTACCATTCCACAAGGCTACGTGGGTGTTCTGCAATGCTGTTGAGATCGCCTGTTGTATATTTCAGCACGCCAGCGCTTTTAACACTCCAAAACATAGACAAACTAGGTCTAACACAAAACTTCTTTGGAGAGTGATGAAAACTATGTCACAGGCATTCTATTTCTCGGGGGAAAAAAAGTTAATTCAAGACAACCCAGAAAGCAAACAACAGAGCGGCATACCCGTAACCTGCAGAAAATTAGACCAGCCCAACAAACTTGTTATTAAAACGTGACCTACTTTGTTTGGTAAGACCAACGTAAAACTAACCATATATATATATATATATATATACATACACACAAACCTGCACACACGTACACACACTCATACATATACTTAGATGCACTCATGTTGATACAGACACTTACAAGCGCAACCACACTCACGCGTACACATACATGCACTCTAACACTCTAAGCCTGTGCACTGTGATGAGCTTTTCGGACTCAGACTCATGTAAGAAGAAGAACGGAGCACTTATGGGTTACTACCCGTGTGCCATGATGTTGATCCGTTGTTCAAAACCTGAAACCTTATATCTTTCAAAATGAGGCTTGTACAACATTTCCCGCGTTCTTAGTGTTAGGATCTGACAGCACAGCCCTCGGGACGTCCCCTTAAACGCTCCGTTCTCATATTCAGCAGCCAGTAAAGAGTTTCAGTCCCAACGATGCCAGTAGCAGCTTGATTATATGTTGATCTTGATTGTCTTTCGAGTGTAGAGTGTCGGCCAGATCTCCTGTTGCCTCCCAATCTGTATCATTGTTTCCAGACCGAAGTGACAATGCTACCAATGCCAAACCTGGTCCCTAACAAGAGCACAGGAGAAAAAGATCACGACGTGCAAAATGAGATGCTTACGTAAGGCTGCCAATGTCACAAGGAGAGACAGAGTTCGAAACGATAACATTAGAGCAATTGTAGGAACCACACCATGCCTGCAATACATAAAGAAGCAACAAATAGAGTGGTTTGGCCACTTAATGCGAATGCAAACAGACCAACTGCCTCTACGAGCATACAACGAACAACACTACTGCCCTAGAGCAAGAGGCAGACCGAGAGTACGATGGATAGACAATATATCAGAGATCCTGAGGCAACACGGACTAACAACAACACATGCAACACACCTGGCCCAGGATAGAAAACTGCGACTCCCCACTACGCTGTGAGGCAATTGTGGACAAGACAAGACAAGTGACAATACTAAATCTTTTCCTGGTCATGCTGGTGTGTTGGGAAATGAGCAGGCAGATAGACTGACCCGTTCTGCACCACTTGGTGGTGAACTGCTGCATGACAAGCTGGATGTTGTGAGGGCCCTTTGGGAACGAGTGAGCAGTGCAGAGGCGCAGATAGATCATTACGGTCTGAGTAGAATGGCGCTGCGAGGAGTTACCAGGAGATCTGGTCGACGCTCAACACTCAGGGAAAGGATGAGACGGATATACAATCAGACAGTTACTGGTGCCATCCGAATTGGAACTCTTCAGTTGCTGCTGAAGATGGGGGAGTGGAGCACTTATGGGAGTGTCCCGAGTGCTGTGATGTCGATTTTTTTTTTCAATATTCAACAAAATAAGTTGTCAAGTACCTGGATGGTGGTTGGGGAGGGGGGGGGGGGGTGTTTCAAAAAGAGGGCGGGGGGGGGGGAGGGGGCGGCGGCGTCCAGCAGTTTAAAACTTAGTGCATTTATAATTATAATAAGCTGCCATACGACAAAAATAATGTTTCGAGTTAAATAAAACATAAATTTTTTTTAATACTATAAAATAAAAAGAAAAAAAAAAAACAGCGTTGCTAGCTTGGTGCGGAGAGTGGTCTTGTTTAACATCAGACAACAACAAAATAGCAGGTATCAACATGACACAACAGTGCCAACCATCACATTGATATTTGGACACTAAATTACCAGTTGTTGGTGATTGTTTCCTTTGTTATGGGATACTCTACACTATGTGGATGTTTCTCTCCATGTTCTTGTTAACAGTTTTCGGGAGTTTTCTTTTTGATCTGCTTTTTTCAATCTTCTCCTTCTTCTTCTCTACGTCCTCTTTTACCGCTTTGGATGTCGATGAAGATATAGGTCCCGCTTCGTGCTTTTCTGGCTGCTTCGACCAAAGACACACAGTGGTGCTGTAGAGTTTCTCTGATATTATCCTTCCATCTTGTTCTTGGTCTACCTCTTGCTTTACGTCCCTGTCCTATTTTGGTATCTTCCTTGTAGGGTATAGCACCAGAAGGCATTTTCTCCAAGTGGCCAAACCATTTCATTTGCTGTCTGTCTGTGTAATTTAGAACTGGTTCTGTGCCGACTTTATCTCGCATGACCACATTCCTGACTTTATCTCTTCTGTTCACTCCTACAGCCTTTCTCAGACACCTCATATTGAGTGCATGGCGTGACACTGTGAGCTACGTGTGTTTTTAGTTGTCACAGTAGCGGAGCAACTATGGGGTGACCCGTTTGATATGAAGCTGCAACTAGGATTACCAGATTACCTCATTTATATTGTTATTAGTTTTCTCTTTTGTTTTGTTGTGAGTGACCACGTCTGGCACTGGTAGCATAGGGTGGGATTAAATATGCTTTGTTTGAGATGTCTCTTTGTGCTGATTGGGATTGCCTTATCCTGTTTTTAATCAAATTTCGTTTATGTGTTTTTTTTTTTTGGGGGGGGGGGTGGGTGGGGGGGGGGGGGGAGGGAGGATGCATTATCATACCTAACAAAAACAGGTGATGGGGGCGCAAATGCAAATTGTTGGAGACTACTGCACTATATCAGAACGAGCTACCTCTCTTTTCCTTACAGCAGCAAAGATCAAAAGGCGCAGAGCAAAGAGCCCTATAATTCAGAGCCCCTACGGGCCTATTCCCATGGCATATGTCGGCCTATTGGAGTCCCGGCACCTGCACCCGGCACGAATAAAGGTGGAGAAGACAGAGACAGTTGTCGCTCTCAGACTGATTGACGCCAGTTCGAACACAATAGATCATGTACAGGTGAGTTTCACGTTCATTATCATCATGTATGAGGTCCTTTGCAGAACGTCGCTCCCATCACAGTCCGCCTGAAAGAGACTGTTGAGGGTGCTGAGGTTGTTGAGTGTTTTTACGTTTTGAGGTTGTCGAGTGTTGAGGTTTTTGAGTCTTGAGGTTGTCGAGTGTTGAGGTTTTTGAGTCTTGAGGTTGTCGAGTGTTGAGGTATTTGAGTCTTGAGGTTGTTGAGAGTTGAAATTGTTGAGTGCAAAGCTTGTTGAGTGCAGAGCTTGTTGAGTGTTGAGCTTGTTGAGTGTTGAGCTTGTTGAGTGTTGAGATTGTTGAGTGTTGAGCTTGTTGAGTGTTGAGATTGTTGAGTGTTGAGATTGTTGAGTGTTGAGATAGTTGAGTGTTGAGCTTGTTGAGTGTTGAGCTTGTTGAGTGTTGAGCTTGTTGAGTGTTGAGATAGTTGAGTGTTGAGATTGTTGAGTGTTGAGCTTGTTGAGTGTTGAGATAGTTAAGTGTTGAGATTGTTGAGTGTTGAGCTTGTTGAGTGTTGAGATAGTTGAGTGTTGAGATTGTTGAGTGTTGAGATAGTTGAGTGTTGAGATTGTTGAGTGTTGAGATTGTTGAGTGTTGAGATTGTTGAGTATTGAGCTTGTTGAGTGTTGAGCTTGTTGAGTGTTGAGATTGTTGAGTGTTGAGATTGTTGAGTGTTGAGCTTGTTGAGTGTTGAGATTGTTGAGTGTTGAGATTGTTGAGTGTTGAGATTGTTGAGTGTTAAGATTGTTGAGTGTTGATATTGTTGAGTGTTGAGATTGTTGAGTGTTGAGATTGTTGAGTGTTGAGATTGTTGAGTGTTGAGATTGTTGAGATTGTTGAGATTGTTGAGTGTTGAGCTTGTTGGGTGTTGAGCTTGTTGAGTGTTGAGCTTGTCGAGTGTTGAGACTGTTGAGTGTTGAGATTGTTGAGTGTTGAGATTGTTGAGTGTTGAGATAGTTGAGTGTTAAGATTGTTGAGTGTTGAGCTTGTCGAGTGTTGAGCTTGTCGAGTGTTGAGATTGTCGAGTGTTGAGATTGTTGAGTGTTGAGCTTGTTGAGTGTTGAGATTGTTGAGTGTTGAGCTTGTTGAGTGTTGAGATTGTTGAGTGTTGAGATTGTTGAGTGTTGAGATTGTTGAGTGTTGAGCTTGTTGAGTGTTGAGCTTGTTGAGTGTTGAGATTGTTGAGTGTTGAGGTTGTTGAGTGTTGAGCTCGTTGAGTGTTAAGATTGTTAAGTGTTGGGACTTTTGATATTGTTGTATTTTGAGTGTTGAGATTGTTGGGTGTTGCGATTGTTGGCTTTTGCGATTGTTGGGTGTTGCGGATGTTGGGTGTTGCGATTGTCGGGTGTTGCAATTGTTAAGAGTTAGGATTGTTGCGAGTTGAAATTGCTGAGTACTGAGCTTGTTGTGTTGATGTTGTTGAGTATGAGGTTGTTGAGGTTGTTAAGTGTAAGGGTTGTTGAGTGTTGAGGTTGTTGAGTGTTGAAAATGTTGAGTGTTGTGGGTGTTGAGTATTGAAAATGTTGAGTGTTGTGGGTGTTGAGTATTGAAAATGTTGAGTGTTGTGGATGCTGAGTATTGAGCTTGTTGTTTTGATGTTGTTGAGACTGTTGAGTGTTGAGATTGTTGAGTGTTGAGATTGTTGAGTGTTGAGATTGTTGAGTGTTGAAAATGTTGAGTGTTGTGGATGCTGAGTATTGAGCTTGTTGAGTGTTTAGGTTTCATGTTGTTGACATGGTTGAGTGTTCAGATTGTTAAGTTTTGAACTTATCAAGTGTTGCGGTTATTGAGGTTCGATGTTGTTGAGATTGGTGAGATTATTGAGTTGTGAGCTTGTTGAGATTGTTGAGTGTTTAGATTATTGAGTTGTGAGCTACGAACAATCACAACAATCGGGACATTCCCATAAGCGCTTATTCCAAATTATCAGCAGCCAGTGATGAGTTCCAATTCCGACGGCGTCGGAAGCAGTTTGATTATTTGTCGATCTTGTCTTCGCCTGGAGTGTAGAATGTTGACCAAAACCCTTGGGAACGCCCAGCTGCCGCATTCTCTCTGGGCCATAATTATCTTTTCCTGCCCCTGCATTGTTTGCCAGCTCGCGAAGGATCTTGTCCACTCAAGCTTGTTATGCCATTAATTTGCCACACATTGGTGCAGCACCAGCCACTCTATCTGCGTGCTCATTTCCCAAAACTCTGGAGTAACCCAGAGAAAATATCCAAAGAACGCAAACAACTCCTTTCATCTATCGTATCCAATCAGTTTCTGTCAATTTTTCCTTTGCCTACTTTTTTGTACCTACTGCGGCTGCGTGGATTATTATCGTGGTATGGGGTCGACCCAGACTTAAATGGGTACAAGGATATATGACCTGGGGAAGTAAATACGGCCGGTGTAATGCTGACCCCATTCCCCATCTAGTGCCGATTGGTCTGTAAAAAATATGGGCGCTTTTCTGATCTGCATGATGCGCCTAATGCCTTGAAAAGGGATCTTTACTTACTAACTACTCTTTTTACCCAACAGAAGCTGGCTGGAACGATCAAGCGTCTCACAGCCTCAAGTATACAGCTGAAGACCATCCCTGAGAAGCTCGTGTGTTCACTCATCTACCTCACCAAACTAGATCTCAGTGACAACAAGCTGGGCGATGCCTCATTCCCAGGTGAGAGAGACCTTTTGCATTAGACTTTCGGGTTTTCCCGTTTAATCTTTTTTCCAGAAATTAGGTTTTTCGGGCATATCCGTTTTTACTGATCTAGCTTGTCTGTATCCACACTGTTGGTGTCTCCCATGCAGACTCTGTTTAAACACCCCATAAGTTGTCAACGTTTACGGCAATTTTTTTCTTCCGAATGGGTACTCAGTTCCCACCGGGTGAATTTTTAGAGGGGGCACAGTATATGAGACCACATATGAAAGATCAGGGTGTTCTACTATGACGTTGGTTTTGTTACGTCATAGTCTACTATGACGTTGGTTTTGTTACGTCATAGTCTACTATGACGTTGGTTTTGTTACGTCATAGTCTACTATGACGTTGGTTTTGTTACGTCATAGTCTACTATGACGTTGGTTTTGTTACACGCAGGCGTCGATGGAAATGAAAGAGCTGACAGGTTGGCTGGATCCGCTATCACTACCGACGGTCGGCCTATGGATCATGCTGATATTATCAATGCCCTCAGAGAAATGGGAAGGATAGAGGACTTTGGTGGCAGTGAATCCACATCACTCGCCAGAATGGTAGACTTGGGAATTAAGATCGGCACAGCAAAAAACGAGACGCACACCAGCTACGCCAGAAGACTTGTTAATCAACATAGAACTGGTACTATTAGCCATCGGACGTTGGGGTTCATACTGAGGGGAGGATCTGAGCACCCATGGACATGTCCGGAGTGCAATGAGGATAACCCAACTAACTAACTAACTAACTAACTAAGTTGGTTTTGTTGCAGAATGTATGAAGAATCTGGAGCAGCTTGTCGATCTTAGCCTGGCCAACAACAAATTAAGCAAGTTCCCTGTCTGCTTGAGAAAACTGCAGAAGCTGAGTCGCTTGGACCTCAGTGACAACGAAGTAAGTGACTAATGTAGGTGTCCGTCTGCCCATTCATCGATCCATCTACTTATCAATCTATTTAACGATCAATCGCTCCACACATTAACCGATCCATCCACTATTATATCATTCCATTTACCTATATATCCAACCATCCGTTAACCAACATGCCAATCCATCCTTTTATCGACGGATCGATCTACCCACCCAGCCAGCTACTTACCTACCTATTTACTGGTGTTTATCTACTTAACTGCCTACCAGTAGGAATCCTTAGACGCATATCTGACTGACGGTTTCTTTCCGTCGATATCTCTGTCTTGTCTATCTACCTCCTAGCAAATTCACACGCACCCCCCCCCCACACACACACATATATATATATATATATATATATATATATATATATATATATATATATATATATATATATATATATGTGTGTGTGTGTGTGTATGTGTGTGTGTGTAGATGGAACACACGGACCATCTGCGCATTGCCTGAACTTTCATTCATATTTTCACAGACTGTTCTACGTCAGAGGGGTGTCACGCTGTCGTGCCTCCCATTACATCAGCGCCGGTGTCGCATGTTCTACACTACACGACAACTCAGCTTTCAACGACTCCAGAACATCTACAACTAATCCTAACACAAACCCCCTACCAACAGCCTCAGCTTACGTCACACAAGAGACTCTTGTGGAAGAAAAGAGTGCAACATGACATCCCTTTAACCTAGATCAAGTTCAGGCAATGTGTAAAAAAAAATGGCTGCTTACCAGTCAGTCAGTTGGTCTGCCTACCTGTCTGGTCTTGTTTCTGTCTATCGTCTCTCACTTATCTTGCCTGTTTGTCTGTCTTCAGCGTGTGGGTTCGGTTTACCTTTGTTGGGGATAGTGGAGAATAGACCCACTGGCTCGTCACCTAGTAAGCATGTCGTAAAATACGACTAATTTGAGGTGTATACTTCAAAATCCAAGTGCATCCTACTAGCAAGGAACTAATATTCTGCATAATATAAGCCAGATTTAAATTTGAAACATGTCCAACGTTCAGAAGTGGACACACAACCATAAATTTCTGTCAGAGTGTAACCTTATTTTTCTAGCTGCCCATCTTCGACATTTCATAAGTTAACACAATCCGTATATATGACCAAAATTGCCTACCATAACTGATTACGGTTCCTCCAAACCTCAGATTGTCTCCGTTAATGGACTCTCCAAACTCCGTAGACTCCGTATTCTAGTCGTGGACAACAACAAACTGACCTCAGTGTTCAAGGAGGTGGCCCCACTTCGCCGGCTCGAGGTTCTCAGATGCTGCAAGAATAGTTTACGTGAGGTTAGTTTCAGTTGCATCTGATAATTTTAATTATAATTTTAATTTGCCTAGTTTATTTTAATTAATTGAGTAATCGATGCGCTGTTTCTTTCTTTTATTTGTTAACGTTTCATTTATTTGCTTACATCATATTTTTCTTTATCTCCCTTTTTAAAGCGGGGGGGGGGGGGGGGGGGATTCTTTTATCAAACTGGTCAAATATCTGGAGGTCAAAGACATTCAGCAATCACGCAAAACATAAGTTCTCTTGTGATTCCGGTGCCAACTTATGGATGCAAGAATTGGAAAGCAACAGTAGTTCTCGATTTAAAAACAAAAAAAGAAAAAGGATAATTTACAAAACAGATGTCTTGGAAGAATACTAAGTCTCAACTGGACAGATTTCAGATCCAATACCCAAATATGACTAGAGACAAAACAAGAAAATGTAGCTAACTTTATTTGAAAGTGCCTTTGAAACGATATCGGTCGTGTACTCGGAATGAATAAGATAAGACAACCCCGCCCCCCCCCCCCCCGCCCCAGCAAATCAAGCCCTCATATGGACACTGGAAAAGGAAGACCAAGAGAGACCCAGCGTAGAACCGTCATCAGGGAAGGCTCAACCATGGGTCTAATGAACACCCAAGACCTGAACCAGGTGGCAACGAACCGTCAGACATGGAGAGCTATGACCTCTGCCCTATGCGCTGCCCTAGGCTCAGGAGGAAATACTGCGTGGGGTCGGAGGGGATGGTGTTTGTCTCTCCGCCTCCCTTTGTGCCTTTCTTGACGATTATTATCTTCTCTTTATCCTTCTTCCAATAATGTGGCTGTTGGTTTTACATACGTATGTCAGTTTCCAAGAAATAACAGTTATCAACACATTGTTATGTTTTTATTTTTTGATCTCACAGAATTTTAGTATTGCCAAGCATAACTATGAGTGCAAAGAGACAGATTATAAACATCATATTCATTCTACTATTGGACTACCAATGCCCAACATGGACACTATCTAAACCCCATTTACGCAAAATCACCACCTGCGAGAAGAGATGCCTGAGAAAAGCAGCCAGCCTAACCATCTGAGATGAGTGAATTATGAAACTATCAGGTAAACTGTGGGAACGAGACATTGAAATAGATTCATCAAGACAGCACATCAAGTGGCTTTGCCATCTCGTTAGAATGCAGCAAGATCAAATACTATCACAGGCACTACATCTCAGACGATCAGCTATAAGAGCGAGAGGACCGCTAAGAAATGATCGATCGACAACATTAAAGACACTCTACGCCTTCACGTCTTTACAATAGCCAGTGGCAGACAGCGCGCAAATTATTCCTCCCCACGATGCCTAATGACAGAAGTGCTTTATGATGATGATGATGATGATGATGATGACGATGATGATGATGATGACTATAATCAGGTAACCTCATTTTCAATTTCTTAGCGTCTGTCTCTTCCCAGATTTCTCGAGATGTCGGCCAAATGAAATCTCTTGTAGACCTAGATGTCTCAGACAACAAGATCGGTACCCTGGCAACCGACCTTTTCCTGCTGCCAAATCTGGACGTCTTCATCGCTTGCAAGAACGAAGTTAGTGCAACTCTGATGTTTGTTCATCTATGGAAAGACTTGGGGTATTTATATTGTGATGGTGGGAGTTGAGCTATAACGGCAGCAGAGGATTGAACCTGGGATCTGCCCATTTTCAATGATCCCTCATCTCGAGGAAAGAGTCGGTTAGTTTATTTTGAGGCGAGCTCAATACTTGAGAGAAAATATTCGAGCCACAAAAACTACTAAGTATTCTCCTCGAGTGGAGTATATCTCACTTATAAACTGAGATATAGCGTAAAAAGTTACCCTGGCAAAAATGCAATCTATGCCAAAACGGAACTCAATAATATTCTGATATTTAACTGAAGTAAGCTTCAAGGTTTAACTCAAGTAAACTCTGAGGTTTAACTTAGTTCAGGACTGAACTCAGTCCAACCCTGAGGTTTCACTTAGTCTAGATCTGAGGTCTGGCTCTAACTAACTGGGAAGTTTAACTCAGTCTTATATGAAGTTCAGCTAAGCTAAGCTCTAAGGTTTAACTCAACTTACCTCGGTTCTAAAGTTTACCTACCTTACATCACATTTTTATTACACTACATATTGTTGTTATTTCACTACACCACGTATTGTTGATATTTCATTACACAACAAATTGTTGTTATTTCATGCACCACACGTTGTTGTTATTTTATTACACCACATCTTGTTGTTATTTCACTACACCACGTATTGTTGTTATTTCACTACACCCCATAATGTTGTTATTTCACAGATAACTACTGTCCCGAGTTTCACAATCCGGCCACACTCCAAACGGCGCCTGAAGCACGTTGACCTGTCAGACAACAGACTGACCAAGTTCCCCGGCCATCTACTGCAGATGGTGGACAAGCTTGACCTGTGCAACAATAACATTAAATCCTTACCCTATCACTCCATTAAGGTAACGAATTACATGCAGCTAGGACGATCTATGAGCGTGTTTTCCTCTTCTTTCTTTCTATTACAACAGCAACAACAAGAAGCTATACACACCTGGGCATGCAGGAGTAAAGGGTAACGAAAGAGCTGACCAGCTGGCAATTAAGGCACCAAATACAATTAGAAGAACCATGGACAGAGCTGATATCATCAACGCTGTACGGACTAGGTTGGGGGAGAATGGCAAATCTCTGACGCTGACCCGACTGCGTGACCGAGAAGCTAAACTAGGTGAAGCAAGTGTATGACGTCTTCAAGGTAAAGATAGAGCTATTATAACTAACTTAAGGTAACAATTGGTAAAGGTACCTTGGAGTGTCTGCTGCATCGGGGGACTGAGCACTCATGGGGATGCCCAATTTGCAAAGACGTCAGTTGTGAAAACATATGTATGACAAGCTACATGTTTTTTTGTCACTGTTTTTTGGCAATAATATTGATGTAATATAATTGTGCATGTTTGTAACTGATCTGGCTGTGTTTGCAAGTTCCAGAGTACTTGTGTTGTTTATGCTACTCTTGTAACTCCTCCTCCTGCTCCTCCTCCTCCTCCTTCTTCTTCTTCTTCTTCTTCTTCTTTTTCTTCTTCTTCTTCTTCTTCTTCTTCTTCTTCTTCTTCTTCTTCTTCTTCTTATTATTATTATTATTATTATTATTATTATTATTATTATTATTAATATTATTATTATTCTTTTTCTTCTTCTTATTTTTATTTTTCTTCTTCTTATTTTTCTTGTTCTTGTTCTTCTTGTTCTTGTTCTTGTTCTTGTTCTTGTTCTTGTTCTTGTTCTTGTTCTTGTTCTTCTTCTTCTTCTTCTTCTTCTTCTTCTTCTTCTTCTTCTTCTTCTTCTTCTTCTTCTTCTTCTTTTTTTTTTTTTTTATTGGCTGTATTAAAAAAATACCGAGTCAAAGCAAATAATCAGCATACTTAGACTAACTTGAGCAAATGAAGTAAAAAAAAACAAAGATCAAAGTTGGCCGCTCTAAGAAAACAGCAGCATCTGTGCAATTGTAATTTATGGAAGACATTGGAAATCAAAGATAACATGTAAGTAACTGTGAGTATTTGTTATAGTGTAACGACATGAGTTTTTGGAACGTACTATAACTGGGCGGTACCTAGTATTGAAAATGTGTACATGTCTTGGCTGTCTCAAGAAACTTGACCTGAACACTGACCAGACGTTGCTGCTCAAGGAAAACCCGTTGACGTACCCGCCATCGGACGTCTGTGAGTCGGGTCTTCGCTGTATCACCTCCTTCTTTCATGAAAGTCAGTCAGAGGTCAAAGTTCATCAGGGAGTCAAGGTAATTAAATTTGCAACTCTTCTTCTTCTTCTTCTTCTTCTTCTTCTTCTTCTTCTTCTTCTTCTTCTTCTTCTTCTTCTTCTTCTTCTTCTTCTTCTTCTTCTTCTTCGTCTTCGTCTTCGTCTTCTTCTTCTTCTTCTTCTTCTTTTGCTTCTTCTGATTCTTTTTCTTCTATCTAGTCCTTTTGCTTTTCTTTTTTTTCCTCCCCATCCTCTTCTTAAGCATTTTATACTTGTTTACCAGTCTCTGACCAAAGAAGAGGTTATCGCCCTCCGAGAGCGACCTACGAAGCACAAACTCCTTAGCTTCAGCGACTATCCCCAAAAATATGTCGAAGTCCTAAAGTCCCAGACAGAAAAGTTGAGTCCGAAACCAAACACAGAACCTTCAGAAATGCTATCCGAAGGTTTAACTACTTGGTCTCGAAAAGATATTCTTCTTTATAAAGTCCATGCCGTGTGGCGTTGGTAGTCATGTCTATCCACAACCTTCTGTTTCGTGTACTTTCTATCAACTCTGACACAGATGATCTTCCATGCCATGATGTTAAACCCGCCCAATATCTTTCGCCGTGGCGAACTGGTCAAGCCGTTTGCCTCGCGCTCTGAAAGTCGTGAGTTCGTTTAACGGCGGCGCCGTCAGTCCATGAATGCAGTTTTCACCGAGATCCCTGGGGATCGTCGCCAGAGCTACGAAGGTCGAGCTCTGTGCGACTCGCGGCTAGCGGCTAGCCAATCTGCGGAGAGAGACTGAGCTATATTGGATAAAACTTGATGCAATGAAGTCGATCCTCTCACCTCTACCTTTGCTTTCCAACAATCGTTTTGTAAAAATTGATTAATTATGAATGTTTCCCTCGAAGCCTGGGCCGCCGTCGCGTAGAGGCTAGAAGCTCGCCTGCGAATCTGAAAGTCGTTGGTTTAAATCCGAGCGAGCCATACTTTTTTAGAAAAGACGTTGTATTCCTATTTGAACCAGTCTTAACTGGGTACCAGGTTAAGTCTTGGGAGTTAAGGCGGTCGGGGAGATGCTGGCCACATAATGAATGAAAGTGTATCTATCATGTTGAATACCTCTGTATTGGTCTAGCCCTATTTGTCTCCTATGTCTAAAGGAGAAAACAGGTTTTTTTTCCCTTTGAAGTCAGAGTTTGTCTACTTGAGAGATGAGCAACAAACAGCCTGGACACAAGTAAGCCAGATGGCGATTTGCTGTTACAGCTAGTAGCCTTACGATGGAAACTATTGCTGTAACAAGGGCATTAAAATGGCTTGGTACTCAAGAGCTCACACACATTTGCATTCTTAGTGACTCAATGAATATGCTTAAAAAAATACAAGCTGGATTTATCAGACAAGAATGGATTGCACAACCAAGCACTTCACAAATATCTGCCCATACCTTCGTCTTTGTGCCAGGTCATGCGGGTGTTTAAGGGAACGAGCGTACAGACTATACTGCTGACACTGCAGTTGCTTTGGCTGGTCCAATACTGGACAGAAGTGATGTTATCAATGACATGCGCTGCACTTACCGTACCAAGGAGCACACCAAAGGACATATAACTTTATCCCTGTCTAGACTGATGGACAAGGAGGTGCAGTCTGGAGCTGCAAGAAATGAAGATTTCACTATGGGGACAAGAAGTTTCATTAACCAACACCGAACAGGCGACATTAGTAGTTTTACACGTGTAGAGCTTCTGAGGAGGAGATCGGAGCACCTATGGATCTGTCCGCAGTGCTGAGATGATAATGCTTTCTAATCACTAATCAATAATCACTAATCACTAATCACTAATCACTAATCAATAAGCCAGATCTGTGAAAAAAGATTTGTTCTTACAAAACGCAAGTTCTGGAACAAAACCAAAGTCCGGAAGTAGATGAACAACCACCGGTAATCAGGTCACCCTTGGTCCGTTTGTAGACGACTTCGTCGCCGGTAGAGACAGTATTTGTGTCTGTCTACTGTGATCGCATCAATACTGAAAGAGTCATGTTAAGTGCTTCTTGATGGCGAGCAATGTTTAACCAATTTATAAGGTGCACATAAACTAGCCACAATTACAACCCCAAGCTTCCTTAAGCTGGTTGAGCGTGACGATTAGTTTTTTTCTGGCAAAGTTGCCAGCTAGACGACGAACAGTACAAACTTTCCTTTACAGTGTATAGCAGATAGACGCGAAGAATAAGAAGAAACTAACATATTTGGAGGAAGAACTAGATATCTGGTATTTGCTTTGTTGGCTTGCCCTCCAGACTGGGATTTGTAATCTCACGGTGTCAGACCTTTACTAACAGCCCGGATAGAATAAAAGGAAAGGGATGGAAGGATCGTAGTAAAAAAAAAAAATTCTTTAAAAACCGTCCCCAGGTGGGACGCAATTTGTTCCGTTTGTGTGTGTGTGTGTGTGTGTGTGAATTCTCACTCCGGCTGTTGCCAGGAGCCCTAATTATAACCCAGTCTATGGGTTGAACGGGGTTTCTGGGACCTCTCCACGGGTGATCCTCGTCCAAATGGGGGCGCTTTGTGTCACCGGGTGTTTATCCTGTCCTGATGGTGTAAAATAACATGTCGTGAATTGTAGTTTGCAAAAAAAAAAATAAGTGCATATTAAACGCGATGTTTATACTCAACACGATCAGGTCTTGGTTCTTGGACATCTTGGTAGCGGTAAGACTTCCTTCGTGCACACCCTGGTGGACCAGCAGCCGAGGATGTCGGAGGAGCTCCAGGAAACGTGCGGCGGGATCGACATCTGTGACACGACCTTTGACCTAGAGGAGCACTTGCAAGATGGCAGGCCGGGCAAATCTCTAGAGGTTGGATTTTTCTTATGGGAAAACCCATTGCTAACTGTCTGAACTCTTAGTTATCTGTGTGGGTTCCAGGGTCAGATTTTGGGGGAAACAAGAATAGACCCACTGCTTTTCTTTAAGTATGTCGTAAGAGTCGAATAAGTGAGGGGTAGGGTGGGAGGGAGGCTTTCTTCAAAGTCAAAGCACATCTGCCTTAGAGGCAAGAACCAACAATCTGCACATAATTAAGTCATATCTGTTGAACGGATGTGCACGCAACACATAGGTTCTGGAGCAAGACTGAAGTCTAGAGGTGGACAAAAAACCAAAACTTTCCTCCAGAGTTTACAGCCAGTGAACGGGTAGAATAACTCTTTGTTACCAAGCATCGTTTCAAGTGGTTGCAGAAGTCCTTCAAATTTACGAAAATAAATGTTAATTTGGTCTTCTTCTTCTTTCGTTCTCACTGAGAAAGCCACAGGAATCTATGAAGTCAGATCCATAAAGTTTGATTTAAACTGGAATACCAGCCGACCAAACCTCAGATCTTTCTACTGTATGTGGTAAATTATTAAAGCAACAGAAAATGTATTGATGAGCACTCATAGAAAGAAGTAGAAAGGTAGAAGAACACACTAGACAACATAAAAATCGAAAGCTATAGTTACCGTGCCAGGAATCGAACCTGTCCCCTCCATACGGCGCGTGGGCTTCGCTGTGGAGATAAGTGCACTAAGAACATGGTCAAAAAGGCACGCACCCCCACCCCCCCCCCCTTTCCCCCCCCTTCCCCCCCCCCCCAAAAAAAAAAAACGTTCTTATTAGCCATGTCTATCGTACAGCTTGAAATCCACAACTATGGAATAAGGACAGAATTCATTTCAAACCATTGAAATGGCACCATAAGTTACATAAATTTAAATTAACGAAGAATATGTCAAATACAATCACAGCAACAATTTACAAACACAGTAGACCGTAATGCTTTGTCTAGAATACACAAACATTTAAGAGAGTATGTCTGTAGGAGATGTTCAGTATTTTGTGGTGCCTGTAGCATTGACAAAGTTCGGTGCTCCCAGTTTTGAATTTCTTGTACATATGGCTGCGGAGTTTGTCCCGTATCAGTTCCTCGACCCCGTTTTAGGTGAACAAAGATCAGCCTACTGCCCTAACAAGCGTGTCGTAGGAGACGACTACTTTAGAACGTTTCCTTTGAAGTCGGAATACATCTGCCTGAGAGAAGGAGAAACGCAACGTCCGTAAAGAATACGCAACGTCCTGCAAAGGATACGCAACGTCCCGTAAAGGATACGCAACTCACTTTTCCACACGTATTTGTATCTTTTTAGTTGAGCATATGGGACTTCTGTGGACACGCCTTCTATATGTACCCACACTACACCTTCTTTGAGCATCCATCAGTGGCAATCCTCACCTTCAACATGCTGGACTACTCGGAGGCAACATTCCAGGACCATATAGGATCCTGGTTCGACTGGATGCTGGCCAAAACCAACAAAGGGGCGGTTGTTCTCGTCGGGACTCACTGCGACAAGCTGGACGAATCACAGATGAGAAAGGTAATTTAGATATTTAGTGTAACTATCATATAAACTATCGAAAGACAGCTATCCGAAGATAGTAGTTGAAGTCTTTAAAGTGGTCTGCGCTGACAGATGTCAGTTTTATATTCGTGCCAGGGCATGCAGGTATGAAAGGAATTGAGCAAGCTGATAGGCTTGCAGGAAAGGCTGCTGTAGAAGGCGGACCAGGCTGATATTCTGAATACCATATGAGAAGAGTAGCAGAAGCCATGGTTCCAGGAAGGAGAGACAGTGGCGGACAAACACGAAGATGGGCACGGATATAAGTGAATCATTGAATATTGACGGAAAAGCCAGCGAGAGACCTTGTTTATTTCAGGCAAAATGTGATGAGAACGACGTTCTTAAAAATTACCTGCTACAAATGATGATACGAGAAGAAGGACGTTTGCAAGAACCAAGTGATGCCTGTGGATCTGCTACCATGACCTGACTACAAGAACAACGTGTTGTAAGGGATGTTGCTAGATAAGAGCACTATGCAGAAAGCCAAAAAAGAATAAGAAATCAACGCAGAACGGGTGTCGTCAGCCGCTATACGCTGCGGGATACACTAAGGAGGGGATCCGAGCAATTATGGACTGAATGGATCCATGTGCAGTGAGAATAAACTATCTACTAACTAACCAACCCACCAACTACCCAACTGAATTACCAACTAACTAACTAACTACTAAATGAAGGTCGTGGAGTAGGGTCCCAGACTTTTTCAACAATGACTGTGGCTCTAATGTTTACCCTCGCTGAGGGAATTACAAAAGACAGCAAAGTTCATACTAAAGACAACATTGCAGATATAGATAATCTATTTCACACCTTCGATTCTTCTGCGTGGTTTTGGGGCATGGTGTCCGCCTAGAGTGCTAGAGGTTCCGGGTTCAATCCCCGGTAACGGCTGGGATATTTTCACGTGGACTTGGACTTCTGGTAATTCCCCCCTGGTCTTTGGGTAGTCAGATCGGACGCCTGTGTGCATTTTTGCGAACGTAAAAAAAATCCTTTGGCAGTTGGAAATCGAAAAGAGTAGCCTAACGGGGAAAATTTGGAGTTATAAATTTACCCAAAGTATTTCAGGATCCTCGCCGGTGCTACGGAGCCTGTGCACTGTGCTGAGATACTGCAGACTCAGACAGACTTAAGTTAGAAAAAGAACGGAGCACTTATAGGTTATTACCCATGTGCCATGATGTTGATCCGTTGTTCAAGCTTCAAAACCTTAAAACTCGTCTAAGGTTTTAACAACTCTCTGATATGGTTATCCTCAGGTCTCCACGGAGGTGAAAGCGAGACTGACCAAACACACTGACAGACAGACCCAGTACATCAAAGATAGTATCCAGGAGATTGAAGACAGACCACACATTTCTCCGACCTTATCTGAGCAGCTCAAGATGTACAGGCGACTTCTACAGGTTGGCACATGTCTTCTTCTTTTTTCCTCTTCTTCGCGTTCACCAGCTGTACACTCTGGCGGAAAGTTCTGGTTGTTCGTCCACTTCTAAACTGCAGTCCTACTCCAGAACCTGAGTGTTGCGTGTGCATCAGTTTTTCAGATCTGATTCATTTGAATGCATACTGTTGGTTCCTTGCAGTCGGACTTCCAAGGAAGATCCCCAATTAGTCGACTCTTACGTAGGTAGGTCTATTCTTCATTTCCCCACAATGGGGCCCCGGAACCCACACGGGGAGTTGGCAGATGTGATAGGGGCCTCAAAAGTGTCATTGACATTATTCTATTCAATTCTAAACTGTACCCCACCGGGTCATCACACAAGCGATAAAGACCCGGTGACACAAAGTGCCACCATGCGAATGAGGATTACCCGTGGAGAGGTCCCAGAAACTCAGTTTAGCCGTTAGGTCACAACTTACCCCTGACGTCACGACTACGTCACGGGAGACATTCCTAATAAATTCTAGGGTTTTCAGGTTGTAGTTTCTATTTTATCTACAGCCAAGTTTAGGGTTAGGGTTAGGGTTAGGGTTAGAATACACTAGATGAACACTCAAAAACAGCACCACACAACAGCACACTTGCACCCCTTGAAATAATGGACTGTCAGGTCAGCTGTGGATTTCCCAAGCGAATTTCGTGTTTGGGGTACGTTATAAATTAAGAACCCATTTTTGTCGTCCGGCCATATTTAGGGCGGGGTGTCGCGGATTGGAAGGTCGTGTGTTCGATTCCTGGCGGAGCTGGACCTTTTTTTTTTCAAAATTGACCTTGATGCCCAGGTCGACCCGGCCTTGAGTGGGTACCGGGTGAAGTCTCAGGAAGTAGAGGCGGCCGGCCTGTTGCTGATCACATCACCCGTCTTGTGCAGACTGGTTTATAAATTGGTGTAGCCGTATATGCCCTATACGCCTAAAGACGTGATAGTAGTAGTACAGGTTACCACACCAGCACATCACACAAGCGATAAACACCTGATGATAAAAAGTGCCACCATGTGGATGAGGATCACCCGTGGAGAGGTCCCAGAAACTACGTTCAGCAATTAGACCATATTCATAGACGAGCTATATTGCGGCCCCTGACAAGAGCCAGAGAAGGGCTTCAAATAACAAAAAAAACTGCATCCAACAAGGAGATGACTAGTTTGAAAAAACCTTAAGGCGGGAAAAATGACCTTTTTTTGTATTCAGAGCTCCCGGCAAAATCCAGGGTTAGGCTTCAAATAACGAAAAGGTGCATTCCCGCATGGGGATGACTTTCGGCATTTTTACCCCCCCCCCCCCCCCCCCCCCCCTCACTTTCCCACGCCCAGACTGCTTTTTCCGTGAAGCGTAACTAAGAGGAATTAGGTTACGAGTTGGGCGAACGATGCCCGGAAACAGTTTTAGTGGCCTGAGAAGCTAGTATAAAAGCCCCTTTTCCACACCTTTCAGGCGTATTGGGTATATAGGGCTAGACTTAAATATGATGGTGACGTATGTAGCTTAGGCGTTTTCATAACGCCTTTCGTAATGCCGGGGTGCCGGGTTTGATCCCAGCTGCGGGCCTTGCGCCTTGCGTTGGTTTCGACAGTGGTATCGAGAAGGCGACCGTCCAAAAAGCAATGGCAAACTACTGGAGGTAGATTTGCCTAGAAAACCACAACAGGTAAACAGGTTACTTCTGCAATGTACTGTAAAGGATACGCAACTAATTCAAACTGCAATGAAGAGATTCAACAAGCATTGATGTGAAAAGGGGATTTAATTATTTAGTAAATGATACTTAAGATAATTAACTGGTTGTTGCCCCTGGCATTTTATTACAGAAGAAACACGGAAGCAAAGAAATTCAGCTTTCCTTTTAAATGTCTTCTTCTTCAGCATTCTGAGCTCTTTAACTTGATTGCTGCAGATATCTCTTCCTCGTCGTCTTGGTCTACGACCATTCAGCTCCCTTCTGCATACAGTTTTTCACCTCTCTGTCATCTGACATTCTCTCAATATGCCATAGCCATCCATTTAAATGTACTTTTTTGACGTCAATCAATCAACCAAAAATTTGTTATTCTACGGATTCCTTACGTCCTTTTCAGGACGTAATATTTTGTTATTTGAAACCCCACTCTGGCTTTTGCCAGGGGCCGCAATATAGGCAGGCCATCAATATGGCCAGTTGTCTGAACGCGGTTTCTGGTGATCCTCATCCTCAAGGTGGCACTTTGTGTCATCGGGTGTTTATCGCTTGTGTGATGTCCTAGTGGGGTAGAAAGTCAATCAATCAATCAAAAATATGATAGAATCTCGTCATTCCCTTGTGGGATGCAATTTTGAGTTATTTTGCAGCCCCATCCTGGCTTTCATCGGAGGCCCTAAATATGGCCTAAAGCCTGAGTAGGGTTTCTGTGACCTCTGCACGGGTGATCCTCATCCACATGGTAACACTTTGTGTCACTGGGTGTTAATCGCTTTTGTAATATCCTGGTGGGGTACATACGTACAAACATCAACCAAAGTGCCGTCTCCGCCGTCTCAAGTTTGGCTACAATAGATCTCCATCACAATATGCCTTTCGCCCTAGCTATACACTCCCAGACGGCTGTTCGTCTATCTCTTAATCTTATACCCCCTCCCAATTGTATCATTGACTGACTCTTGCTCGCTTAACTATACCTTACCCCGAGTATGGTTTTTGTAAGAGTGTTTAACAAGGTCGAGGTATTTTACAATGTTGCCACTTTAGATGTTTTACATCCAGATTTAGATATTTTTTCTTGCATTTAGATGGCGTTTTTGACGTTTAGATGGTAGATATCATTCTATTTGTGTGTGTTTTTTTTTTATTTGGAGTAAATTTATCAAATCTAACCTAAGAAACAGGATGAAATTTGACCTCTTAAATGCTATCTTGACAATAAAATTCGGCCTGATAAGAGTAGGAAAAGGCTGTTCCACTAATCAGCTCCCTGATTGGGTATTTAAATAACTTGGAACAGCTAAAGTATGCCAGAGTCATTTTGGATCTTAAGCTTCAACTTCATCATCCAAGCTAAGTTTATCCTGTGGATCTTGTAAGGCAGACTTCGGTGAAGATGAGGACATGATTCTATAGGGTAAGGCATATCAATTGCTATGTAATTTGTAACTCTTTCCACTTGGATGTTTTTTCTAGATGTCTTACACGCAAAATTAGATGTTTTTGGATATTTTTGACTCCGTATTGGATGTTTTTTGTCAAAGAAAAGTGGCAACACTGGTATTTTATTTGTTTCTTTTTATTTCTATCAGTTAACTCTCTTTTCATTTTTAGTATCTTCCGAACCTCTAAGTTTGATTACATTAAGTGACACCATGAAAGAAATGAACATGACAAGTTCACAACTGAACTTAACTGAAGACGTGTGGGTAACTTATTCTGTATGTGTTAGCGGGACGAAAAAGACCAAGGAAAAAACAGAAGTAGAGAAGATAAAGGAAAATGGTGATTAGGACACAATTAATAGTTCCCCGCTAAACAGCAAAAACAGGAAAGTAAAGAAAAGACAGGGGTTCTTCTGCGCAGAGATCCTAGAATATTTCACTAAGACCTAGACAGTGAACATATGTATCGTGAGTTACATGACGACAACCTAAATACATGGCTTCACACACCACGTGCACGGACTACAGTTCTTGCATTAAATCAAGCAAATGAATTATAACCATCACATTAAACAGTTGTTTAATTTACTAACCTGAACACATAATTAACTTTTACTTTACAAAATAATACATTAACAACCAACGTGCTCGACTACAATGTAAAGTGCTAATCATCTTCAGCTAACAAGGAAATATGATAATGACACCATGCGCTAATGGAGATTACCTCAGAAATGGCAAAAACCAAAACATATTAAATATGTACGTTAAGCTTCGATATGCCACAGATCAACAAATCAGATACATCGACCTGCCATCAAACTATCTCCTAGCGAGGGCGCACAATAGAAATCAAATATAACACCACCTAAACAAATGAAACGTAGCATTATTGCGAACACAAGGCAGTCTAGCGTCGCTAAGCCGGTCCGATCTGATACACCTGTGCGTTGAGACTCAGTGGAGTCAAACAACGACAGACAGGGTGTCTGACCATACAGAGCCGACCACAGAGTGACAGCCAAATAGACCGCTAAAATTCCAATTCCAGTTGTCCAACAAAAATTCAAAATTTGATCCTTTTCAGCCGCCTGGAGGCCTGCTATATGAAGGAAGGTTCCTTGTCTGTCTTATTTGATTTCCTTTTATTTGTGGTGTGTAGTCACATCTGAAAAAACCGGTTCTTTGCTTCCTTGCTGCGGTGTGGCGCTTGTGTTTTCTGGGTCTGGTGTGGTCCAGTTCTCTTAGTGATGATAAATTATATCCACACCTACACAGACAGTAGCGACAGCTCTAGCCATGCGGCTATAAATCCTCTAACGGCCTACACCACAAAAGAAGAAAAAGAAAGATTATATGAAAATAAGAGAGAAAGAAAGAAAGAATTAACAGAGAAAAATATAAAAAAGAGCTAAAGAAAAAGTGAAAGAAAGAAAAAGAAAGAGTGAAAGAAAGCAAGAAAGCAAGAAAGCAAGAAAGCAAGAAAGAAAGCAAGAAAGAAAGCAAGAAAGAAAGCAAGAAAGAAAGAAAGAAAGCAAGAAAGCAAGAAAGCAAGCAAGAAAGAAAGAAAGAAAGAAAGAAAGAAAGAAAGAAAGAAAGAAAGAAAGAAAGAAAGCAAGAAAGATAGAAAGAAAGAAAGCAAGAAAGCAAGAAAGAAAGCAAGAAAGCAAGCAAGCAAGCAAGAAAGAAAGCAAGAAAGCAAGCAAGAAAGCAAGAAAGCAAGCAAGCAAGCAAGAAAGAAAGAAAGAAAGCAAGAAAGCAAGCAAGCAAGCAAGCAAGCAAGAAAGCAAGAAAGCAAGAAAGCAAGAAAGCAAGAAAGCAAGAAAGCAAGAAAGAAAGCAAGAAAGCAAGAAAGCAAGAAAGAAAGAAAGAAAGCAAGAAAGCAAGAAAGAAAGCAACAAAGCAAGAAAGCAAGAAAGAAAGCAAGAAAGCAAGCAAGCAAGCAAGCAAGCAAGCAAGAAAGAAAGCAAGAAAGAAAGCAAGAAAGAAAGCAAGAAAGCAAGCAAGAAAGCAAGAAAGCAAGAAAGCAAGAAAGAAAGAAAGAAAGAAAGAAAGAAAGAAAGAAAGAAAGAAAGAAAGCAAGCAAGCAAGCAAGCAAGCAAGCAAGCAAGAAAGCAAGAAAGCAAGAAAGCAAGAAAGCAAGAAAGCAAGAAAGAAAGAAAGAAAGAAAGCAAGCAAGCAAGCAAGCAAGCAAGCAAGCAAGCAAGAAAGCAAGCAAGCAAGAAAGCAAGAAAGCAAGAAAGCAAGAAAGAAAGCAAGCAAGCAAGCAAGCAAGCAAGCAAGCAAGCAAGCAAGCAAGCAAGCAAGCAAGCAAGCAAGCAAGCAAGCAAGCAAGCAAGAAAGAAAGAAAGAAAGAAAGAAAGAAAGAAAGAAAGAAAGAAAGAAAGAAAGAAAGAAAGAAAGAAAGAAAGAAAGAAAGAAAGAAAGAAAGAAAGAAAGAAAGAAAGAAAGAAAGAAAGAAAGAAAGAAAGAAAGAAAGAAAGAAAGAAAGAAAGAAAGAAAGAAAGAAAGAAAGAAAGAAAGAAAGAAAGAAAGAAGTCATTATCATTCTCCCTGTATCTCCAGACAAAAACCATAGTTGTAACCGACGTCGTGTGTACCAGCTCCAAGACGTATCTAGGCTTCGACAAAGTTCGACAATCTATCGAGAATCTAGTCAAAGACAAGCAATTGTTTCCCCGTGTCATGAGAGTTATCCCCACCTTCTGGCTGGACGTTCGCCATTACGTAGAGGTGAGTCTATAGCAACATAGATATGTCCTTTAAACTGTACTATAGATTGAGACATCTCTTCGGAGGTCGCGATGGTTTGCCATCGTGTTGGGAAACTAACAGGCAGGATGCTTGGTGGTTCTGCAGAACTTGGTGGGTTTTGATGCACGCCAGGTAATGTGTTGTAATGGTTGTTTGGGAGCATCCTTCGGATATTTATTTCCAGGTATGCCGGTGTGTTGGGAAATGAGCAGGCAGATGGACTGGCTGGCTCTGCATCGCTTAGTGGTGAATTGATGTATAACAAGTTAGATATTATGAGGGCCCTTTGGGTGCGAGTGAACAGTGCGGAGGCGCAGATAGATCATTACGGTCTGTGGAGAACGGCGCTGCGAGGAGTTACCAGGGGATCTGGCCGACGTTTAACACTCAGGGGAAGCATGAGACAGATATGCAATCAGACGATTACTGGTGCCATCGGAATTCAAACTCTTTGCTTGCTGCTAAGGATAGGGACTGAGCACTTATGGGAGTGTCCCGAGTGCTGTGATGTCGATTCCTAATTCAACATTCATCATGGTCGTTTGGGAGTAAGTAAACAGTGCGTAGGTACAAACAAACAGACCATCACGATTTGATGAGAATAGTTCTTCGTGAAGCAGCCAGGGGATCTTGCTGACGCTCAACACGTCTGGAAAAGACGAGACGGACATACTCACAGACTATTTCTGGAGCCAATGCATGTGGAAATCTAAGCCTGCTACTGAAGACGGGGACGCAGCGCTTAAGGAGGTGTCCCGAGTGCTGCGATGTTGATTCCGGAATCAAAATTCGATATAGAGAAATCGCTTACTAACAACGGAGGTATATACTATGAATCAGAACATGCTGTCTATCAAAAGGAGGACATAAACATAAGCATTGATATCAACAAGAAACTAGATATTTATCACACGAAGAAACTGACAATAGATAGACCTTGCATAAAAAAATTATTACAGTCATTTTATTTCTAAGAGGAGCTGCTGGCCGAATAGTTAGAACTATGTGCTCTCATATGGAGACCCGGGTTCGAATCCTCTGTAAGGTTGGGGATGTTTTTGGTCGGAAGCAAAATTAAAATCCTCACCTGCAAAGTCCGTGGTGACAGCACTAGCTATTCGGCCTTAAACCCTTGGGCTCAAAGACCCTCATGTCAACACCGCAAAAATGATATAATAAAGGCAGGAATTGGTAGTTATTATATTTCTAAAGCCTGGAACTTACTCCGGTCAACAAATGCTCTAAAAAGTCGGATGTGTTGGCCGAAAGACGTAAATATCGCAGCTTTGCTGTAAAAAGGCACAACGCAACTGGAACACTTGGAATAACGAAGAGAAAAAATCATCATCATCATCATCATCAGGTACTTTGCGGACTGACGTGGGCGATCATGCCTCTCCACAATCTGCGATCTCATGCAGCATGTATCAGTTCGTGTGCCGACACACCTCTATGGGATGCTACAAGACTGTCAAGAATCTTCTCTCGTTGTCTTCCTCCTATCCCTCCTTCCACAGATCTTTCCAGTGGTCACAACATGTTCTATTTTCCCTCTTCTCATAACATGGCCGAAAAATGATGACTGTCTCCTTCTGATGTCTGTGATAAGTTGTCTTCGGGCTCCCGCCTCTTTCAAAACCTCTTGGTTGCTCTTTTTGCTGTCCAAGGTATTCTAAGCATTCTTCTGTAAAACCACATCTCTGAGGCCTGAAGAAATTGTTTGGCCTGCCTACCGATTGTCCAGAGAAAGAATTATACATCTGTAAAACAATTTTTTTTTTTTAAATTTTAAATGTTTAACCTTTTCCGTACATATTTCACCCAGTTCTTTTTGTCTACGCCTCAGATCTCTCTATATTTACATGCTTTCTCTCAATGACCTAGGATCGTGGAAACTCCATGTCCTTTCCGGTCTTGTCCTGGGAAGAGTTCCAGCAGGAAGTGACGTCACGGTTCGGAATGAAGCACCTGATGAGGCCCATAGCCCAGTACCTCCACGAAATTGGCCAGGTAAATTTTAATTTACATATCTACAAAGTTACAATGTGACTTCTAGTTTTTATTTCTGTGCCAGTGAAAATCAAATGAAAATGTCCCTTAGTGTTCCATTTGTAACACTGGTGACCAAACAATTATCCCTGCACAGACAATAAATATGCGCACTCGATAAATGCACATGACAGTGCCCAGAAATGCCAAAGCCAACAGTCGCCACCAGAAATGCACTTTGTTGTTAATGGAAGTAGTCAGACACGATAAATTGGCTATACACACGTAAATTTATTTCATAAGGTATTTCACCAGCCCAAACGTAAACCGGCTACGGGCCATATTGAACACCATGATTCAACCGCAGCACAAATGAAAGTTATTCCACACCCAGCAATCAACTTAGTAGCTTAGACAACGAAACCGTAGACTTCCGTCCATGTATGAAACTACTTTAACAAAGCGCTGTCAGGAGCAAACATACCTTCAAAGCTAACATTCTACCATGCCTAGTCCTCCAAACTGGACCGGAAGTCTGAATCATCAACATTAACATAATCATCATCATTATTTCATTTTCTTCTACCCTTTATCTACAATGAAGCATATGCCATAAACCAGCTTGCGTCAACTTGACCAATGTGTTATGCAATATTAGATAACAGTTACTAATACCATTATATTTATTACAATTATGTTGATTAAGTTCCTGAATAATTATTACTATTATTATTATTGCCATTATTATTACCATTATTATTATTATTATTATTAGTATTACTACTGCCACGACTACCACTATTACTACTATTATTAATATTAGCGTTATAACTATTACCATTATAATGATAATTATTGTAATTATTATTATTAAATTCATGATTATTATTACTATTATTTTTATTACCACATTATTATTACCATTATTATTATTATTACTGCTACTACTACTATCACTCATATTAGCGTTATTAGCACTACCATGATTATCATTACCATTATTGTAGTAGTGGTAGTAGTTGTAATAATAGTTGTTGTTATTTTTGTTGTTATTTTTGTTGCTACTGTTGTTGCCTCCATTGACTTTCACTTCCTCTGTATCGTTCCCCAGATTTTATGGTTCTCTAGCGTCCCCAAGTTAAAAGATCTGGTCTTCATTCGGCCATCTTGGCTGTTGGACCTTCTGCGATGCTTTCTGCGGCATGACCTTGACAAGGTTATCTTCACACCAGAAGATAAGCTAAGGTACGTCTCATATTATAAGACACGAAATATTGACCTGGCAATCAGAGCAACAACAGTAGTACGACTATAAGAACATATTAATAGACTCCACTCAGAATGCGACAACAGCTATGATATAAAGATCAACGTAGACAAAACAGAAGCGATGACATTCTCCAGAAAAGGAAGAAGCACCAATATCTTAACTTATGAACACCAGTTAAAGCAAGCAAAGGTTTACATATCTGGAGCTTTTTTTTTTTTTTTTTTTTTTCATAAAACAGAGGCAATAATAAAAAAAATCCAGCAAAGATGCAATACAGCTGGTCACGATTTAGGCCAAATAGCACCAATTTGAAAAAAAGAGGAAAATATTGACGTCTTAAAAGATCTGAACATCAAGGAAGATTTGCTAATAAACAGCATCGTGTCTCGGAAGCTGAAATATTTTGATCATATCAAGCGCCACAACGGATTGGAAAAAATTATAGCTGAAGGCATGGTACCAGGAAGGAGGGGCAGGGGCCGACCGACACGAAGATAGGCACAGGATATAAGTGACTCCTTGAGTATGAAAATACATGAGGCGGGAGAACTGGCGAGAGACCGAGTTTCTTTCAGGTAGACTGTGATGAGAGCGACGTTCTGCAAAGGACCTGCTACATGATGATGATGAGCACCAATTTGGGCATAGAAGCATGTGAACATGAATACTAAAAGAGCACTGTTCAACACAATATTCTTACCAACTCAACGCTATTAATGTCAAACATGGACACTGTCTTTAGAAAACAGAATGAATATAGTGACGACAGAAATGAAATGTTAACGTACTATGATTTGTACAAGGAAACATAGACAACAACAAGGAAAGATCGACTTAGCAACGATGATATATGTCGGTACAGAACCAAGAATGAACTTTAGGGGCAGATAACAAATAAAATGATTTGGCCATGTAACAAGCTAGGCGTGAGACAGGAGACCAGTCATTTCTGCTGCAGATGATCTTCCATGTCATACTGTCCAGCATCTTTGCACTCGATCTCCTTCTATGTCTTTTCCCCTCGAACTTCCCATTGTCACCATGGATTCCAGTTTCCCCCTTCAGTTCCGTATATTCGGATACGATTTATACAGCTCTTGAGAATTATGTTTCCCCCTCCCAAATGACAAAGTGTGGTTTATGGAACCCCAAGAATAAATCCACCACCTTCCCAACAAGCATGTCATAAGAGTCGACTAACTGAGGACTTCCTTTAAAGTTGGAGTGAATCTGCCTGAGAGGCAGGTAACCAACATTCTGCATTCAGATAAGTCAGATCTGTTAAACGGATATGCTCGCAAAACTCCAGTTCGGGAACAAGACTAGAGTCCAGACATGTACGAACAACCAGAAGTTTCCGCCGGAGCTTACAGCCGGTGAACACACAAAAAAAAGAAGAAAAGGAATTGACAAAGAAATGTTGATTTGAATATTCTTAAGTTTGTCAAACGCTGCCTTTGCTTGAGCATTTAACTTTATAAGTAAAGTAAAGTAAAGTTCCCTTTTCACGCCTTTCGGCGCATCGGGCATACGGGCAGAGCGTCCCATATTTTTACAGACCATCAGCACTCTGTGGGTAATGTGGTCAGCATTACGCCGGCTGTCTTTACTTTCCCAGGACAGCCCATCCTGGTACCCATTTTAGGCAGGTCATAAAATTTAACTTTATACATACATTTATTGTCTCATGTTATCAGGGTACACAAGTACTTAAACGTATCATCTTGCCTGAAGTTTGTCCCATTTACTTTAAGTAAGGAGAAGAAAGAAAATCACCTTTTATACGACAGTGCTGATGTTGGTATGTGGGGCTATGTCTAGTTTTAGACCGATCGGCATTCGAAAGGTGATGTGGTAATACCTCAGGTAGCGTTTACTTTCTTTTCCATTCCTGGTATCCAGTTACGATGGGTGGACCTGGGAGCTCATGTGAATTTAAAAAAAAAAAAATCTGCCAGGTGAATAGTCGAACCCTACACCTCCACATCGACACGGAAACGCGTGACAGTTGGCCACGGCCACTCCTTCTGTACTCTCTGATCATCAGTCAGCAGGTCTTTAACAAAACGTCGCTCTCGTCACAGCATGACTGAAAGTCTGCAGCTTCTCCAGCCAATTCTCCACCTTTATTTATTTTCATAGTCAATGCATTTTTAGTGTCTTGTATTTTTCTCGCACCCATGCTTCTGAATCGCTTACCCGGCTTCTTACCATCCACCACTGTTCTCTCCTCTAAGACGTTTCGCGGCAGCGTTAGCGCCGTCGATAGCAGACTCGCTTTCAAATCCAGCTGCGACTCGCTGCAGCCTACGGCCAGTGTTCGAAACCGAACGGTTTCCGGGGTTCACACAGCCTCTAGGTAATGGGTACCAGAGTTAACATTCAGTGGTAAATGGAGGAACGTCGCTGAAGCTACGGAGTTTATGCGGACGGCGACACAGTCGGGCAGTTTTTTATTAGCTGTCCGTACTTGTGGCAGAGCACCAATTGTTTATAACCGTGTGTAATGATACTGGTTCACATCTCCCGACTTTACTTTTTATTTTTTTTATTCACCCTTAAGACTTTTAACACACGCCCGGCTCTCTAGCGTAGTTGGCTAAACCGGATTGCGCGGAGACCGGGTGACGAACTCCTTGTGGTCCGGGTTCAATCCCGGGGATAGGCAGAGATTTGCGGTATTCACAATGGAATCAAGGCCGAAAGGTTGCGATATCCATAATAACGAGCCTAAGGGTTAACTCATGGCTTCTGGATACTAAAACAAACAAACAAGACGTTTAACACAGGCAAAATACCTCAGCTTTCCGGACAGGATGTTGTTTATGAGCCAGTTCTCCTTTCTCAATGTTCAAATCAAATAGGTTTTCAGTATTATTGTTATTTTTAGTCCAAAGGTTTTTCTTCTTCTTGATCCACGATGTTTTGATTCTCGTTACTTTTAATACATGTTCTAGTTATCTCATGTTTTATTTATAGGTGTCCTGAACTAACCACGATGAAATTCGACAGACTAAAGAAGGACGCCATATCACACGCCATGTTTGACCGGGACTTCTTCCGCTGTCTTCTTGCGCCACTGATGTCCCTTGATAACATTTCCATAACAACCGATATCATGAAACTTTTAGCGGAAGGATTTGAACTGGGTTTCCCTGTAACAAAATCCAACAAGGAAGCTGCAATTTCAGCACTTTGCAAGTCTGAGTCAGGGTTGTTCAACATATTGACACATCTTACAATCCCCTGGTTTATCAAAGACCCGGAACCAGACAGTTTTAAAATATTCTGGGAATCTTTAGATCAAAGACACAAATTGGCGTGTTGTTATAAGTTTCCACTCTACCTCCCACCGGGATTGTTTGAGGTAATGTGCGTCCGCGCCCACCAGGAGAAGCACAACCTGTGCTTCTTGCATCAGTGGGGCGGAGGAATTCATGCTGTACGGAAGCAGTTAAACGTTCATGTGTTGGTGACCTACTTTCAGGATGACCACGTCGATGGCTGTGAGGTGAATGTGGTGAAGTTTGAAATCAGAGATGGTGATTTTGAGAATGACCAGCAGACATCGGTGGTGACCATGTGGTCTGTCCTAGTTCCTTTACTCCAGGAATTTGAGCAGTTGTTAGAAGGCTACTCTGGTATGTTTTGTTGTTATGTTAAATATTTTGATTGTGTTTTGTTACTGATCACTGTAATGAGCACGCCAAAGGGCATGACTTTGTATCCGTGTCTAGGCTGATGGATATAGGGGTGCAACTTGCAGCTGTAAGAAATTAACATTTCACCAAGGGGACAATACGTTTTATTAATCACCACATAACAGGCGTCATCACTTGTTTTACAGGTGTGGAGCTTTTAAGGGGGAGTTCAAAACATCTATGAATCTGTCCGTGGCAAAGTCGACGCGAACACTTCGTAATGCGGGATGCCGGGTTCGATCCCAACTGCGGGCCATGCGCCTTGCGTTAGTTTCGACAGTGGTATCAAGATAGTCGACCGTCCAGGAAGCAATGGCAAACTACTGGACGTAAATTTGCCTAGAAAAACCACACAGCAGCCAGGTGCTGTTAGGGTAGGTTCTGCAACGTCCTGTAAAAGATACGCAACTAACTTTGATGGATCTGTCCGATTAAAAGCTCATCGTTCTAACCGTTCGGCCAGCCGCTCCTCGTCCGGAGTGCTGTCGTGATAATTCTTTCTAATCACTGAAATGTTGTTTGCTGTTTTTGCTTCTACTTTTATGGATCATTATCTTCATAATCACTGCCCACTATTGTTATCCTGAAGAAAAAGTACTGGCTGTTTTGGGACTCATAATATATCAAATTAAAGATAAATGAGTGCAGAATAAATCTAAACTATTTAAGTGTCAGTGTGACAACACAATATTATTAAAATAACACAACATTCAAGGATGTTAGGCACATTTGAAGATCATTTACATAATCAATTTTGAGCTTACCTTATTTTTTTTTCTCACTTTTTCTGCAACGCTGCTATCTTATTCTAAGAATTCACATACGTTCTCTGTTCAGTTATGTATCAACTAGTCTTGGTTTTTTTTTTTTTTTTTTTTTTTTTTTTTTAACAATTAATTTAAATACTTTAGATGTTATGATAATTTGTGAATGACATGTCAGATTTCACAACAACCAAAAATCGGAAAAACAGCTGATCGAAACAGATGATCCGATTGCAATATTTTGTTCAGATTTCATATCCTAAACAAAATTATCACCAATAGGTTTGTCACTTAGATATAAATCATAATATCAAACCTGTTGTCACCATCTGGCAGAGATTCATTAATGACACAGCAGTATAAACAGTTATTTACCTTTTCCTTTATCATTTGGTATCGAAAAATCATATAAAGATTGAATCACATCTAAAAATTTTTTACAAATCAGAAAGTGATGCAATAGCCACGTGGAACATCACAAACAAAAATACTTCCTTTTGCTAATCCTAATTTTTCAAAACATATTCAGAGAAATTCGTTTTCCCTCGCAAACGAAACAAAATTAAAGTGCCAGTATACCGGAGTCCGAGCGATCGGGATAAGTTGAAAAGCCAGTTAAATGGCGATTACTCCTCAAAGAGTTAATATCCTCATACGACATACATTGTAAAAATTCCAGTATGGGTCTCTGAGAGCTACCGGCAAATTTCCGTCTATCCAGACGATGATATTTAACTGTGCTGTAGATATCCATGAAAATCACGCCCCATGGCGATACAGTTCAAGAGTAAGATTAAAGTCCCCCTCCCCCCTCCCAATTCCATAGCACAAAGCCTGATAGTATTATATATATAGACCACACGTTGCCTATGAAACATTCACCACTTTCTCAGTTGGGTTGCTCTAAAAAAAAAAGGGAAAAAGGTGGTGGAGGGGCATTACATGTGGAACAAACCATGCTGCAGAAACTGCCATACCAGAAAAGATGTCTGTATTTTGCTAATCTCCCAGTCAGAATTTCCCTTGTAGACTATCTGCCAGACAAAGCTATGACTATGTCCCAGGTTATTCGGTAAATTCCAATTTCTATATCCAACAGGTTAACCGGTCAATTGTATTTTTTAAAAGTAAAATGTATATATATATATATATATATATATATATATTTGTAAATTGTATGTGCTTTTTTTTTTTTAATCTATCAGTTAAACCGGTAAATTCTATATTTAAATGTCTACCAATTTACCTGGTAAATTTTAATTTCTATAACCATCAGATTACTCAGTAAATTCTCGTGTCTTTATCCATCAGGTTACTCGGTAAATTCAAATTTCTATATTTACCAGGTTGTACGGTAAAGCCAAGTTTTTATACCAGCCAAATTACCCGGTAGATTCTACGTTTTGTAACAGGTATTCTGGTGGAAAGATTCAGCGAGTGTCCCCACTGCCGTAGCGCATCTTTCGTTGGCGAGTGGATGACGACCAGGGACACTCAAGCACTGACCAGACGCGTCTGTGATGTATGTGGACAAGAGGTGGACACACGGTTCCTGGTGCAGCCGAGGGAACAGAAAAGAGGTTTGTCTGTTTAATGTCAAATTAATTTTTGAGGATGAAGAGGAGGAGAGAGGGGAGGAGAAGAAGGGGGGGGGGGTGGATGCTGTGAAGACGACTGCGATGTTACAGCAGCAGCAGGAAGAGGAGACGACAAGAACGAAAAGGAGACAAGAAATTTGAAGGGAAAGGAGGAGAAGGAGACAAGAAATATGAAGGGAAAGGAGGAGAAGGAGACAAGAAATATGAAGGGAAAGGAGGAGAAGGAGACAAGAAATATGAAGGGAAAGGAGGAGAAGGAGACAATAAATATGAAGGGAAAGGAGGAGAAGGTGACAAGAAATAAGAGGGAAAGGAGGAGAAGGAGACAAGAAATATGAAGGGAAAGGAGGAGAAGGAGACAAGAAATAAGAGGGAAAGGAGGAGAAGGAGACAAGAAATAAGAGGGAAAGGAGGAGAAGGAGACAAGAAATATGAAGGGAAAGGAGGAAAAGGAGACAAGAAATATGAAGGGAAAGGAGGAGAAGGAGACAAGAAATGTGAAGGGAAAGGAGGAGAAAGAGACAAGAAATAAGAGGGAACGGAGGAGAAGGAGACAAGAAATAAGTGGGAAAGGAGGAGAAGGAGACAAGAAATAAGAGGGAAAGGAGGAGAAGGAGACAAGAAATAAGTGGGAAAGGAGGAGAAGGAGACAAGAAATAAGAGGGAAAGGAGGAGAAGGAGATAAGAAATAAGAGGGATAGGAGGAGAAGGAGACAAGAAATAGGAAGGGAAGGATGAAGAGGGGACAGAGAAAGAGGAGAAGGAAATCAAGGAAAATAAGAAAAAAAGAAAGAAGAAAAAAATAAAGAAAAACAAACACAAGAAAAAATGAATTAAAAAAAGGAAAAAGAAGAAGAAGAAGAAGAAGAAGAAGAAGAAGAAGAAGAAGAAGAAGAAGAAGAAGAAGAAGAAGAAGAAGAAGAAGAAGAAGAAGAAGAAGAAGAAGAAGAAGAAGAAGAAGAAGAAGAAGAAGAAGAAGAAGAAGAAGAAGAAGAAGAAGAAGAAGAAGAAGAAGAAGAAGAAGAAGAAGAAGAAGAAGAAGAAGAAGAAGAAGAAGAAGAAGAAGAAGAAGAACAACAACAACAACAACAACAACAACAACAACAACAACAACAACAACAACAACAACAACAACAACAACAACAACAACATCCACATAAACGAGTGCAGAAAAGAAGAAATGGGGAAGCAATATGAGAAAAGAAGAAAAAGTAGCATACTGAAAGAATGGGTGGGGGAGGGGGGGAGTTAGGAGGAGGCATACAACAGAAGAAAGAAAAGAATTAGGAAAATCAAAATACCTTCTGTTATCTCTATAATTATCGGTTATCGTTGATAATGTCAGACCGATTTTACTATATTCCTAACAAACATTCTTCACTTCTTAATTCCAGTTATCATCAAACGGAAACCCCCAGCGCAAACTGCAGCCACGCCTTCTCCTTCGCCACTTCCAGAGCAACTTTTAAGCACCCAACAACCTGCGACCACGCCTTCTTCTTCGCCACTACCAGAGCAACTTTCAAGTGCCCAGCAACCCGAAGCCACGCCTTCTCCTTCGCCATTACCAGAGCAACTTTCAAGCACCCAACAACCTGCGACCACGCCTTCTCCTTCGCCACTACCAGAGCAACTTTCGAGCACTTAACAACTTGAAGCCACGCCTTTTCCTTCGCCACTACCAGAACAACTTTCGAGCACTTAACAACTTGAAGCCACGCCTTTTCCTTCGCCACTACCAGAGCAACTTTTAAGCACAGCACCCAGCAACCCGAAGCGACACCGTCTCCTTCGCCACTACCAGAGCAACTTTCAAGCGCCCAACAACCCGATTCGCCTCTCGCACATTTATGACATCCCTTTTATCATAATCAGCTGAACCTTTACAGAACGTCGCTTTCGTCACGGCATGCCTAAAACTCTCTCTCTCGCAGAGACACACACACACACACACACACACACACACACACACACACACACACACACACACACACACACACACACACACACACACCTCTCGCTCTCTCTCTCTCTCTCGAGACAATTCCCCAATCCTATGTGCTTTCATAGCCAATACCTCATCAATGTCTGTTATTCAGCTTCGCAGCGGATGCGTGCATCTAACTCCTTCCTGAGTGAGCACAACTCGGTTGCGAGGCAGAGAACAAAGAGATGTCAGTCAACTCTTGCTGGATATGGGAGCAGGAAGTCATTGAAGTGGCTGCTGCATCTGAGGACGGAGCACCGAATGGGTCGGATCGATGTGCTGGGATATCTGCTTCCATGATGTCTAAGTCACAGGCTCTCTGGGATGCACTTTCTAGTAGTAGTTATGACATATGTAAAAGTGATGATGTCTGGTGATGTATTATAATGTTTGATGATTATGATGATGTATGAGGAAGTTTGAGGATTTATGATGATGTATTATGATGTATAATTATTATAATGATGTATGATTATGTATGTTGATGATGAATGATGATTATAGTGATGATGTATGATGATTTTAATGATGTATGAGGATTATAGTGATTATGTATGATGAATATAGTGATGATGTATGTTGATGATGAATGATGATTAAAGTGATTATGTCTTTGATGATGTATAATGATTATAGTGATCATGTATGATGATGATGTATGATGTTTCTAGTGCTGATGTTTGATGATGTATTATGATGATTATGATGATGTTTGATGAGGTATGATGATGCTGATGTATGATGATGATATATAATGATGATATATAGAGATGATGTATAATGATGAAGATGTATGATTATGATGTGAAGTGATGAAGTATGACGTTCTTTGACGATGTCTAGGATGATGTATGGTGTTGTTTGATGATGTGTAGTGATGGCGTGTGATGATGATGTATAGTGATGTTGCATGATGGTGATTGTGATGTATGATTATGACACAATGACTGTGTTTGTTGACCATGTATGATGATGATGATGACGACAAGGATGATGATATATGATGATGTACGATAATAATGACAAGGATGATGATGATGATGATGATGATGATGTCTTATCCACGCCTTCATGCGTACTGGGCATACACTGGACATTCTGGTGTCAATACTGTATTGAATAGTGCCATTTTGGTGTCAATACTGTATTCAATAGTGCGATTCTGGTGTCAATACTGTATTCAATAATGCCATTCTCGTGTCAATTCTGTATTCAATAATGCCATTCTGGTGTCAATACTGTATTGAATATTGCCATTTTGGTGTCAATACTGTATTCAATAGTACCATTCTGGTGTCAATACTTATTCAATAGTGCCATTCTGGTGTCAATACTGTATTCAATAGTGCCATTCTGGTGTCAATACTTATTCAATAGTGCCATTCTGGTGTCAATACTACATTCAGTAGTGCCATTCTGGTGTCAATTCTGCATTGAATAGTGCCATTTTGGTGTCAATACTGTATTGAATATTGCCATTTTGGTGTCAATACTGTATTCAATAGTGCCATTCTCGTGTCAATACTGTATTTTAATAGTGCCATTCTGGTGTCAATACTGTATTGAATAGTGCCATTCTGGTGTCAATACTGTATTCAATAGTGCGATTCTGGTGTCAATACTGTATTTAATAGTGACATTTTCGTGTCAATACTGTATTGAATAGTGTCATTTTGGTGTCCGTTATTACATGCGTATTCTGCAAAATCGTGGTCTAGCAGCTAGACGCTCGCTTCGGATCTGAAGGTCGTGGGATTGCGGTCCTGACGAAGCCAAATTTTTGTAAAAAATTACGATGGCACCCAGGTCGACCCAGCGTTGAGCGAGTACCAGGTGCAGTCCTGGGAAGTAAAGGCTGCCGCTGTGATGCCTACTACATCATCCACCCAGTGCCGAATGGTCTATACAATAAGGCTCTAGCCCTATATGTCCAACAGACCCAAAGACGTGGACAAGTGTCCTTTGCTTTATTTACCTTTCTTCAGAACTGGTGACATTTGTCCAAAGATGTTCTCGATCAGATCAGGGGTTGGGTGGGCTCGAGGCATGGCGTCGGCCTCGAGTACTGGAGGTCCCGGGTTCAAGCCCTGTTAAAGGCTTTGATTTTTTCACATGCACTTCTAGTGATTTCCCCAGGTCTCTGGGTAGTAAATTCGGACGCTCGTGTGCATTGCTGTGCACGTAAAAAAAAAATCCGTTAGCAGTTGGAAATAAAAAAAAAGTGTAGCCTAACGGCGCTGCCCGGACAAAATTTTGAGTTAGAAATCTACCCAAAGTATTTCAGGATACTCCTCGGTGCTACAGAGTTCGTGCATTGTGCTGAGATTCTTCGGACTCAGACTTGAGTTAGAAGTAGAACGGAGCATTTATGGGTTACTACCCGTGTGCCATGATGTTGATCAATCGTCTAAACCTAAAATCTATCAGGTGGCATGAAACAGGTTCCCGGACAATGCTAGATTCAGATGATAGCCCTTGTTCTAGTCAACTCCCACCTGCGACAGGTGAGACAAAGCGTGCCCCCACTGAAAGGCAACAGGTGGTACAATAATATACATGTGTACTCTGTTTACAAGTATTGACTTTCAGACGAAGGGGCGCTGTAGGAGAACGATGGCGGGGGCGGCTCCAACACAAGCAATCTACAGATCTGAAATTATTCGACCCACTTCGAAGTTAAAACTTTTAGAAGCGTTGATGAAGCTTGTTGGGAGAACTGGGTTGTACATAAGGTTGGGAGAACTGGGTTGTACATAAGGTTGGGAGAACTGGGTTGTAGATAAGGTTGGGAGAACTGGGTAGTAGATAAGGTTGGGAGAACTGGGTTGTATATAAGGTTGGGAGAACTGGGTTGTACATAAGGTTGGGAGAACTGGGTTGTACATAAGGTTGGGAGAACTGGGTTGTACATAAGGTTGGGAGAACTGGGTTGTACATAAGGTTGGGAGAACTGGGTTGTACATAAGGTTGGGAGAACTGGGTTGTACATAAGGTTGGGAGAACTGGGTTGTACATACGGTGGGGAGAACTGGGTTGTACATACGGTTGGGAGAACTGGGTTGTACATACGGTTGGGAGAACTGGGTTGTACATACGGTTGGGAGAACTGGGTTGTACATAAGGTTGGGAGAACTGGGTTGTACATAAGGTTGGGAGAACTGGGTTGTACATACGGTTGGGAGAACTGGGTTGTACATAAGGTTGGGAGAACTGGGTTGTACATAAGGTTGGGAGAACTGGGTTGTACATAAGGTTGGGAGAACTGGGTTGTACATACGGTTGGGAGAACTGGGTTGTACATAAGGTTGGGAGAACTGGGTTGTACATAAGGTTGGGAGAACTGGGTTGTACATAAGGTTGGGAAGAAGGTTGGAGAACGGGGTTGTACATAAGGTTGGGAGAACTGGGTTGTACATAAGGTTGGGAGAACTGGGTTGTACATAAGGTTGGGAGAACTGGGTTGTACATACGGTTGGGAGAACTGGGTTGTACATACGGTTGGGAGAACTGGGTTGTACATACGGTTGGGAGAACTGGGTTGTACATAAGGTTGGGAGAACTGGGTTGTACATACGGTTGGGAGAACTGGGTTGTACATAAGGTTGGGAGAACTGGGTTGTACATACGGTTGGGAGAACTGGGTTGTACATAAGGTTGGGAGAACTGGGTAGTAGATAAGGTTGGGAGAACTGGGTTGTACATAAGGTTGGGAGAACTGGGTAGTAGATAAGGTTGGGAGAACTAGGTTGTACATAAGGGGAGGAGAACTGGGTTGTACATACGGTTGGGAGAACTGGGTTGTACATAAGGTTGGGAGAACTGGGTTGTACATAAGGTTGGGAGAACTGGGTTGTACATAAGGTTGGGAGAACTGTGTTGTACATAAGGTTGGGAGAACTGGGTAGTAGATAAGGTTGGGAGAAATGGTTGGTAGATATGGTTGGGAGAAATGGGTTGTATATAAGGTTGGGAGAAATGGGTTGTAGATAAGGTTGAGAGAAATGTTTGGTACATATGTTTGGGAGAAATTGGTTGTAGATAAGGTTGAGAGAAATGTTTGGTACATATGTTTGGGAGAAATTGGTTGTAGATAAGGTTGGGAGAAGTGGTTGGTAGATAATGTTTGGGAGAAATGGGTAGTAGATAAGGTTGGGAGAACTGGGTTGTACATAAGGTTGGGAGAACTGGGTTGTACATAAGGTTGGGAGAACTGGGTTGTACATAAGGTTGGGAGAACTGAGTTGTACATAAGGTTGGGAGAACTGGGTTGTACATTAGGTTGGGAGAACTGGGTTGTACGTAAGGTTGGGAGAACTGGGTTGAACGTAAGGTTGGGAGAACTGGGTTGTACGTAAGGTTGGGAGAACTGGGTTGTACATACGGTTGGGAGAACTGGGTTGTACATAAGGTTGGGAGAACTGGGTTGTACATAAGGTTGGGAGAACTGGGTTGTACATAAGGTTGGGAGAACTGGGTTGTACGTAAGGTTGGGAGAACTGTGTTGTACGTAAGGTTGGGAGAACTGGGTTGTACATAAGGTTGGGAGAACTGGGTTGTACATAAGGTTGGGAGAACTGGGTTTACATAAGGTTGGGAGAACTGGGTTGTACATAAGGTTGGGAGAACTGGGTTGTACATAAAGTTGGGAGAACTGGGTTGTACATAAGGTTGAGAGAAATGAGTTGTACATAAGGTTGGGAGAACTAGGTTGTACATAAGGTTGGGAGAACTGGGTTGTACATAAGGTTGGGAGAACTGGGTTGTACATAAGGTTGGGAGAACTGGGTTGTACATAAGGTTGGGAGAACTGGGTTGTACATAAGGTTGGGAGAACTGGGTTGTACATAAGGTTGGGAGAACTGGGTTGTACATAAGGTTGAGAGAAATGAGTTGTACATAAGGTTGGGAGAACTAGGTTGTACATAAGGTTGGGAGAACTGGGTTGTACATAAGGTTGGGAGAACTGGGTTGTACATACGGTTGGGAGAACTGGGTTGTACATAAGGTTGGGAGAACTGGGTTTACATAAAGGTTGGGAGAACTGGGTTGTACATAAGGTTGGGAGAACTGGGTTGTACATAAGGTTGGGAGAACTGGGTTGTACATAAGGTTGAGAGAAATGAGTTGTACATAAGGTTGGGAGAACTAGGTTGTACATAAGGTTGGGAGAAATGGGTTGTACATAAGGTTTGGAGAACTGGGTTGTACATAAGGTTGGGAGAACTGGGTTGTACATAAGGTTTGGAGAAGTGAGTTGTAGATATATTTTCGAGAAATGGATAGTAGATAAGGTTGGAAGAAATGGGTTTTAGATAAGGTTGAGAGAAATGGGTTGTAGATAAGGTTGAGAGAAATGTTTGGTAGACATGTTTGGGAGAAATTGGTTGTAGATAAGGTTGGGAGAAATGCTTGGTAGATATGTTTGGGAGAAATGGGTTGTAGATAAGGTTGGGAGAGATGGTTGGTAGATATGGTTGGGAGAAATGGGTTGTAGATATGGTTGGGAGAAATGGGTTGTAGATATACTTGGTAGATATGGTTGGTATATATGGTTGGGATAAATGGGTTGTAGATAATGTTGGGAGAGATGGTTGGTAGATATGGTTGGGAGAAATGGGTTGTAGATATGGTTGGTAGATATGGTTAGGAAAAATGGGTTGCAAATAAGTTTGAGAGAAATGGGTTGTACATACGGCTGGAAGAAATGGGTTGTAGATAGGGTTGAGAGAAATAGTTGGTAGATATGGTTGGGAGAAATGGGTGGTAGATATGGTTGGGAGAAATGGGTTGTAGATATGGTTCAGAGAAATAGTTGGTAGATATGGTTGGGGGAAGTGGGTGGTAGATATGGTTGGGAGAAATGGGTGGTAGATATGGTTGAGAGAAATGGGTTGTAGATAAGGTTGAGAGTAATAGGTAGTAGAAAGGTTGGTTCCGTGCCTCTGAGACAGATGCACCCCAACTTCCAAGGACCCACCCCAAATAGTCGATCCTTACGACAGCTTGTTGGACAAGCAGGGCGTCTATTTTTGTTTTCCCCCACAGTTGGGCATTGGAACTCACACGTTGGGCATTGGAACCCACACGTTGGGCATTGGAACCCACACGTTGGGCATTGGAACCCACACGTTGGGTATTGGAACCCACACGTTGGGCATTGGAACCCACACGTTAGGCATTGGAACTCACACGTTCAGCATTGGAACCCACACGTTGAGCATTGGAACTCACACAGTTGGGCATTGGAACTCACACCTTGAGCATTGGAACCCACACGTTGGGCATTGGAACTCACACAGTTGGGCATTGGAACCCACACGTTCAGCATTGGAACCCACACGTTGGGCATTGGAACTCACACAGTTGGGCATTGGAACCCACACAGTTGGGCATTGGAACTCACACAGTTGGGCATTGGAACTCACACAGTTGGGCATTGGAAATCACACAGTTGGGCATTGGAAATCACACAGTTGGGCATTGGAAATCACACAGTTGGGCATTGGAACTCACACGTTGGGCATAGGAACTCACACAGTTGGACATTGGAACTCACACGTTGGGCATTGGAACTCACACGTTGGACATTGGAACTCACACAGTTGGACATTGGAACTCACACGTTGGGCATTGGAACTCACACGTTGGGCATTGGAACTCACACGTTGGGCATTGGAACTCACACGTTGGGCATTGGAACTCACACGTTGGGCATTGGAACTCACACGTTGGGCATTGGAACTCACACGTTGGACATTGGAACTCACACAGTTGGACATTGGAACTCACACAGTTGGACATTGGAACCCACACGTTGGGCATTGGATCTCACACGTTGGGCATTGGAACCCACACGTTGGGCATTGGAACTCACACGTTGGGCATTGGAACTCACACAGTTGGGCATTGGAACTCACACGTTGGGCATTGGAACTCACACGTTGGACATTGGAACTCACACAGTTGGACATTGGAACTCACACGTTGGGCATTGGAACTCACACGTTGGGCATTGGAACTCACACGTTGGGCATTGGAACTCACACGTTGGACATTGGAACTCACACGTTGGGCATTGGAACTCACACGGTGGGCATTGGAACTCACACGTTGGGCATTGGAACTCACACAGTTGGACATTGGAACTCACACAGTTGGACATTGGAACTCACACGTTGGGCATTGGAACTCACACGTTGGGCATTGGAACTCACACAGTTGGACATTGGAACTCACACGTTGGGCATTGAAACTCACACGTTGGACATTGGAACTCACACGTTGGACATTGGAACTCACACAGTTGGACATTGGAACTCACACAGTTGGACATTGGAACTCACACAGTTGGACATTGGAACTCACACAGTTGGACATTGGAACTCACACAGTTGGACATTGGAACTCACACAGTTGGACATTGGAACTCACACAGTTGGACATTGGAACTCACACAGTTGGACATTGGAACTCACACAGTTGGGCATTGGAACTCACACGATGATTACATAAGATTGTTCTTGAGGATCTTATCAGAGACTCACCAATATTGAAACAAATCTAGGACAACACTTTTAAAAAATTAACGCTGACCATATCATTTATCTTGTGCCGATTTGTCTGAAAAATATAGGTCTAGCCCTATATGCCCTAGTCGCCGCGTTAGCGCAGTCGAAAAGAGGCTCGCTTTCATGTACAGCTGCGACTCGCTGCAGCACACGGTCGGTGTTGGAAACCGGGCGGTTCCCGGGATTCACCCAGCCTATAGGAAATGGGTACCAGAGTTGACACTCTGGGGTAAATGGAGGAACGTCGCTGTAGCCACAGAGTTACGTGCGGACGGCGACACAGGTGGACAATTCTTATCAACTGTCTGTACTGGTGGCAGAGCACTTATGGTTTATAACCGTGTGCAATGAAGCAGGTTCACATCTGCCGACTTTACCTTTACCTTTACTTTTACCTTTCGTCCAAATGTTTGGAAAAGGGTCGTTTACTTTAATTGTTCTTCTTCGAAGTCGCAGTGAGTAGTGATGAGTGAGTAGTAAGGATTATCATCACAGAATTTCAGACAGACCCATAGGTGCTCCGATCTCCTCCTCAGAAGCGCCACAAGTGTAAAGCGACCGATGACGCCTGTTCTGTGTTGATTAAAGAAACACCCAGTCCTTTAAGCAAAATGTTCATTTCTTGCAGCTCCAGGCTGCACCCCAATGTCCAACAGTCTAAACAGGCATACGGAGTCATGTTCTTTGGCGTGCTCCTTGGTAAAGTAAGTGCAGCGTATGGCATTGATAACATCACTTCTGTCCAGTACTGGACCAGCCGTAGCAGTGTCGGCAAGACAGTCTGCACGCTCATTTCCTTGAACACCCGCATGACCTGGCACAAAGATGTAGGTTAGAGCAGCCATTAGCTAAATGTTGAAATCCATTCTTGTCTGACAAAATCAGACTGGATTTTTTTAAGCATATTCATCGAGTTACTAAGCATGCACGCCTGTATGAACTCTTAAGTGCAGCTGCCTGAGAAACCACTCTGCATACAAATGCATCGGATCTGTAAAACAAGTGTGCACGCAAAACTCTGGAAAAAAACTAAAGTTTAGAAGTGGACGAACAGCCAAGAATGTTTGTAGAAGTTTAAAGTCAGTAAGCGTTAGGAAGATAATAAAGATATTGTGGCGGAACAAAACGCATTTTCCAAACCAGAATAGCCAAAAGATTTTAGTAGATTACTTATATTACCCTGCGTAAAATCAACACCTATGATGCCTGAGAAAAGCCGCCAACTTAACAATCCGAGACAAAGTTAGAAATGATATTATCAGACAGACTGTAGTAACAACATCCTGCAGCAAATTCATAGAGAAACAGAGGATAGAATGGTTTGGTCATCTAGTAAGAATGCAACCAGAACAGCTACCAAGGCAGGTGCTACACATAAAAAGATCTGAAGTGAAAGCAAGAGGCCGTCCTTGGAGAAGATGGATTGACGATATTAAAGAACTTCTACATTAACACGAGATGATAGTAACCAAGGCTGCCCATCAAGCAATGGATCGCAAAATGTTCCTCCCCACAACGCTTAACGGCAGAAGTGAAAATTGATGATGGTGATGATGACTTCCATAGCGACATAGGCAAACATCACCAGCTAGCAGCCATTTTTGTTGATGCAACTAAATATGGCACACTTTTAAAGCGTCGTAAACAAAAGCTGTTAGCTGTTTGTGAGCCTTGTCTCCAAAACCATATCGTACAATTGTCTGTGCAGCAAGAACCGTGCGCGTGTGTAGTGATACACAAACAGGATTGGTAAACAAGACTGCGTGTTTATTTTCACAGATACGTAAGTAGTTTCTTATATCATCTTGCCGTCCTTTTTTTAGGATGACATTTTTCGTTATTTGAAGCCCCACCCTAGCTTTTGCCAGGTGCCGCAATATAGCCCGGCCATAAATATGGCATAATAGCTGCATGCGGTTTCTGGGACCTCTCCACGGGTGATCCTCATGCGCATGATGGCACCTGGTGTCATCGGGTGTTTATCGCTTGTGTGATGTCCTTGTGGAATACAACTTACCCACCTACCTTAAAGACAGGATCAGAAAAGACAATATAGGGAAACCAGATTAGACGGAATCTGTTCTAATCTCATCAAGACTGAACAGATCAATGGCTGGGACATGTGTCGGCGCTTTATTAATATCCTACCCCCAGATGACGTCACAGGACAGTCCAACATTTTTCAGGATGGTAGGACTGGGTTTCCTGGCTTTCGGATGCTTTTAACGACCCCAAAATATCTAGAACTGGCCCTAACCCCAACCCACCTACGTACCACGAGAGTGTGCAGCCTAGGTCCCACGACTGTATGCAGCCTGTCTACCACCCCCCGAAATATTAAACTATCCCGTGACCTGTCGATTTCCCCTGTTTGGGGTAGGATATTAATAAAGCACCCATGTGTCAAGACTGCCACCAGACAGTACACCTCAGAGAACCCTGTCGCCTAGACGTAATGAAAGTAGAACCAGAGGTAGACCATGAAAGATATGGATAGATAGACTCTCCGAGGCCGTAAATACCTGTCTCTATCTAACGAACAATGATGTCAACGTGGTATAGCAAAAGGACGCTCAAATTTGGATCTGAAAGTAGTGGGTTTAAATTCCAACGGTGCCATACTTTTTTTTAAAAATGGCTTCCAGTTCGACCAAGCCCTAAATGGGTACCAAGTTAAAGTTCTGGGATTTAAAGGTGGCCACATAACCCACCAAGTGCCGATTGGTTTATAAAATATAGGTCTAGCCCTATATGCCCAAAACGCCCAAGCCGTGAAAAATTATCTTTTTTACTCAACACATACCAAGGCTGGAACCAAATGCCGCTTTAAAACCTGATAAAGAAAGGAAGAGCAGGGTGAAGAGAAAATAAAGAAGAATATATTCACTAACTGCAGATAGTTTAATTTAGGTTAGTTTAGTTTAGCTTAGTTTAGTTTAGTTTATCTTAGTTTAGTTTAGCTTAGTTTAGATTAGTTTATCTTAGTTTAGTTTAGCTGATTTTAGCCTAGTTTAGTTTAGCCTAGTTTAGTTTAGCTTAGTTTAGCTTAGTTTAGTTTAGCTTAGTTTAGTTTAGCTTAGTTTAGTTTAGCTTAGTTTAGTTTAGCTTAGTTTAGTTTAGCTTAGTTTAGTTTAGCTTAGTTTAGCTTAGTTTAGTTTAGCTTAGTTTAGCTTAGTTTAGTTTAGTTTAGCTTATCTTAGGTTAGTTAAGCTTATTTTAGTTTAGTTTAGTTTAGTTTAGTTTAGTTTAGTTTAGTTTAGTTTAGTTTAGTTTAGTTTAGTTTAGTTTAGTTTAGTTTAGTTTAGTTTAGCCTAGCTTACTGTAGTTTAGTTTCGTTTAGTTTCGTTTTAATAAAAAACCCAGACATCACTGAACTCGGGATATTTCCATATGTGTTCCGTCCCCACCTTCAGCAGTCAGCGAAGAGTTCCAAGTCTGGTGGTACCAACAGTAGTCTGATTGTGTCTCCGTCTCGCCTTTCCTCTGAGTGTGGAGCGTCAGTCATAGCCACTGGTTACTGCACGGTGCATCATTCTCCTCAGACCTTGTTAATTGTATTGTGCCTCTTTACTGCTCGCTCCCTCCAAGAGGGCCTCAACAACTTTTAGTTAGTCATGCATCAGTTTAATGCCGAATTGCGCAGCAGCAGCGAGTCTGTCCGCCTGTTTGTTTCCAAACACATCTGCATAACCTGGATTGAATACTCCAAAGAATGTTGACTAACCAGTGCCTCTGAAGCGACTGTACATGGCACAGATAAAGAAACCAATAACTTAGGAAGGAGTTGCGCTGAGATAAGTTGAGTCACGAACTGACATCACAGAACTCAGGGCATTCCCATGCATGCTCCGTCCTCATCTTCAGTAGCCAGCGCAGAGTTCCAATACTGACGGTACCGGTCACAATCTGGTTGTGTCCGCCTTGTCTTCCATCTGAGTGTAGTGAGCCGGCCAGACCCTCTGGTTACACCCGGGTGCCTCATTCTCTCTAGGCTATGACTTCAGAAGGAAAGAAAACTAACTACAAACAATAACATTTATATTATGTAATGTTATCGCAGTCGACGTTACTGCACACTGGACATTCCCATGCGTGCGCACTTTTCCGATGCAGCAGCTCCTCCAAGGTATTTCTACGGACTGTTCTCGTGAAGATTAGATTAAAGTGTCTCTTATCTCTGCCTCGAATTTGGCAAAGACGTGCTTTACCATGCCTCACTCTCAGTTCATGTAACCGTGTTAATGTCAGAGATTCGTCTTCCTCCGCTAGCCAAGTTAAAGATACTAGCTCTGTCAATGCTTCTTCCCACATGCGTTGGTCCATTGTTTGCCAGTTGGTAGGCATATAGTAGAAGGTACCCTAACATATACTTGAGTTCGACGTCAACAACAACATACGTGCACATCTGTTGCACAGTAATTTACTGGTGTGTGTTCCTTGGTCACTGGTCTACAGCTGTTGTGTGTTCTGCCGTGTGTCGCTTCCTGCTCTCTTGAATGTCAACCGACAATTATATTTGCATTTAATTATTTCTAATCGATATACGGTTGGATGTTCCGTTGGAGAATTGGTCGATTAATTGTTTAGCTAGTCCGTAGTTGAATTGTTGGTTGATTAGTCGATTCAGTGATTAGTTACGTGGTCTTCGTGGGGCTGCATGGTCTCGAGAAATAGTGTCCGCCTTGAGTGCTAAAGGTTCCGGGTTCAATCCCTGAGATTTATTCAAATGGACTTGGACTTCTAGTAATTCCTTGTGGTACTGGGTAGTCAGATCGGACGCCCGTGTGCATTGTTGCGCATGTAAACAATCCCTTGGCAGTTGGAAATCGAAAATAGTAGACAAACGGCGCTGCCCAGGTAAAATTTTGAGTAAAAAATCTACCCAAAGTATTTCAGGATCCTTGACAGTGCTACAGAGCCTGTGCACTGTGCTGAGCTTCTTCGGATTCAGACTTGAGTTAGAAGAATAACGGAGCACTTATGGGTTACTACCCGTGTGTCATGATGTTACTTGACTTTAAAATCTGCAACTGTCTTTTCACATTTTTAAAACTGTTACTTGACTCTAAAATCTGCAACTGTCTTTTCACAGTTCTAAAACTTTTACTCAATTCTAAAATCTGCAACTGTCTTTTCGCAGTTTTTAAACTTTAACTTACAGAAAAATGCAGTGGTATGGATCTGTCAGTAAATCAAGCGGCAGCGAGACATCCCTGGTGGCCAAATCCTCCCCACGCCGCTCTAAAAGATCCAGAATACCGAGCATTTCCATTGGAATTTCCCACAACATTGACAACCAACCCAAGTCCTTCAACACATTTGGCTCCGTCAGACCGGACGTCACCAGCGAAGTGGATCTTAACACGACTTCGGAAACGGATGTGGAAGACAGGAAGCACTATACTCCAAACATCCTGGAGAAAAGCTTCGAAAGAACTATCTGCTACAATCTCAAACGTCGGAAAAAGACGCCAGTAATTGCCATCGCATTTCTGTGTGTTCTGACAATCGTCTTCAACGCAGCAGTTTTGATCATTAGTCCAATCTACACATGGTCAATGAGGAAAGCGGGTGGGGATGAGGCTGTGTTGTTGTTGTCGTTGGCTGCTGTAATGCCTGTTCCGTTGGTGGTGCTGCTGCTGTTGCTGAAGCATCTGTATGACAAGACGATAACCCTGAAACCTGCTGCATCGTTGGTGTTTTACGCGGCTATGGGATTGTGTCAAAGCCTGCGTTTCAATATGGGCATCTTTGCAAGGTACAGCCTTCTTGATCTTATTACCTGATTTGTTTTACGTATAGCATTTTTTTCTTCTTGCATATTTTTAAGGCATCCGTGGCTTAGACGAGTCCAACTCGTAATTCCAGCTAACCGCGATTGAAACCCGCTGCTGGTTACGTGGATTTTTATCATGGTATGGGGCGTCACATGTCGACCTAGCCTAAAATGGGTACCAGGATGGGATGTCCTGGGGAAGTAAAGACGACTGATGGAATGCTGATCACATTACCCATCAAGTGCCATTTGTAAAAAAAAAAAGATGCTCTTCCACATATGCCCTATGCGCCTAAAGGCGTGAAAAAGTACCTTCACAGTTTGACTCTTGAAGTTGTACTTCTACTGTTTTACAAATGGCACGTATAATCACATCTTCGCCCACGCCAGCTGTCTTTTCCACAACCAAGTTAATCATCCACAGAACCACATAAACCAACTACACGACAGCTAACTCACACATTACATAAAAATAAACAATGGGGAAAAAAACGTAAGTAACGTGCATAGAAAGACAATATCAAACAATCGACATAAATATAAAAGACTAAGGTTTCAATCAAGTTCAACACTTTAAATACTTGAGGAACATCTTTATACGTGATGGCGGAATGGACAGAGATATGAAGAACTCCACAGAGGGGCATGTACATCAGTGGTGCACTGATCATCAGTAGAAAGATCCCTCGTAGGCGATTGTTTCGACCCGTTGCCATTCCTATACAATCTCGGAAGGTGGGCCGACCTAGTTCATGACTTCCAGGCGTCAATCTTCCCCTGCTGCCCTTTACCGGATGTTCTCGGACTGGGACAACACGATATGGTGATTTGTAAAAGGCGGTGTTAGAATTATTAAAGTTTTAAAGTTTTTGAACAACGGATCAACATTATGGCATGCAGGTAGTAGCACATAAATGCTCCGTTCTTCTTCTAATTTAAGTTTGAGTAAGAAGAAGCTCAGCCCAGTGCACAGACTCTGTAGCACCGGCGATGATCCTGAAATACTTTGGGTAGATTTTTAACTCCAAATTTGTGCCCGGGCAGCTACGTTAGGCTACTCTTTTCGATTTCCAACTATCAAGGGATTTTTCACATACGCAACAATGCACACGGGCGTCCAATCTCACTACCCAGAGACCCAGGGGGAAATTACTAGAAGTCCAAGTCCACGTGAAAAAAAAAGCCTAGCCCTTACCGGGGACTGAACCCGGAACCTGTAGCACTCGAGGCGGACACCATGCCCCCAGACCACGCAGCCCCAGACTAATTTTGAAATATCCAGCTATCACACTAGAGACAGAACAGCCATTAATAAATGCAGTCGTTATGCCAACATTCGGTTATAATTAGTCAGACTAAATCTGGACTCCAGAAATCATAACTGACTAGATGCGAATTGAGATGTTTGATAAAGGCTGTGAACAAAACTAAAAGAGATCTTGTGAGAAACGAAAGCAAATTACAAGAACTACTGAAACGACACCTATAATTAAATTAATTCACAGACAGAGACTGAAACGGTTTGTCCATTTAATGAGAACGAATCCAATGATATCAACAACGAGAGCGTGCAACATCAAGGTAGTAAACAAACACACGATTAATCGATCGGTGATCACAGAAAGAAGATACTGGAAGAAAGTTCTGGACGATAATCAGCATCGAAGGGGAAACAAAGGCGGAGGTCTAACCAGGTTGCAGTTGGTACAATTATCATGTTAATTATTCGTTGGCTACTGAAGGAGAGGACATAGCACTTGTGGGAATGTCCTAAGGGCTGTGATGTCAGTTTTGGAATTGATTCATTCATTGATTCATTCAGTCAATCCTTCACTCATCCATCATTATTGTAAATCTTACATTTATTTGTGCCGTATAATTTCCTGACCATTGTCGGCGACCGAATGTTTCAGCGACCCAGACAAGACACCACGAGGCCTCCAGGGAGCACTGTCCGGGGTTGTGGTGGTTTTCTCCGTCCTCGTCGCCGTCACCGTTTTCAGAAAATGTGAGATATCTTGTCTTTTTCTTATAGCACATGTCGTGTTGCTTTGCAACATTGTATCAGATAAAAAGAATAATGAAGATGGCTTGAAGGATACTGACTGACGAAAAGAACTGATTGCTCAAATCAGAAGGATTCTTTGGTCATGTGATGAGAAGGAGAAAACTGGGGTATGGAATACATCACGACGGTGGAAAAGTTGGAGGGGAAAAGAAGGAGACCGAGAGAGAAGCTGTTGGATAATCTGACACCTGGCAGGTCTTATAATTTGTCTGACTGACTGAATTTCTACCCCACCAGGACATCACACAAGCGATAAACACCCGTTGACACAAAGTGCCATATGTGGATGAGGATCGCCGTGGAGAGGTCCCAGAAACCGCGTTCAGACAATTGGCCATATTTATGACCTGCCTATATTGCGGCCCCTGGCAAAAGCCAGAGTAGGGCTTCAAATAACAAAAAATTTCATCCTGAAAAGGATGAAACTGTGATTACTGATAATTTGTGTCAGAAGTGAGTTAAAGTACACGAGACAGGAGTTTGTGGATAGACACGACTAAGACCGCTACAAAGTATGGAATATCATTTGTGTCAGGTTTGAATAAAAATACACTAGACAAAAGGTTGTGGATCATCATCATCATCAGGTGCCTTGCCGACTGGCGTGGGCGATCATGATTCTCCACAATCTGCGATCTCCTGCAGCATGTATCAGTTCGTGTGCCGACACACCTCCATGTCATGCAACAAGACTGTCAAAAATCTTCTCTCGTTGTCTTTCTCTGTCCCTCCTTCCACAGATCTTTCCACAGATGGCCGAAAAATGATGACTGTCTCCTTCTGATGTCTGTGATAAGTTGTCTTCGGGCTCCCGCCTCTTTCAAAACCTCTTGGTTGCTCTTTTTGGCTGTCCAAGGCATTCTAAGCATTCTTCTGTAAAACCACATCTCCGAGGCCTGCAGAAATTGTTTGGCCTGCCTACCGATTGTCCAGGATTCACAGCCATATGTTAAGGATAGACGTGATTAACAACTCTACACAGTATGGAAGAACATTTGTGTCAGAAATGAGTTAAAGTACACGAGATAGAAGGTTGTTGATAGACATGACTAACAACACTATAGAAAGTATAGAAGACCATTTGTGTCAGAACTGATTAAAAGTACATTAGACCGAAGGTTGTAGATAGACGTGACTAACAACTCTACACAGTACGGAAGATCATTCGTGTCAGAAATGAGTGAAAGTACATGAGACAGAAGGCTGTAAAAAAGACATGACTACCAAAGCTACACAGCATGGACTATGGAAAATCAATTGTATCAGAAAAGATTCAAAGTACACGAGACCGTTAGTTGTAAAAAGTAAAGTCGAGTCAACAGTGCGGGGGCACTAATAGATCAGTACGGTTTGGGGAGTTATCAGGGTATCTGGCTACGCTCAACACTCAAGAGAAAGGCGAGACGGATGTAATTCCAACAGTTACTGTTTCCATCGAAATTTGAACTCTTCGCTTGCTGCTGAAGATGGGGACAGAGCGCTTTTGTGAGTGTCCCTGAGTGCTTTGATGTCGATTCTAAATTTAAAATTTAAAATTTTTTTTTTTTGAACAACTTATACCCAATGGTTACTGAATAACAGATTGTTAAATTTGGGTAGATCTTTTGGTACAGATGATGCCCAAATTGGCCGCCTATGCAACATGATCCCAAAAAAATGCAACTGCAGTATGACAGATGAGTCTGTATGTGTGTATGTTGTACCCCACCACGATATCACACAAAGCGATAAACACCCGGTGACACAAAGTGCCACCATGCGGATGAGGATCACCCGTGGAGAGGTCACAGAAACACCTTTCAGCAGTTGGGCCATATCTATGACCAGGCTAAATTCAGGATCCCGGCAGAAACCAGGGTGAGGCTTCAAACAAAAAAATGTGCATCCCATATGGGGTCGACCTAATTTTCAAACAGTAATTAAAACTATACGTTTGTTTACATTTTTTTCAACTCTCACATAGACATGACTTTTATCGGTCTGCATGCCACATTTCAACAACTTACATCTAACGGTTACAGAATTACAGAGTTTTAAATTGGGGCAGAATTTGTGGAACGGACTATACCTCAAAGCGATGCCCAATTTACCAGCCTATGTAACATGTTACAGACAAAATAGAACAGCAGGATCTATATATCTATCTTCTTTGACCCCACTAGGACATCCCACAAGCGATAAATACCCGATGATATTAGGTGCCACCATGTGGATGAGGATCACCCGTGGAGAGGTCCCAGAAACCGCGTTCAGCCATTAGACCATATTTATCTCTAAAGATCCATTTTACGGCTTTAGGCGTATCGGGTATATGGGAAGAGTGCCCACATTTTTTCAGACGTTCGGCACTAGGTGGGTAATATGGTGAGCATTACGCCGGCCGTGTCTACTTCCCCAGGACAGCCATCCTGGTACCCATTTTAGGCTGGGTCGACAAGCGACGCCCCATACCACCATAAAAGTACACGCAGCCCGCAGTGGGTTTCGATCGCGGTACGTTGGAATTACGAGACGGACTCGCAACGCCTAAGCCACAGACGCCGCAGACCATAGTTATGGCCGGGCTATATTGCGGAGGCTGACAAGAGCCAGAGTTGGGCTTCAAATAACGAAAAATGTGCATCCCGCAAGGAGATGGCAAGATTTTTTTTTTTTTTTTTTTTGGGTCCGGGTCGGTCTCCCCAAATGCCCAGTCTGGCCGCCCGACTACCCTAAGGATATTATCCAGACTGAACGGAGAAACCGCCCGGCAGATTTTTTAAGATGGCATTGCCGATTGGGTTTCTCCCGTGACTTGGATATGACCGATCCCGGGCTCTTTTCGCCAGACCAGTGCAGCAAAGCTACACTTTAGTCTTAGCCAAAAGGCCGAGAAGATGGCAAGATGAGTCATAACTGCAGGATGACAGCTGCGTGTTTAAAAGGGCCTTTTGTCATACAAACCTATGGGTACAAATTGTGGCCCTTTGATAATAAAGTTTGTTCCTTCGTTCGTTCAGGTTTGAGCAAGCGATGCCTGGGTTGCTGTGTGGCTGCTCTAATCGGGGTGTTTATCTCAGTGGAGCCAAGGATTTGGTCCCTGGAAGGCAGCGAGCAAGGCAGATTGTTTGCCTCCCTTGACCTGGTAAAGCAGATCGTTTGGCCCTTGATATTTTGCCTCAGTTATTTCCCTTTGGCAATCTACAATGTGTTGGCAGAGAGGGAGTTAAGGAAGAATCAGGTAGGGTGTGGAGGTTTAGGTGTGGTTGGGTGTGTGCGTGTGGGCAAAGGTGTGTGGGTATGGGTTTTTTGAAAGTGTGCGAGCATAGTTTGGTTGTGCGCGTTTGGACAAAAGTGTGGTTCCGTATGTGCGTAAGATAAAATGAGATGGACAAGGGTGTGGTTTTGTGAGTGTGTGTGAGTGTGTGTTAGACAAAGTGAGGAATGATACTATCATACAGGCTGTGGAAAGAACACATAGCGCCAAATTCACAGAGAAAAGTAAGCTCGAATGGTTTGGTCATGTCTCAAGAATGTAGCCAGAACAACTACCAACACAGGTGTTTCACATGAAAAGATCTGATGTGAAAGCACTAAGGTCACCCTGTGAGAAGGTGAAATTACGGCATTAAAGACCTTCTTCGTCGATAAATAATAGCAATAACTTTTCTTATCCTTTGCAATATTCTTCATTCTAGACTCGTTGATGTGTGTCAACTCTGTAGTTATGTACACCACTTGCCGTCTGCTCACCCAGCATCTGCATGTCTTGAGTTCAACACTCTGGGTTGCCATCATGCTTTTTAGCTTGTCTTCAATAAACTATGGTACAGGAATAGACACAACTGTTTAGCATAGCACAGTTCAACGTGCTGCATAACTTGTACCAGCTTTATTGTAGATCATAGCACAGTTCAACGTGCTGCATAACTTGTACCAGCTTTATTGTAGATCATAGCACAGTTCAACGTGCTGCATAACTTGTACCAGCTTTATTGTAGATCATAACACAGTTTAACGTGCTGCATAACTTGTACCAGCTTTATTGTAGATCATAGCACAGTTCAACGTGCTGCATAACTTGTACCAGCTTTATTGTAGATCATAGCACAGTTCAACGTGCTGCATAACTTGTACCAGCTTTATTGTAGATCATAGCACAGTTTAACGTGCTGCATAACTTGTACCAGCTTTATTGTAGATCATAGCACAGTTTAACGTGCTGCATAACTTGTATCAGCTTTATTGTAGATCATAGCACAGTTCAACGTGCTGCATAACTTGTACCAGCTTTATTGTAGATCATAGCACAGTTCAACGTGCTGCATAACTTGTACCAGCTTTATTGTAGATCATAGCACAGTTCAACGTGCTGCATAACTTGTACCAGCTTTATTGTAGATCATAGCACAGTTCAACGTGCTGCATAACTTGTACCAGCTTTGTTGTAGATCATAGCACAGTTCAACGTGCTGCATAACGTGTACCAGCTTTATTGTAGATCATAGCACAGTTCAACGTGCTGCATAACTTATACCAGCTTTATTGTAGATCATAGCACAGTTCAACGTGCTACATAACTTGTACCAGCTTTATTGTAGATCATAGCACAGTTCAACGTGCTGCATAACTTGTACCAGCTTAATTGTAGATCATAGCAAGCATCACTTCAGAGGTCCCGAGTCGTTAGCATCCTTTGGATATTTTTTCCATGTCATGCAGGTATGTTTGGAAATGAGCAGGCAGATAGACTGGCTGGCTCTGCACCACTTGGTGGTGAACTAATGTATGACAAGTTAGATATTATGAGGTCCCTTTGGGAGCGAGCGAACAGTGCCGAGGCACAGATAGATCATTACGGTCTCAGGAGAATGGCGCTGCGAGGAGTTACCAGGGGATCTGGCCGACGTTTAACACCCAGGATTAGCATGAGACAGATATACTATCCGACGGCAACTGGTGCCATCGGAATTTCAACTCTCCGCTTGCTGCTGAAGATGGGGATGGAGCACTTATGGGAGTGTCGCGAGTGCCATGATGTCTATTCTTAATTCAACATTTGACATATTGTAGTTCTAAATATTGTCTCCATTACCACCGTTTCTCAACGAACATCTGTTTCTAACACAGTTAAAGTGTCTAACAGCTCATGTACACTTGTTCAACATCTTCGAATACGACACCTCTCCTCCTTTGGTGCGCAACAGACCAAGAGCACACTTCTCATTCATCTCTCCAGGCCCGAGTGACCCGTGCAGTTGTCTCTTGTACGGGCTTTCTGCTCCGCATAATGTGACCGGGGGTCACCATGCAAAGACCAGACATCACATACTTAAAGGAATGGATCGCAAACAGTCCCTTTCCTTGAAGCTTAACAGTAAAAGTAGGAAATGATATTGATGATGATGACGATCAGTTATTTATTATTGCTCCAGTGTTCACACACACATACCTGGCAGAGTCAAATGTTTATGTGGGTTATCCGAAAAAAAAAATGTTTAAAATAGTGGCCTCTGCAAAAAATTAACACGTTTTTTTTTGTGTGTGTGTGTGGAAACAGCGGTATCTGCAATGGTCAGATGCTCTTCTGTCTACACGAATGTCTTGCATTCAAATCCGTGCTGGATGGATTTTTAAAAAAAGTTAAAATTGGCGGAACATGTCACGTTTTTAGGCCCATTTAGGTCAGCCCAGTCCATTTACACACTACGCAACGTTTCATTCATACCTGCTGAGGCCACTCAACTTCTGCCAAGGTTAGAGGGGTGTCGCAGTGCCTGTGTCCGATGCGCGTCGAATTATGACACGCATTTACGAACTTATCAGTTATTTTGGTGATCGTGTGAGATGGCGAAAGATGATAGCCGATGCTTACAAGATGACGAATGGCGTGAAGGCGGAGATATCATAGCCAAGCTGTTAACCACAACCTAATGTGGTTCCCGTTCTTTTGAAAGAGATCGTAGAAGAAGAAGAATTATGTACTGCGTGTGCTGTTCGACTCAACATTTTGCTCACACATTGCACTTTATCTGTTCAGATTCATCCGGTCTCCATGGCAACCTCCGCCATTTTGTCGGCGTGTGTGTTTACAGTCCTGATGTCGTCTGCTGACTTTCTACCCTGGTATGGTAACGTACGTATCATTTTATCATTTTTATCTTAGCGGGTCTCACCTGGCCTCAAGAGCAAAGTGTGCAGAGCAAGCTATGTGGAACCATGAAGGACCTGCTACTGACATGTGAGTTCATAGAGGCAACCCACCTGATTGTCTGATCTGAGCATACGAAACCGAACGCAAAGAAGAAGAATCTTAGCGGGTGTTCGAAGTAACGAGTTTGTAGATTATATTGCAGATACTGCATGTGCTATGAGTTAGGTTGAGTTGAGTCAAGAATTGACATCACAGCACTCGGGGCATTCCCACTCATGCTCCGTCCTCATCTTTAGCAGCCAGCGGGGAGTTCCGGTCTCAATCTTGTTTCTCCACTGCTTCCTTTGCTTGTTCCCAAAGAGCATTGAATACGTCTATCTGTCATGTACCAATTCACCACCCAGTAGTGCAGATCCAGCCAATCTGTATGTCTGTTAATTACCCACTACGCCGGCATAGCCTGGATAAAAGATCCACTCTCTACACGTGACTTCCCAGTGAAGCTTGCCACTCTGCTCGAAGCATCTGCATGTGCTATGACTGATCTGCTACTGCACAGAAGCGATATTCTCAATGCCTTGTGCAACATTTACAGCCAAGACTACTATGACAAAGGGCTTCATGACTCAGAAACAAGGTCGAGGCTGATGGACAGGCCTCAAGATGCTTCAGCACACAGGTTAAGGCGTCTATGTTTCCTCATACGTCATACTGTACCAACAGATGGGGACGTATATGCCCACGCCCCCACGCGTGAGTGGACGGATGAACAGATTTTAATGAGAATGGATGGAGGGATGGAATAAATGAATATATATATACCCCAAAAAAACAAACAGGCAGAAGGACAGACGGGCGGGCGGACAGACAGACAGACAGACGGGCGGACGGACGGACGGACGGACGGACGGACGGACGGACGGACGGACGGACGGACGGACGGACGGACGGACGGACGGACGGACGGACGGACGGACAGACAGACAGACAGACAGACAGACAGACAGACAGACAGACAGACAGACAGACAGACAGACAGACAGACAGACAGACAGACAGACAGACAGACAGACAAAAGTTACAAGAAGAATGGAGCACTATTATGTTACTACCCGTGTGCCATGATATTGATCATTTAAACCATACATACATTGCTTTGTTTCACTCTCCAGATAAGAAATGTTCCAGAATTTTGGGACAAAATTAAAACAGGATTTACTTGTAACTTCAGGTAAACAAAGTTCGTCCCATATTCTACACATCTACCTGTTTGTTTTTTTTTTTTGTTTATTTTTAAGCTGGTGATTTGGTAGGGTAAATATTTTGAGATCAGAGAATATAGTTCGTATCTTCTTCTTTTACTGTCTTCTATGCCCCAACTAAGCATATACCCTCAACCAACTCACACCAAGTCGTTCTATCCTTAGTTACTGCATGTAGTTTTCCCCACGTATTCACTTCACTATCTAGCTCTCTCCTCTAAGTGTTTTTGGGGTCTTCCCTTATTTCAATAACCCTGTGAGTTCCAGTGCAAAGACATTCTAGTTATATCGATGTCATGTTATTTTTAACGTGTGTCCTATGCAACGCCAGCGTCTTTTCCTTACCTCTTGGTCCACTGGAACCAAAGCTCTACATTACTTATTCTATCACACCGGTTAATTGTACGCAGGCAACAGTTATTGAATGCATATAGTTTGAAACTGAGCGAAACTGAATAAATACAAATATTGACAACATCGGTCCTGACATCCCATGCATATATCTGTGGAAGTCTTTTTATTTAATGCGGGCGGATTTTGCTAGTCACACTCGCCATCGCCATGGGTTATGAGTCTCATGCCTCCTCATAGCACAGTATAATACTATCGTCTGGACAAAAGGAAGGTGTAAATGATGAGGCCGTTCGGAATCTGTCCAGGGACAATTTAAAAAACGAAAAACTTGTATAGTCTTTGTGGCGTTCGTAGTCGTGTCTGTAGCCAGCCTTCTGTCCCATACGTTGTAATTCATTTTTGCGACAGCTACCAACCCCTCTCCCACCCAACCACCCCCTTCCCAGCATGACCCGATGATGATTAGGATGAGGAGGAGGATGATAATTAAGGGAAGGAGAAGTAGAAAATTTAAAATGAGGATAAAGAAGAAAATGAAGACGAAGAAGAAGAGGATTATGAGAAAAGAATACGTTTTTGATGATGATGACAATGATGACGATGATGATGATAATGATGACGATGATGATGGTGAGGTAGACGATGATGAGAAAGCAAAATATGTGGAGGAGGAAGAATATGATGCTGATAATGATGGGGAAGATGAGAAGGAGGAGAAAAGGAGATGATTATATTGAGGAAGAGGAGAAGGAAAAGGAAGATGATGATCATGATGGAGAGGAAGGGGATGAAGATGATTATGGTGACGAGAAGAAGTAGGAAAATGACGAGGAGGAGTAGGAGAAATTGGAATTTAACGATTAGGATAATAATGAGGAGGGGGGGAGTAGAAGGAGGAACATGATGATGATGAGGAGGAGGACGACAAAGAGGAGAAAGAGGGAAGTGATGATGATGATGAAAATGATGATGATGATGATAATAATGATGATGATAATGATGATGATAATGATGATGATGATAATACTTATAATAATGATAATGATGATAATGATAATGATGACGATGATGATGATAATGATGATGATGATAATGATGAAGATGAGGAGGAGGATGATGATGATGATGATGATGATGATGATGATGATGATGATGATGATGATGATGATGATGATAATGATGATGATGATAATAATAATAATAATAATGATCATCATCATCATCATCATGATGATGATGAAAACGTTTCTTTACTCTTAAAATGAAATCAGTTACGCCGACGAGTGTCAACACAGCCTAGTAAAGATGGTAGCCATGGCCGCCGCGGTGATCTTGTTCAACCTCTTCTCCTTGCTCCTGATCTCCGCCACTCAAGGGAGCGTCTTCGCAAGTTTGGTCATGTGTCTGTCTGTGCCGCTTGCTTCCGGGTTTTGGACGATTTTTCAATACGATTACGAAACCGATACTTTCGTGTGGAAGCCATTGTGGAGCCATACAACAAGTACGTGTAATCGATTATATTGTCTATATTTAGAATATAACTATAGGTCTGTCTGTCAGTCCGTACGTCTGCTTCAACGTCTGCCTATCATTATGCTTTATGTCTGTCAACCCGTTTGTCTTCTTGAATGTCTGCCTGAGAAACTCTCCTTTATGCTGTATGTCTGTCTATCAATCAGTCCGTCTGTCTACTTGAATGTCTGTTTGAAACTATTCATTATGCTGTCTGTCTGTCTGTCAGTCCGTCTGTCTGCCCGCGAAACTATCCATTATGCAGTCTGTCTGTTAGCCTGTGTGTCTGCATTTTTAGCTGTCTGTCTGTCTACTTGAATGTCTGCCTGAGAAACACTACCCATTATGCTGTATATCTGTCAGTCCGTCTTTTTACTTGAATGTCTGCCTGTGAAATTTCCATTTCGCTGTCAGTCTGTCTGTTTGTCTGTCTGTTTCTCTGTCTTTGTTTTTGTCTGTCTGTCTGTCTGTCCGTCCGTCAGTCTACTTGAATGTCTGCATCTGAGACTTTCCATTATGCTGTCTGTATAATTGTCTGTCTGTCTGTAAGTCGGTCAGTCCGTCTGTCTACTTGAATGTCTGCCTGAGAAACAGTCCTTTATGTAGACTCATTTTCGATCCATCACCCACCAGCACGTCTAATAACTTAGTCAATCTGTCTGTCTGTCTGTCCTTCTGTCGATCCCTCCATCTACATTAACTGTCATGCAGTCCAGATATAATAGGATTTTGTGTATGTCTAATTTGTCTTCAACATATACCCTATTTCTCCACAGGTTTTCTCCTTGCCAGTCTCATCCTGCTGCTGCCGAGCGTCATTGTGTACAGCTACTTCTCCAGCAAGGACGCTAAAGAAATTAAGCGAGACAAGAACGGCTACTCTGATGTCTCTAGTTCTGAATACGAATGGGACTGAGCTGTGTCCTGATGAACAATTCAGGGTTAGATATATTGTTGGCACTAAGCCAAAGTTGAAATTCATAATGTTTAAATCACCATTGATCACTGGCATCATGAGGGCTAAGATATTGAAACAGCTGGGGCATATTGAGAGGATGTCAGATGGCAGGAGAGTTAAAAACTATAGACAAGGAAGCTTAATCGTCTAGATCACGAGGCAGACCAAGAAGACGATGGAGAGATAATGTCCAGACAGACCTGCATACACTTGGTGTCAACAGCTGGAAAGAGAAGGCCAACCAGAGAGATGAATGGAGGCAGGTGATATCTGCAGCAATGAACCTCAAGGGCTCGGAATGCTGAAGAAGGCCAACCAGAGAGATGAACGGAGGCGGGTGATATCTGCAGCAATGAACCTCAAGGGCTCGGAATGCTGAAGAAGGCCAACCAGAGAGATGAATGGCGGCGGGTGATATCTGCAGCAATGAACCTCAAGGGCTTGGAATGCTGAAAAAGCCAACCAGAGAAATGAATGGAAGCGGGTGATATATGCAGCAATGAACCTCAAGGGCTCGGAATGCTGAAGAAGGCCAACCAGAGAGATGAATGGAGGCGGGTGATATCTGCAGCAACGAACCTAAAGGGCTCCGAATGCTGAAGAAGAAGAAGACTGAGCCACATTCATCATCATCACCAAGTACAATACCGACTGACCTGGACGATCATGCCTCTCCACAATCTGCTATGTTCAACCGCATGTATGAGTTCCTTTGAAGAACTTTAAAACATCAATCAGTGTTGCTCTTTTCGGCTGTCCACGAAATTCTAAGAATTCATATTTCAAACCAAATACATCTTCGAGGCCTCGAGAATTTGGCGTGTTTTTTAATTATCCATGATTCACAGCCATATGTTAAAACTGACTCCATATAAAGTGCCCAACTACTGTTTGTAAACTTCATGGATTTATTGCATGAAATGTTATCACATTTCACTTAACAATTCACTGCTCAATGTTGAGAATACACTACTCAAAGTTAAGAGAAACATCTTCACGTACCTTGAAGATATCCTGGCTTGCTTCGATTTCCTTAATCCTCCCCCACTGAGTGGCACGATCCCTTCTGTGTGTAGATGAAGAACCGTGCACTTGTTCACTGGTTGGAAATATGAATTTTCTGCATCCAACAATGCGGTCAGCAAAACTCAGTAAAACATTACTTCTGTCACGAACTCGTAACAGTTCATCCTGAAATACACGCTCAAGACTGTGCACGCACGGAAATTCCCCGTGCATCAAAATCTTTATCATGACGGTCCCGTAACCCTGCGTGTTGTTGGGTCACCAGTTGCTGTTGATTGTCTGATCCGTTTGCCTCCACCTTTGACGGTTTCCGGTCAGATGCGATGGACTTCATGGTTGAATGCCTTAGTCAAGTTCTGTATCTAGGCCTTTCTTGGTCTGCTTTTTTTTTTTAGAGAGAGTACTTATTAGATCTTATTATTCCGTAGCATCGCATCTTCCGTAACTAGAAGAGGTCCAATGTGTAATGGCGTCGAAGGACATAGGAAAACATTACGCATTTAAACAAACGTTAGTGTACCCAAACAAAGTAGGTCACGTTCCATTTAGAACTTTGATGGACTGGTCTAATTTCCTGGGTGTTACGGATGTGCCGCTCTGTTTTTTGCTTTCTGGCATGTCTTGCATTTTTCTGTTTTCTTCCGAGATAGAGAATGCCTGTGACATAGGTTACAGCTCGCTCTAGGGGGGGGGGGGGGTGTGTGTCTTAGGACAAGTTTATCCATGTGTTTGGAGTGTTAAAAGCGCTCGCAAAGTGAAATATACAACACGCGATATCAACGGCATTGCGGAACACACCCGTAACCAGGTGTGCGAAAGTTACAGGGCTGAGGAACTACCAATCAGAAGGGAGCTAGTGTGTATATGGGGGGGGGGGGGTCTGGGGAGACTAATGTCGAACTAACCAAACATTACTCACCAGAGAACCTAATGACCAGTCGGGCCTGTCCAAATTAACGAGGTTAACATATCAGGTTGAACTCGGTCAAGGACTTTTTATGGATTGTGTAAATATCTTGTAGTTTGTGTAGTTCATATGGTGTCGGTCAGTTATGGTCACTTCCTGTTACTTGGGGGAAGGCGTAGATTTGGGTCCTTTTAATTTATTTTAGTTCACTCTATCTCAGGTACTCCAAGATTTCGTAGGGGAATTCTCGGAAGTCGAATAGTGTAGGGGTGTTAGGGTGTAAAATGAATACCGACTAACACAAAACATACCCCCCCCCCCCCCCCTTTATAATATTGGATTGTTCCTGGAATGTTCCCACGTAGTCCCTATGATCATCATCATCATCAAGTGACTTGCCAGCTGGCTTAGGCGTTTATGCATCTCTCAAATCTCCGTCTTTGGTGTTCTGGATCAACTCTTCCTCCATGCCACTGTCTTAACCCATCCATCATCATTTCTCTTGGTCTGCCTCTGCCTCTTCTACCAGTGATCTTTCCAGTCGTCACAATATTCTCCGGTGCTCCTTTTCTTGTTACGGCGTAGTTTGTTTTTGTTTTTTTCAAACTCACTAAGTCCCAAGAAACTTACCGTGCGTGTATTGAATACTACATATGTAAAATGTCTTTTCTAAACGTTTTGTTTCCTAAGTAGCTGTTATAATAACCAGTGCTGACCAGAGTATTAGACTGGGTTTCCCAAATCATCTAGAACTGGGCCTAATCTCAACCCACCTACGTCGCACGAGAGAGTGCAGCCTAGGCCCTACGACTTCATGCAGCCTTTCTACCACCCCGTGAAATATTAGACTGGCCCGTGACCTGTGGATTTCCCCTGTTTGGCGTAGGATATTAAGAAAGCAGTAAGTATTACTTCAACCCTTTTGGCCCCTCATTGTTACTAACTTAACCCCCACGGATCTAAACAACTGTAGGTAGTAAATACTTAGGAATTATTGAGGTGAGTAATACCTGCCTGGAACTAAAAGTGTTAAAAAATGTAGCTAACGAAAAAAAAAATAGTAGAAAAGGAGGAGGAGAAGGAGAAGAAGAAGGAGAAGTTGAAGAAAGCAAGAAGAAGAAGAAGAAGAAGAAGAAGAAGAAGAAGAAGAAGAAGAAGAAGAAGAAGAAGAAGAAGAAGAAGAAGAAGAAGAAGAAGAAGAAGAAGAAGAAGAAGAAGAAGAAGAAGAAGAAGAAGAAGAAGAGAAGAAGAAGAAAGAAAGAAGAAGAAAGAAGAAGAAGAAGAAGAAGAAGAAGAAGAAGAAGAAGAAGAAGAAGAAGAAGAAGAAGAAGAAGAAGAAGAAGAAGAAGAAGAAGAACAACAACAACAACAACAACAACAACAACAACAACAACAAAAGAAGAAGAAGGAGAAGAAGAAAACTGAACAACTGAACTGTCTAGCTACACTTTTTGAGTTATCTACATAATGAATCAGCCATATTACCGCAACATTCCAAGTCGCCTTATTTGACATGCATGAAACGTTTCTGTGTTGTTACTCTACGACCCCATCAGACACAATAAATGCGAACATTTTTAAATTGCCAGACTATACTCTACCAACTGAGCAGTTTTTGTATGTCTTTATTCCTCGTTTATTGATGAAATAATTTTAATTGCATGTTCAATATTGATTTGTGATATGACAAGTAAATAAAATAGAATTCTACTGACAGCATAACAGCTTTTTTTCCGTTCTGTTTTTAAAAGAAATTAAAAATTCCCATTTACACATCCGCGCGCGCACACGCGCACGCGTGCACACACACACACACACACACACACACACACACACACACACACAAACACACATATTGGGTAAACCATGTTATCACGAATTGTAATGCGCCAAAAATTGAATTAGTGTTTTTAAAAAAAAAGTGATGCTAACCGGGTAGGTAGGTAGGTGTGAAAGTTGTACCCCACCAGGACATCACACCAGCGATAAACACCCGGTTACACAAGGAACCACCACACGGATGAGGACCACCCGTGGAGAGGTCGTGAAAACCCCGTTCAACAGTTGGGCCATATTTGAGGCCCGGCTATATTTAGAGCCCAGGGAAAATAACGAAAATTTGCATCCCACAAGTGCTTATTATTAAGCTAACCGGGTACTCGTAGTGATAATAATAGTTCTTGCTAGGACCACTATTTTGTTTATGTTAGACTAATGTTCTTTTAAATGAGTTCATATTAACGAGGTCTGCGTGCATATATATTTATATATGTCTGACCGACGAGAATGGCACTGCGATGAGTTGCCCAGGGATCTGGCCGACGCTCACCACTCAAGGGAAAGACGAGACGGATGTTCGAGTCAGACAATTAATTCCCGTTGTTTCAATTTTTGTTTTCTTATACAAGTCTCACATGAAAAAATAATAATAATAATAATAATAATTTTTAAAAAAACCACCAAGTCAGAATAGCACTGCAACACTCTTTTCTCCGCAGTAGTTGGTATATATGTCTGATATTCTGGTAGTCTTAGTTTCAGCTTCATAGCAAAGGGGTCACCCCATCTTTGCTCCGCTCCTGTGCCAACGAAAAACACACAGAATGTTTCTCGCAGTCCCTTGTGGAAAGATTGACAGACTGCTGTTTCAGCATATCTAGCATACACTCGCATTAAAGCATACGGTAGCCATCTGAAGTGCTAACACAAACAGTCCGACATTAGAAATGCAGTTCTTCATTGATGTGAGCAGAAGTCACCAACAGATCAGCAGTTGCCCACGCGATCAATTTTAATAACATGCGGGAACCACCAACATTGCACGACAGGCATCGCGCCATTTTCTGAATCTACAATTCACACCACCACGTTGGTCACAGTCGAAAAAACATTTTAAGTTAAATCCGCAGCTCACAGTGTCACGTCATGCATTTAGCTCAGAAGCTGGGTGACGAAACGATATCCAGTCAACAAATGAAGCAAAAATACATCGGTTACCGTCCGGCAGAAGCAAACAATTTGCCTCTGCCTCGAACAGTGCCCCTGCCTAGCGTCCATTTCGACCGGAAGTTGCCATATATATATCATCATCATGTGCCCTGCCAACTGGCGTAGGCGCCCATGCGTCTCCACAGATCACGATCCCTGGTTGACTTGAACAGCTCTCTTGGTGATATCCTTCCATGCCATCGTTTCAGCCCATCCAGCATCATCTCTCTTGGTCTGCCTCTACCCCTTTTCCCACTGATCTTTCCAGTTGTCACGATGTTCTCCAATGTCTCTCTTCTCATTATGTGGCCAAAGAACAGTGTTTGTCTCTTTCTTATTGTTCTAAATAGACATCTACTTTTATTAGCTTTTTTCAAGAAATCGTTGTTTGTTACTCTGGCCGTCCAAGGTATTCGTAACATAAGTCACAAAAACCACATCTCTGTTGCTTCCAAATTCTTCCTAATTTGTTCACTGACATTCCAAGATTCGATGCCATACAGCAGAAGAGAATCTATCTAACATTTTAGCACTCTCTTTGGCATATATATATATATATATATATATATATATATATATATATATATATATATATATATATATATATATATATATATTGTATATATTTCTTCTTCACATAGTCATGACATGAAACCATGTTGGATGTGTCTGTCCACAAACTCTTTATCTCGTCTACTTTCATTCATTTCTGGCACAGATAAATTTCTATACCATGATATTAAAATTTCCAGCATCTTCTCTCTCTCTCTGCCTCCCTCTGCCTCTTTGTTTTTACCTTCCCTCCGACTTTCCCGCTGTCACAAGGTACTCCAATTATCTCCTTCTCTTCACCAAAAAGTGTGGATTGTCTCTTTTGATGTTTGAGGTCAGTTCTCTTCATGTGTCAGTTTCTGTCAAGAAATCTTTATTACACTTTTCATCTGTCCATCTAAGTGGGTTAAACCAGCTGAGCGGAGACTGGGTGACAAACTCCTTGTGGTCCGAGTTCACGCCCGGGGTTGGCAGAAACACTCAAAGTTTGCCAGATTTCTGGTATCTATCAAGGAATCCAAGCCGAAGAGTTCCTATATCCATTGTACCGAGTCAAATGGTTTTCATTGTTTCTAGATTTAAAAAAAAAAAAAAAAAGTATTTCAAAAATCTCACACAAGGGAGATAAATGGTCGTAGACCATGAGGCAGACCAAAAAGACGATGGAGAGATAATATCTAGACAGACCTGCAAACACTTGGTGTCACCAACTAGGAAGCGAAGGCCAACCAGAGAGATACATGGAGGCGGGTGATATCTGCAGCAATGAAAATGAAGGGCTCGGAATGCCAAAGAAGAAGAAGAATGAGATTCCCAGCATCTGACCATGGCAGGCGCCTGAGAGAGGGCACGAAGGGCTCGAAGAGAACCTCAGAGAGGCCTGTGAGGAACCGAGTGTTGTGGACGTTGTGGATGGAGGAGACGAGACTGCTGCGCCGATGGTTGTCATCGATGCTGGTTGAGGATAGTGATATCGTTGGGATGAGGTTCACGGCGGCGTAGATCTTCGGAAGGAAGAGGAAAGCCACCACAACTGTGTGGTTCGCCAGAAGAGATAAGGCCAAAAGAAGCGTTTTCACCGTCTGGGGAGAGAAATTGGTTATTCAGAGCAAATGATCACACTCTGATATATATATATATATATATCCATTACCCAACTAGTGCCGATTGGTCTGTTAAAAATATGGGATGCTCTTCCCATATGCCCGATGCGCCTAAGGCATGAAAAGGGATATTTTTACTTACATATATAAATATATATATATATATATATATATATATATATATATATATATATATCATATACGTTTTCTACAGTTGCACGAACAGTCATTATAACACAGTTAGTGTCATTACTACTGCTGCAGATGCTACCACTACTACTACGACAGCTGCTGTTGCTGCTGCTATACTACTATTACCATTACTTCTACAGCTACAACAATTACTACTACTAATACTGAAACTACCACCGTTAATGCTGCTGCTGTTACTACTGCTACTGCTGGTGGTGGTACTACTACTATTACCATCACCCCTACAACAACTACTACTACAACCACATCTACTGCTGTTACTACCACAACCACTATATAAACCACGACGACTTCAGAAACTACTGCTACATCCACAACCACTGCTACTACCACAAGAAAGGTACTAACAATAAATAAAGTAGGCAAATAAATGGGTCCTTTTCAACGCCTTCAGATGTACTGGGCATGTAGGGCTAGACCTATATTTTAAAGACAAATCGGCACTCGTTGGGTGATGTGGTCAGCATCACGCCGGCCACCTTTATTTCCCAGAACTCCACTTGGTCTGGTACCCATTCAAGCATGAGTCGATCTGGGAGTAAAGGTCATAGTACTAACAATGTGACTGGCAACACCTTACTACGGCTGCTATTACTACAACTACTACAACTACTACCACCACAACAATAAACCACTTCTCCTACAACTAACACCACTACACATTGCTGCTGTTGCTACTGCGGCTGCTTCTTATTCTTCTTTGCGTTTACCAGCTGTAAACTCTGGTGGAAAGTTCTGGTTGTTCGTCCACTTCTGGACTGCAATCCTGCTCAGACACTTAGTGTTGCGTGTGCATCCGTTCGACGGATCTGGCACATTGGTGCGAAGACTGTTGATTACGATCCCTTTTGAAGGAAGCTACTAAATAGTAGACTCTTACTACATACTTTTAGGTAGGCAGTGGGTCTATTCTTGTTTTTCCTATAATAGGGTCCCGGAACCCACACAGGGGCCTGCTACTGTGGGTGCTACTACTACTACTACTACTACTACTACTACTACTACTACTACTACTACTACTACTACTACTACTACTACTACTACTACTACTACTACTGCTGCTGCTGCTGCTGCTGCTCCTAATACTACTACTACTACTACTACTACTACTACGACTACTGCTACTACTACGATCAATATTACTACCACTACTACTACTACTACTACTACTACTACTACTACTACTACTACTACTACTACTACTACTAGTACTACTACTACTACTACGACTACTGCTACTACTACGATCAATATTACTACCACTACTACTACTACTACTACTACTACTACTACTACTACTACTACTACTACTACTACTACTACTACAACTACAACTACTACCACTACCATTACTTTACATATACATACCGCTACCACAGTTATTTTACTGATATAAACTACACCAAACTCCACACAAGACAAACTCAAAACCTGACAAACGCCAGACCAGACAAACTCCACACCAGACAAACTTCACACCCGAAAAACGACACACAAGACATACTCCACACCAAACAAACGTCACACAAGACATACTCCACACCAGACAAACCTCACAACAAACAATTCCAATGCAAGGCCCTTACCACAACAGACAAACCCCCACACCAGATAAATCCAACATCAGACAAACCTTCCTCCAGACAAGCTCCACACAAGACAAACCTGACATAATACAAGCTCCACACAAGACAAACCTGACATAATACAAGCTCCACACAAGACAAACCTGACATAATACAAGCTCCACACAAGACAAACCTGACATAATACAAGCTCCACACACAAGACAAACCTGACATAATACAAGCTCCACACAAGACAAACCTGACATAATACAAGCTCCACACAAGACAAACCTGACATAATACAAGCTCCACACAAGACAAACCTGACATAATACAAGCTCCACACAAGACAAACCTGACATAATACAAGCTCCTCTCCATAAAAACCCCAAATCAGACAAACCCCCTATTAGAAAACCCCGCATCAGACATAGCCCAAAACAGACAAACCCCAGATTAGACAAACACTACATCAGACAAACCCCAAAACGGACAAACCCCAGATTAGACAAACACTCATCAGACAAAGCCCAAAGCAGACAAACCCCACATTAGACAAACACCGCCTCAGACAAACCCAATATTAGACAAACACTACACCAGACAAAACCCACACCAGACCAAACCCACACAAGATAAACCCGACAAGAAACTAACCTCACATCAAACAAACACTACACAAGACAAACTCCACACAACCCCACCTGGCTGGAAGCCGTGAAATAACTAGGGATAAAAGCGGCCCAGATGACCAGTGTAGTGTACACGCAGAGGGTTATCAACTTGGACTCGTTGAAGTTATCGGGCAACCTGCGGGTCTTAAAGGCAAAGATAGAGCAGAGGAACACCAGGATGATATTGTAGGCCAGAAACGAACCCAGCCCTGGCAAGGGCCAATCACAGCTGAGTTCCACGTACTTCTCTGTGGAGCAGACGTAGAAATTATAGGTAGGCCTTTTAGAACAATGACATCTTTATCTTATATTATTTTATTATAAAATTATCTTATATTATGAGAAGCAACAACGAAATTCCTAATCTGTTTAAATGCCCATTGATCACTGGCATCATGAGAGCTAATAGACTGAAATGGCTAGGGCATATTGAAAGAATATCAAATGATAGCGAAGTGAAAACTGTATACACAAGGGAGATAAATGTTCGTAAACCAAGAGGCAGACCAAGAAGAAAGAGAAATAATGTACAGACAGACCTGCAAACACTTGGTGTTGCCAACTGGAAATAGAAGACCGACCAGAGAGATGAATGGAGGCGGGTGATATCTACAGCATTGAACCTCAAGGGCTCGGAATGATGATAAAGAAGAAGAAGAAAAAGAAGAAGAAGAAGAAGAAGAAGAAGAAGAAGAAGAAGAAGAAGAAGAAGAAGAAGAAGAAGATGTGACGAGCTGGTCTGGACAGCTGTTTCTGTCCTTTTAAAAAGTGCTTTGTTTAGATAATATTATTACCAAAGTTCTAAACATTTTCCTATTGCTTTTAATTAGCATAATAACACTGGATTAATTAAGAAATTTCTTACCCCTTTCTTAATGCTTCATTGGAGCAAAATTATAATTAAAGAGTTGAAAGGTAATATAGGCGAAGAGTAGGGCAAGGGGGACTGAAGAGTTACTTCCTCCTGACTTCCTGTTCCCTTTTCAATTCAGAAATTGACCGGTTCAGACCTAAAGTTGTTAGTCTGCCTGTGGTCCAATTTTCTGTTTGAATTCCCTGCCAGGGGTGAGTTAAAAGAATAAGTTTAATTTGATGTATTGCTGCTTATTCCTCTGAATTAATTTCACAGGTTAAATTCTGAAATTTAATGCCCACATGGCTCAAAAACTATGATAAATTTCTTTATCCTCACTAACCACATTTATGATCTAGTATGTACATGTATGCAAACATATTATCGATTTGATGATTGAATTAATGTTTATTTGCTACTAGAAACGTGCATTGGTATTTTTAATAATTATACTTATATTAATTAAGTGATAATTATGTCCTCATGTGAAATCTCAGCCAGTTCCTGTTTCCAGCTTAGACAATTAAAAACAGGAATGAAGTTTATATTCATTATACCTAATCCCTTCTAAGTTGATTTTACCTCATGGTGATATTAGCTTGATAAATTACTGTCTTGCTTTAATTTAGATTTAGTCCAGATAATTCTGAGACTAGTTTAAGAGCTTGGAAAGTGAATAACACAGTGAGGCTGAATTTAATATTCACACTGTCAGAGAAGAAGAAGCAGAAAAGAGATGTAAGGCCCATGCTTGTAATTATTATTGTTGTATATATATTTCCACCATTACTAGGAATATTTCAGTAATGCAGCAGGTGGCCTTACAATTGTAATAATTATATTTCAACCTTCCCTACTTCTAAACTCTGCTGAATAAGATTAGCACATGTGTGGATTTAGATTTAAACTGGAGTGAGTGTTGTATATTTTATGTTAATACTGTGACAGATGGAAAGCCCATTGTCATCTATGATTGTATTTTGACATCTATCTCATCACCCAGTATATTGATAGAGATATGTCAATCCCATTTGTTTTCAAACAGTGCAAAGCACCTGTTATGAGTTCCTTGTCTTGGTAAACTCAATCCCTGTTTCTCATTCTTTGTGATGTGAACCCATGTGGTTAAAATGAGAATATTGTGAAATATGACTGTGTATGTCTGTGTGTGTAAGCATGTTAACCCTTTAAAGGAGTACTAGTGTGCAGACATCAGAACAATTTACACTGAGGAATGTCCTTTCTTTTTGTGTGCTGTAAACTCTTGTTCTTGAGAGTATTCATGAAACTGGTTTCCTAAATATTTCCCCATCAGGATTATGGACCATGTTCTGTATACATTCCCATTCTATACCAGTAGAATGTGAACACCTGTTACTATCCTACTCCATATATATGTGTGTAGTGTAACAGTTTAAAGACTGGAGGTATTGTTGTCTCCAGTTAGAACCTTCCTGACTGTTTGTATAAGGACTGTTCTATTGTTCTAGTTCCAGATTGTATTCCAGATGGTACATACAGGTGGGAGTCCAGAAGTAGATCCTAAGCTAAGCTGCAGATACCCGATTGTCCGGACTGGACTGGAAGATTCGGCCTGCCTGATGTGTTTCCGAAGCTTAGTCAGAAGCTGACAACATAAACCTAAGCTACAGCTAAGTGGACAGTTGACCACTTACCTTTTATAACCGGATTTTATATCCACAGCCATTTAGTTATCATTTGAATTTATATTGATTTGAAAATCCTAATAAATGTTAGTTTTAATGTTCCTACAGTTTTATGAAGTTTCATTTTAACTGTAAACATTGTCAGTGAACTTAAGAACATTTAAATATACAATCTTAATTACAGCAGGGAATAAGATGTGGGCAAACCCCGAATCCTCTCATTTAACCAGCAAGGCTGGGGTTACTATAAGACTTTTTGATGTTTCACCGTTTGCAATTCCCTCTGTAAAGTGCACATAGTGCATTCGCTAGTTAAAGCGAAGTTACCCGCCACAGAAGAAGAAGAAGAAGAAGAAGAAGAAGAAGAAGAAGAAGAAGAAGAAGAAGAAGAAGAAGAAGAAGAAGAAGAAGAAGAAGAAGAAGAAGAAGAAGAAGAAGCAGCAGAAGCAGCAGAAGCAGCAGAAGCAGAAGAAGCAGAAGAAGAAGAAGAAGAAGAAGAAGAAGAAGAAGAAGAAGAAGAAGAAGAAGAAGAAGAAGAAGAAGAAGAAGAAGAAGAAGAAGAAGAAGAAGAAGAAGAAGAAGAAGAAAAAGTTTTTATCTAGACTATTTAAGCAGGCTAAGATTACAATATAAGCTGGAAATATTATGGGAGATACAATTAGTGACGAGGCCTGGGACAGCTTCCATCCAGTCACAAGTGGAGGCAAACATATCTCAGACACTCGGAAATGCAGTCGACACAGTTCTCCTTTCCAACAGTGTACAAAGCTTGACATCTGTGGCTTAGGCGTTGCGAACGCGCTACGTAATGCTGGGGTCCCAGGTTCGGTTCCAGCTGCAGACTATTTGTCTTGCGTTGTTTTCGACAGGGGTACCGAGCGCTGAAATAAAGGGCAAACGAACGCACAATTTGCCTAGAAAAATCACAGCAGCCAAAAAAATGCTGCGGTTGGTTCTGCAACGTCCTGTAAAGGATACGCAACTAAAAAAGTTTGGAAAAACTAATTATGACACTAATAAAAATAAAAGCACAGTGATGAAGAGAATCATCCATCTTTTTCCGAAATCGAAATAAATAAAATACGGTTAGGTTTAGGCAAATCGCCCCAAAGAAAGTAGGTCAGTTTTCATTCAAAAGTTTGTTGGACTGGCCGTCTTTCCTGAAGGTTACAGATGTGTCTCGCTCTATTAGTTGATTCAGAAACTACCAGTCAACGTTACTTTTACCATATATATATATATATATATATATATATATATATATATATATATATTATATTATATATATATATATATATATTAATGGTTATATGTTGTGCGTGTATTCTTATGTACATGTAAATGTGCTGTGTGCGTGTATATATATTCATATATGTGTATATGTGTACATGTATATATGTGTGTGCATACATGTAAGTATGTGCCTACGCACAAATGTATTTATGCATATAAAAAATTAATAAATATACTATTTGCATGTTTTTCTTTAAGATGGGAACCTTTCCCCTCTTACTGTTTCCCTCCCTTCTTTCCTAATTTTCATGATTAATTTGCTGATTTTGTGTGGGTTAATGTTAGCAATAGAGAACAAAGGCATTAAACAGGCATTTGAGTTTAAATATCTGGGAACTACATTTACCGAAGATGGGAAATTGGATAAAGAAATTGACATTAGATGCAGTAAAGCAAATCCAGTATTGGGACAGCTAGACCCCCCCCCCGCCCCCGCCCCCCCTTACAGCATAAGACAATCCCAATCAGCACAAAGAGACATCCTATTCAAAGCATATTTATTCCAACTCTGTGCTACCAGTGCCAGACATGGTCACTTACAACAAACCATAAAAGAAAATTAGTAACCACGGAAATGAGATGTCTGAGAAGGGCTGTAGGAGTGACCATAAGAGATAAGATCAGGAATGAGATCATAAGAGAACAAGTTGGCACAGAACCAATTCTAAATTACATACAAAGACAGCAAGTGAAATGGTTTGCCCACTTAGAGAGAATGCCGTGTGACACCATACCATACAAAGCATACATGGAAAGAGAAGAAGGTCGTAGAGCAAGAGGTAGACCAAGAACAAGATGGAAGGACAACATCAGAGAAGCTCTACAACATCACTATGTGCCTATGGTCGAGGCGGCCAGAAGAGCCAGAAACAGAACCTTATATCTCCCTCGACACCCACAGCGGTAAAAGAGGAAGTGAAGAAGTAGAAGAAGAATGTTAACGTTACAACATTGTTATTGTAACGTTTCATAATTTGTTTAACGCAACACTGAAACACGTACACACGGCAACTCTTGTACTGCAGACGTAGAATGCAAAAACAAACGGAAACACCATGTACACAGACAGAGATTACACTCCACATGGGATTTAAAGAAAAATAATATCTGACAGACTTTGGGACTAACAGCTTACAGCGAATTCATTGACAAGCAGAAGATCAAATGTTTCGGTCATCTTGTTGCAACACAGCCCCAACTACCAAAGCAGGCAGTAAACTTAAAACGATCTAACGTTAAAAAAAAAAAAAAGAAAGAAAAGAAAGAGAGACAAGAAAATACCCATAACCTAAAAGTTGTTGGCGTAAGTTCGAAACTTACCTGTTCTAATTGGCTGAGTCATCTTAGCTTCCGGTGCATACACAACTGCCGTTATTGTACACAGAAACATCTGCAAGACAACAGATCAGAGGGGTTATACTTTTCATGTTATGTTACGTCGTGATGGGGTAATAAGCTCTGGAGCATGTCATCTAGTTAAATACTTTGGGGTTGTAATGGAATGGATGCACTAAGATATGCATCATCATCAAATGCCTTGCCAGCTGGCGTAGGCGTTGATGCATCTCCACAAATCTCCGTCTTTAGTGTTCTGGTTCAATTCCACTGATGATAAATATTTTCTAATAGCCCATTTATTTATGTTAAAAATAATAATTCATGCAATAATACTTGTTGCAAATAAATTAACTGTAGTTCAATTTGTGTATAAATCTACCCGATAACAATTGTTACCACCGATCGACCACGCCAGCCTCACAAAAAAAGGGAATTCCCGTTTGAGCTGAAGGCCTTATATCTAGAGCTGGCCGTGGTTTACTACTCCACCAAAGCAGGCAGATTATCCAATAGATTTCTGTGAACAAAGAAAGGACGAAGTAATGCTGCATGCAATCCACACTGAGAGAGCTGACTCTTGTAAAATTTGAATGACTTTCTCCTCGTGTGGGTTCAGCCCCCCCCCCCCCCCTTTTTCCCCTCTCCCCCCATTTAGGTTAAAAAGCGAAGAGCCCTTTTCTACGCCTTTTATGCGTATTGGGTACATAGGGCTAGACCTGTATTTTATAAACCTAACGACACTTAGTGGGTGATGTGGTTAGCATCACGCCGGACGCCTTTACTTCCCAGGACTGTACCTGGTACCGAGTCAATGCTAAGTCGACCTGAAAGCCAAGGTCATTTTTGAGAAAAGTCCGGTCCCCTTCAGGATCCGAACCACGACCTACTGATCCGCAGACGAGCGTCTAGCCGCTAAACCATTGCTGATCCCCTATTAAGGATAAGTAAAAAATAAACGACCCTTTTCCATACCTTTAGACGTATAGGGCATATAGGGCTAGACCTATATTTGTATAGACCTTTCTGCACAAGATGGGTGATGTGGTCAGCATCGCGCCTGCCGCCTTTACTCCTTGGGACTTCACCCGGTACCCACCTGGGAGCCAAGGTCAGTTTTGAAAATAGTCCGGCTCCGCCATGGAGCGAACCCACGATCTTCTGATCCGCATGCGAGCGACTAGTCACTAAACCACTGCTGATCCCCCATTTAGAATAGGGAAGAGAATTAGATGCATTGCCACCTAACAAGCATGTCGTAGAAAGATATTAATTCGGAGTGTTTCCTTCAAAGTCGGAGTGCATGTGCATAAGAGGCGAGAAACCAACAGTCTGCATGCAAATAAATCAGATCGGTAAAACAGATGTGCAAGCAAAACTCAAATTCTGGAACAAAACAAAAGTCCAGAAGTGGACAAACAACCATAACTGTTTTGGCCAGAATTTAAACGACTCATCCCGCTAGGGAATGCAGTTTTTGGTTATTGTGAAGCCCCTCCTGGTTCTAGCCAGGAGCCGCAATGTAGCCCTGTCATGAATGTGGTTTTAATGGCTGAACGCAGTTTCTGGGACCTCTCCGCGGGTAATCCTCATCCACATGGTGACACTTTATGTCATCATGTGTTTATCGCTTGTGTGATGTCCTAGTAGGGTAAAATCTATTAACACTAATTTGTCAGAATTTTCACCAGGCGAAAGAGAAGTCAACAGAAAGATCTTACACTGGAATCTACGGGGCGAAGGAGATGGGGGAAGGGTGTTCTTCTAAACGCAAGTAGAATCAATGCACACAATCTAAATATGACTGAACTGTCAACACATAATGGCACCAAACCTGAACTGTCAACACATAATGGCACCAAACCTGAACTGTCAACACATAATGGCACCAAACCTGAACTGATATGAGTAGAAAGGTGAGGAGAATCTGCGACCTTGGACTGATGAACTTGACTTTCGCCTTTGACCTTTTCCCGTTTGTGAAAATTCGATGAATTCTCACTGCCTGAAAGGTAAAATTTTACATAATAAATGGTCTTTCCACTGTTTAATGATTCACATATACCAGATGATGATAATGGATAATAACGGAAAATAATGATGATGATGATAATGGATAATAACGGATAATAATGATGATGATGATGATCATGTTGATGACGATGTTGATGGTATAATGAAACCATATAGACGATACTGTTACGAAATTAAAGACTGAATGATGAATTTATGATGAAATAATGATTATAGTCGGATTAGAGTTTTAAGGATTGACTTGCTAGAACACCGGGCATACCAATAGATGCTCCGTCTCCTAGAGCAAATTTCTTAAGGTGTAGATTCCAACTGCTCCCCTAACACACTGATTATACACTTGTCGTTCTCTTCCTCTCATCCGTCCCTTCTTGTCGGATCCACACTTAGTTTCTTGTTCACACATTCTTGCACATATTATTCAATCTAATCTTGTATCTTCTGTGCTGTAACAAGGGCATCAGCATGGCTTGATACTCAAAACTTCACACCTATGCGTTCTTAGTGACTCGATGCTTGAAAAATCCAAGCTAGGGAGACAAGACGTTTCATTAACCAACACAGAACAGGCGTCATCAGTCGTTTTACACTTGTGGAGCTTTTGAGGAGGAGATCGGAGCAACTATGGATCTGTACGGAGTGCTGTGGTGACAATCCTTTTTAATCACTAATCACTAATCGTATCTGCTGTCTGCATTCACTCATAAATGGTCTTTAGAATGTATGTTTTTTTTTTCCCACTACGAGTGTTCCAGTAGTTATCGATTTCACAGCCGGAAAATCTGCTCTTTCCTTTCCTCGGACTCCTGCATTTCACAGACAATAAATCTCATGAGACCCTCTAATGTTTGCTTGTCGGTGCCTGGTATCCACTCTTGCGTCACATATCCAATTTTGACCCTTCCGAAAATACTGAACGTGTAGCAAAAATCTAGGAAATAACAATAATATTAAATAATAATGATAATATGAGCTGATGACTGACAAGTTATGTCCATCAGGACATCACACCGAGTAATAAACACCTGGTGACTTAAAGTGCCACCAATCTCACGAGGATCAACCGGAGACAGGTATTAGAAACCCCGTTCAACCTATACGTTGGGTTATATTAGGGCTTGTGGCAACAGCCAGAGTGAAGCTTCAAAAGAACGATAAATTGCGACCTTCAATGGGACTGACTGACTGAATTTTTACCCCACTATGACATCACACAAGCAATAAACACCCGATGACACAATGTGCCACCATGTAGGTGAGGATCACCGTGTAGAGGTCCCAGAAACCGCGTTCAGACAATTGGCCATATTTATGGCCTGCCTATATTGCGGACCCTGGCAAAAGCCAGAGTGGGGCTTCAAAAAACAACAAATGTCATCCTAAAAAGGACGTAAATATTAGGCTCTCACCTACAAACCGTATGTTATAAAACATGAATGTGATAACACTTTATACAACAAATCACAAACATTTTCTGTATTTCGTGCGTTCATTTTAAATGAACTGTTAAATTCTCCGGAACCGTGAACAATACATGGGTGAAAGTTTCAATTGCCATTGTATCTACAAAGTTTACTTTAACAGTCATATTGGCGGTCAGGTTATTTTGCACTTCTTTTATTTGTTTCAACAATCAGTTTAAAAAAAAAATTCATCTGGAATTAAATCCCTTTGAAATATTTCCTTCTTACATCCTATGAAAAGTAAATTTTTAACAAATTATATTTTGTTGCTATCTCCCTTTAAGCCACATGAGACCAAGATGAGGTAGAGGTCTGGAGAAGGAAACTTTCTTTCACACATGGCTAAGCCAGACACTTACATCCAGTAATGATTTTAACTTTTAAATTTTGTCCAGGCAGCGCCGTTAGGCTACTCATTTATTGATTTACAAATGCCACGAGACAATACAAATGGGCGTCCGATCTTACTACCCAGAGACCAGGGAAAATTACTAGCAGTCCACGTGAAAAAATCTAAGATTTCACCTGGGCTTGAACTATGGACCTCCATCACTCGAGGTGGACACCATGACTCGAGACCACGCAGCCCTCAAGTTTACATTGAGACAATTTGCCTTCACGTCATGACAAGAATACTATCGCCCCCATGAAACTCGCCATTTTCCCCAGTCGTCCACAAACCTTGACAAGCAGCGGGGCGTAGACCCAGGTGAAGCTGAGGCAGTAGAGGAAGAAGGAACCACTGCACACCTGGTTGCTAGGCTTGACCGTCAGAACAGGCATCGTCAGATAACCTAGAGATATAAGAGCACTTGTAGAGAAAAGGATATGTATGTGTCTTTAATCTTTTTCTTACAACTGTCCCCTTCATCTCTTTTTGGGGGGATATATGGCAAGACCCCCCCCCCTCCTCCCCACGCCCCCTCCCCCTTAAGTATATGACAAGACCCCCACTCTGCCTTGAGTATATGGCAAGACCCCCACGCTCCCTTGAGTATATGGCAAGACCCCACGCTCCCTTGTGTATATGACAAGACCCCACGCTCCCTTGTGTATATGACAAGACCCCCACCCCTCCCTTGTGTATATGACAAGACCCCCACCTCTCCCTTGTGTATTTGGCAAGACACCCAGGCTCCCTTGTGTATATGGCAAGACCCCACCCCTCCCTTGTGTATATGACAAGACCCCACGCTCCCTTGTGTATATGACAAGACCCCCACCCCTCCCTTGTGTATATGACAAGACCCCCAGGCTCCCTTGAGTATATAACAAGACCCCCAGGCTCCCTTGAGTATATGGCAAGACCCCGATGCTCCCTTGTGTATATGACAAGACACCACCCCTCCCTTGAGTACATGACAAGACCCACACGCTCCCTTGTGTATATGACAAGACCCCCAGGCTCCCTTAAGTATATGACAAGACCCCCAGGCTCCCTTGAGTGTATGACAAGACCCCACCCCTCCCTTGAGTAAATGACAAGACCCCACGCTCCCTTGTGTATATGACAAGACCCCACGCTCCCTTGTGTATATGACAAGACCCCACGTTCCCTTGAGTATATGACAAGACCCCACCCCTCCCTTGAGTAAATGGCAAGACCCCACGCTCCCTTGTGTATATGACAAGACCCTCACACTCCCTTGAGTTTATGACAAGACCCCACGCTTCCTTGAGTATATGACAAGACCCCCACGCTCCCTTGAGTATATGAGAGGACCTCCAAGCTCCCTTGAGTATATGACAAGACCCCACCCCTCCCTTGAGTAAATGGCAAGACCCCACGCTCCATTGTGTATATGACAAGACCTCCACGCTCCCTTGAGTTTATGACAAGACCCCACGCTTTCTTGAGTATATGACAAGACCCCACGCTCCCTTGTGTATATGACAAGACCCCACGCTCCCTTGAGTATATGACAAGACCCCACGCTCCCTTGAGTATATGACAAGACCCCACCCCTCCCTTGAGTAAATGGCAAGACCCCAAGCTCCCTTGTGTATATGACAAGACCCCCACGCTCCCTTGAGTTTATGACAAGACCCCACGCTTCCTTGAGTATATGACAAGACCCCCACGCTCCCTTGAGTATATGACAAGACCTCCAAGCTCCCTTGAGTATATGACAAGACCCCCCACATCCCCCTTGAGTATATGACAAGACCCCCCACATTCCCCTTGAGTATATGACAAGACCCCCCACATCCCCCTTGTGTATATGACAAGACCCCCCACATCCCCCTTGAGTATATGACACGACCCCCCCACATCCCCCTTGAGTATATGACACGACCCCACATCCCCTTGAGTATATGACACGACCCCCCCCACATCCCCCTTGAGTATATGACACGACCCCCCCCCCCCCCCCCCCCACATCCCCCTTGAGTATATGACACGACCCCCCACATCCCCCTTGAGTATATGACACGACCCCCACATCCCCCTTGAGTATATGACACGACCCCGCCCCCCCACATCCCCCTTGAGTATATGACACGACCCCCACATCCCCCTTGAGTATATGACACGACCCCCACATCCCCCTTGAGTATATGACACGACCCCCCCCCCCCTCATCCCCCTTGAGTATAGGACACGACCCCCACATCCCCCTTGAGTATATGACACGACCCCCCACATCCCCCTTGAGTATATGACACGACCCCCCACATCCCCCTTGAGTATATGACACGACCCCCCACATCCCCCTTGAGTATATGACACGACCCCCACATCCCCCTTGAGTATATGACACGACCCCCCACATCCCCCTTGAGTATATGACACGACCCCCACATCCCCCTTGAGTATATGACACGACCCCCCCACATCCCCTTGAGTATATGACACTACCCCCCCCCCCCCACATCCCCCTTGAGTATATGACACCCCCCCCCCACATCCCCCTTGAGTATATGACACGACCCCCCACATCCCCCTTGAGTATATGACACGACCCCCACATCCCCCTTGAGTATATGACACGACCCCCCCACATCCCCCTTGAGTATATGACACGACCCCCACATCCCCCTTGAGTATATGACACGACCCCCAAATCCCCCTTGAGTATATGACACGACCCCCCTCATCCCCCTTGAGTATATGACACGACCCCCACATCCCCCTTGAGTATATGACACGACCCCCCACATCCCTCTTGAGTATATGACACGACCCCCCACATCCCCCTTGAGTATATGACACGACCCCCCACATCCCCCTTGAGTATATGACACGACCCCCACATCCCCCTTGAGTATATGACACGACCCCATATCCCCCTTGAGTATATGACACGACCCCCCACATCCCCCTTGAGTATATGACACGACCCCCCCACATCCCCCTTGAGTATATGACACGACCCCCACATCCCCCTTGAGTATATGACACGACCCCCACATCCCCCTTGAGTATATGACACGACCCCCACGCCTTCTTAAGTGTATAGCAAGACCACCACGCCCCCTTTGAGTATATGGAAAGCCCCCCCCCCCCCCCCCCACGAGTATACAGCAAGACTATCACGAAACCCCCCCCCCCCCCTCACCCGATTTAATAAAATGTAATTAAAAAGAGGAGGGCAGTAGATTCCGCAACAAGAGAAACAGAACGTATGGAGATACGTTTTGGTCAGAATGTGTTCTTAATCTACAATTAAATGCCTCTTTTATCACATCAATTAGATTTTTAACTGTAGATATACAAACTGCTTTTGAAAAGAAAACGATTTGTCGAAAAGACATCTGGCCTCAAGAGCAAAGTGTACGGAGCAAGCTATGGGGAACAATGAAGAACCTGTAGCTGTCATGCGAGTTCATAGAGGCAACCCAACTGAAGGTCTGATCTGAGCATACGAAACCGAACGCAAAGAAGAAGAAGAAAGAAGAGAAGAAGAAAACAAAATATGCCCTTGCGGTTTTGTTTTATATATAAACAGTTTGAGCAAAAATTGTATTTACCAAAAAAAAAAAACTGACAACAAAAAATTAATATAAAGGATTTTTTGAAAAAACAAATCCACCAAGTTTGACGTCCACTTGAAATCTCATCACGCCACCTTTCAAGTTCCACCCCTCCACCAGGTTGGAGACTGATAATCCAGCACATTGTTCTTCTTCTGTTCTCTACACTTGAAATGTCTCGCGGCGTCAGGACAGGAAGAGATCCCTGGAACGAGCCCTTCCTTATGTTGGCCTCGTAATCAGTACTTTTCAGTGTCTCTGAAATCTCTGCGGTCCATTATCTGCGTGGTCGACCTCTGGCTCTGTTACCGCTGTATCTGTATAACACTGCTCTCTGTGGGGCTGTGTCTATTACCAATCTAGTTGCATGGTCAAACCATTTGGTCTTTTGTCTATCGATACACTTCAGTATTGCCTCTGTGCCTACTCTCCTCCTGATACCATCGTTCCTAAGATGCCCTTTCCTTGTTACATCTAGCTTGAAACGTAAATATTTGATTTCTTTTACGACTATTTTTGTTCTATCTTCTGACAACAGTGTCCATGTTTGACACTCATAACCTGGCACACTCTCTAGGTGCGGGCCTCAGCCCTAGTTTAAGACAATAGTAGGTTTAATCGTAATATCCTACCTCAGATGACGACACAGGACAGTCCAACATTTTAGAGAGTGGCAAGACAGGGTTTTCCCGGCTTTCTGATGCTTTTAACCACCTCAAAACATCTAGAACTGGCCCTAACTCCAACCCACCTACGTCCAACGAGAGAGTGCAGCCTAGGTCCCACGAATGCATGTAGCCTATTTACCACCCCCTGAAACATTAGACTCTCCCGTGACCTGTGGATTTCCCTGTTTGGGGTAGGATATTAGGAAAGCACGCAATAATAATAGTGAGCTGAACTGTGAATAAATAAAATAATGCATCTGACTTAATATACAATCTAGTTGCAGCGTCTTCTGTAGTCTGACGTTAATGAATAGAATGGAAAGTTACCCAAGAGAATCGCCAACAGTTGCAGACAGCTCAACTCCCGCCCTGATGCTTTGATGACGGAAGCGTTCCGGTACCGGACAAGGGTCATGGTTACCATAACGACCAGGGCCACGCCCACAGCTGCCAGAATTTGGCATAGAATCACTACCGGGTCACTTCCTTGTGGGTAGTCAGGAGCAATGGCCTCGCAGATTGTGAAGTTGGTCTGGTGGAAAGAAAAGATACCACACATGTTAGTGATCGATAATAATTCGTCGCGATTTAAACAATAAGAAATAGACAAACACTGTTCTTTGGTCACGTAAAGAGAATAGAGACATTGGAGAACATCGTGACAACCGGAAAGATCAGTGGGAAAAGAGGTAGAGGCAGACCAAGAGCGACGATGCTGGATGGGCTGAAACGATGGCATGGAGGGATATCATCAAGAGAGCTGTTCCAGTCAACCAGGGATCGTGATCTGTGGAGACGCATGAGCGCCTACGCCAGTTGGCAGAGCAAATGATGATGATGATGATGATGATGATCTAAAAAGAATATTGAAGTCTTTAAAGATTAATTAAATCTGAAAGAATCAAAACGAAACACGTTTACATCCACCTTCTCTGTAACAACAATTTGAAATCACAGCAAATCTTCTGCTTCTGCTTCTTCTCTTCGACCACCGGCTGTAAACTCCAGCCAAAAGTTATGTTATGTTCGTCCACCTCCGGACTTTAGTCTTGTTCCAGAACCTGAGTGTTGCATGCACATCCGTTTTACAGATCTGGCTTATCTGTACGCAGACTTGAGGCTTCTTGCCTGTCTGGCAGATGTAAGACTTCGATGGATGTCCCCAATTAGTCGACTCCTACGACATGTTTGTTGAGGTGGCAGTGGGTCTAATCTTGTTTTCACCCCACAATAGGGCCCCGAAACCCACACGGGGATCTTTCCTATCATTTTTTTTCTTCAGATATATGTATGGCTTAACACCTTGGCATTCCAGGCTATATCTAATTTGTCCATTTAATCCCACAATTCACAGCCATTTAGCGCAAAGTAATAATATGTATCTTTTCACTGTTCAGCCTGCGTGGCATCTGGGACCTCTTCTTCTTTTTTCTTTTTCTATTCTCTACTCCTGGAGTACGAAGAAAAAGGGGACCTTACTTCTGGAGTGCCACGCAGTGTCAGGGCAGGAAGGGATCTTCAAAACGGGCTCTTCTATTCTATTCTTGTTTTTCTTCATAATGGAGCTCCGGATCCCTCACAGGGGAATCACGGTGATCAACCTGTATGATCCTTACACACAAGAAGGTTCAAGTTACCTGGGGATCAGGCCACTCCAGAAGAGGACAGAGGAAACAGTCGGTGAAGTCGTTGACCAAGATCTCGTTGGCCCTGCACGACCTACACTCCCAACAGCAGACGACTTCTTTGGCGATGATGAACTGACCTGAGGGGAAAACCATCACACGGTTACTATCTCTGACCAGCGTGTGCCTGAGCGGGTAGAACTCTGGGATTTCATTAGGGAATCTTAGCTCAAACTGATGATTTCTTCTTCTTCTCTTTCCTTTCTCCTTCTTCTTCTTCTTTTTCTTCTTCTTCTTGTTCTTCTTCTTCTTGTTCTTGTTCTTGTTCTTCTTCTTCTTCTTCTTCTTCTTGTTCTTGTTCTTCTTCTTCTTCTTCTTCTTCTTCTTCTTCTTCTTCTTCTTCTTCTTCTTCTTCTTCTTCTTCCTCTTCGTCTTCTTCTTCTTTTTCTTCTTCTTCTTCTTCTTCTTCTTCTTCTTCTTCTTCTTCTTCTTCTTATTCTTCCTCTTCTTCTTCCTCTTCTTTTTCTTTTTCTTCTTCTTCTTCTTTTTCTTCTTCTTCTTCTTCTTCCTCTTCTTCTTCTTCTTCTTCTTCTTCCTCTTCTTCTTCTTTTTTGTCTTCTTCTTCTTCTTCTTCTTTTTCTTCTTCTTCTTCCTATTCTCCTTCTTCTTCTTCTTCTTCTTCTTCTTCTTCTTCTTCTTCTTCTTCTTCTTCTTCTTCTTCTTCTTCTTCTTCTTCTTCTTCTTCTTCTTCTTCTTGTTCATCGGCTGTAAACTTGGGCGAAAAGTTCGAGTTGTTTGTCCACTTCAAGACTTTAGTCTTGTTCAAGAATTGGAGTTTTGAGTGTAAATCTGTTCTACAGTTCTGACATATTTGTAGACAACAACCGGCTCCTTTCCTGTCAGAGGCTACTTCGACTCCGAAGGAAATCCCTAATTAGTCTATTCTTACGACAAGCTTGTTTCCCCCATAGTAGGGCACCAGCAGCCACACGGGAAACGTCCATCCCTAACAACTGAGGAACATTAACCCGAGTACTTACCTGATCTACAAGGCTTGCTGCAGACCGACTCTGGCACGCCATCAACAAACCCTCGCTGATCAATGTGCTCAAAGCTCACATTACGCAGATAGAACATCTTTCCTTTCCCCGAGTAGAAGATGGCAACTGGGGTAATGTTGAGCCCTCGGTAGTCCACAGACGGTAGAATCTAGAGAAGGATCAAACACACTTCATTAAAGTGGTAACTCGGAATCTGAATGTCTGAAAACATTTTCAAGTAAATTTTGCCTCGGAACCTGAAGGCCGGTTCGGAAACCGATCGCCTGGCAGGTGCTAATCACGTGATTGTGACGACAAAGCAAAAGCTTTAGCAGCTTTACGAGCAGCAGAAGGAAGAGTTGGGTTGAGTTGATTCAAGAACCGACATCACAGCAATCAGGACTTTCTCATAAGCACTCCGTCCCTATCTTCAGCAGCCAGTGAACAGTTCCGATACTAATGGTACCAGTAGAATTCTGATTAAACATCCGACTTGCCTTTCCTCTGAGCCTCGAGCATCTGCCAGAACTTCTCGTCCCCCCCCCCCCCCGCCTCCCCTCCCCCCACCCCTGCATCAATCTCACCAGACTGTGATGATCCATCTGCTCCTCCGAACTGTACACGCTCTCCGAGAAGGAAGAGATTGCAGAAGACATCGTTACCGGGGAGAAAGGATGGGAAACTGGAATAACTAGGACTACTGACCAATGTAAGAATATGTTTAGAGGTTGCGCCTAGTTAACCTATTCAATGATAAATTATTGAACATTCAAGTACTAGCACCAGAGCCTAAACCCTCTACAAGTGGTGAACAAATACAATATCTTCTTCTTCTTCTTCGCGTTCACCAGCTGTACACTCTGGCGGAAAGTTCTGGTTGCTCGTCCACTACTAAACTGCAGTCCTGCTAAATACGATATGAAACACCAGAAAGGATTCCTGTATCTTTCATGGAGGGTGAGTCACCTTCGAAACAATACTCTCTCTCTCTCTCTCTCTCTCTCTCTCTCTCTCTCTCTCTCTCTCTCTCTCTCTCTCTCTCTCTCTCTCTCTCTCTCTCTCTTTCTCTCTCTCTCTCTCTACCCGTTCCCCCCCCCAACTTGTCCCCCCCCCCCCAACCTCCCCCCCCCCCTGAAATTTCTACGTGTTAACATTTTCAACAAAGCACATTAAACGCAATGTTTTTAAATCGTTTTTATTGGATCATCATTTCTTACAATATTTACAGTATACTGTAAAAATCCACCATCCGCTATAGCTTATCACACGGCCAGCTCCAGATATAAGGCCGTACAGCTCAAACGGTAATTCCCGTTTTTGTGAGGCTGGCGTAGCCGGTCTGTGCTAACAATTGTTATCGAGTAGATTTGTAAACAAATTGAAATACAGTTTAATTAATTTGGAACATGTGTTTTTGAATGAATTATTATTTTGAAGATAAATAAATGGGCTATTAGAAAATATTTATCTTTACCCAAGATAATTTTTCTTTACCCATGATATTCTTGTCCTTACACACCAGAAGCTAGGTAGGTAGTTGTACCCCAATAGGACATCACACAAGAGTTATACACCCGGTGATACAACGTGTCATCATGTGGATGAGGAATGCCCGTGGAGAGGTCCCAGAAACCCCTTTCAGTCGTTAGACCATATCTATGGCTAGGTCATATTTATGGCCCGGCTATGTTCAGTGATACCGGCCAAAGCCACGGTGGGGCTTCAAACAACAAAAAATTTTATCTTGAAGGGAACGACTTCTATTTGAAAAAAAGGACGTGAAGGAGAGGGAAAAGCATTAAAAAAGCACATTTATGTCACTGGAGGGTACACAGAAGGGGAAAAAAAGTGGGTAGACAAGACGAGCAAATCTGATCTCACCTGCTCTACCTGAATCTTTGCCACTACGCTGCCTGTTTGATCAAACTCTATCTCTCCTGTAGGTCCGTGGAATTTCAGTTTTCTCATTGTCTGTGGACATCGAAGAAGACATAATTAGAGACGCTATATCATTCGCTATCGCATGTCTCTCTCCCCATGTCATCACCATCTTTCTAACTCCACTCTCTAGTTCCCTTCTATGTATGATTTTGGTTTGCCTTTATTTCCCCTGTAGGTTCCAGTGCAAAGACATTCTAGGGATATTGTGCTCATGTTTTTCTAATGTAGCCGGGCTACGACGAATACCTTGATTAAGTTTGATTCGCAAATGCGACGAAACCTGGCCACTTAGCATAAAAAGGCCAACACATGCCATTTTCTTTGACCTCATCTTCCCCTACTTTCATGTTTTCCGCTAGCACATTAAAATGTGTCCTGTCCAACGCCAGCGTCTTTTCTTCACCTCTTAATCCACTGGAATGTTAGTTCTCTCAAAAAGCTCAGCATTAGTGATTCCATCGTCCTCTGTTCTGCGCCGACAACAGTTAATGAGTTTGTTTACTTTACTCCTAGTTGATTCAGTTATTCTCCGTGTTTCCGCTCCCAACAGCTGTACTGATTTGACACTGGAACACAATATTTTAAGTGTGCCCCTGTTTATGTAAAGTAACAGTTTGAATCTCTTTTGTTCCCCAACTTCCTTATACTATAAAAATTCATCCTGCCTTTTGTCTTCGTATTTTAATATCTTTATCAGTTTCCCTATCACCTTCTTCTTCTCTTTTTCTTTACGTCCTCTTTTACCGCTTCGGGTGTCGAGGGAGATATAAGGTCCTCCTTTGTGCTCTTTTGACTGCTTTAACCATAGACACTTCATAGTGCTGTAGAGTTTATCTGATGTTATCTTCCCATATTGTTCTTGGTCTACCTCATGCTCTACTTCCTTCTCCTCTTTTAATATATGTCTTGTATGTTATAGCATCAGAAGGCATGCTCTCCAAGTGGGCGAACCATTTGATTTGCTGTCTTTGTATGTAATTTAGAATTGGTTCTGTACCGAATTTATCTCGTATGACCTCATTCCTGAATATATCTCTTCTGGACACTCGCACAGCCTTTCTCGGACACCCCATTTCCTTGGTTACTAATTTTCTTTTGTTTTGTTGTGACCCCTATCAACAGACTAATTTTATAAATCATTTATTCTATAGAAAATGTCGCCCAAGTGTAGATGATAGATGTTCGCCTCTTCAGACGAAGATTTAGGTTTCCAATTCTCAAGGGCGGCTTTTCATAAAGACTCCCATGCCATCTTAGGGTAAACTGGATACCAGGCAATGTCATGGTAGTAAAGGCGGCCTAGATGATGTTGAGGATTTTACCTTTCGAGTGCCTTTTTTAATGTAAAAAACAAAATGAATTTAGCGGTGGTCGAGGTGTCAACTTCATTGTAAACGGGCTTTCCCATTGCTGCTTTTTGCCTGTAGCATTAGAAACCAAATGAAATGCCCGGTGACTGTCAGATTGGACAAGTAGTGAATTAACATTCAGTCCCGGCAAAATCCAGACAAGTGCACACGCAGAAAATGCACGAGGCTGCTGCCAGGGATGCCAGTACCAACAGTCGCCACCAGAACTCCAATGCGTTGTTGATGGAAGCAAGTAGTAAGTTAGAATAGTCTGGCCGTTCACACCCACAATTATTCCATTTCGCTAGCCTGGTCGCAAAACCGACTTCTCGCTGTTGTCTTAAAATCATGACACAACCACTGTGGGTACGAAACTAAAGGCACTGCACACGAAACACACAGCTCACAGTGCTGCACCAAGCATTTAACTCAGTAGCTTAAACAGTGAATCCGCAGACTTCATTCCATATGGAGACACTATTTTGTAAAACACTTCTAGAAACAAAAATAACGTCAAAGTCAAACAGACTGGCCAGCCTATCCGCCATAATATACCGGGAGTCTATCATTACATGAAAATATGAGTCTATCGTTATGTTCCCAGTAAGGTGAGAAGGGGGGGGGGGAAAGATGTCTTTATGTTGCTATCTTAGATTTCAGGAAAGTCCCGCAATTAATCACTAGCAAATTACCTGTAAAAGATCTGGGCCAGTAATACATTGTTTGATGTCTTGTCCAGTGGCGTTAGGGCATTTACTGTTGACCAGAGCCTGAATCCCATGGGCGTACGTCAGAACAGCCTCATAGGCGTTGTTTGCGTAGGTGAAAGTGGTCGCTCCAGGGAGGGACTCCACTTTATGTGCAGATATACATGCAGGGTCGGTAACTGAGCATTTGAAAGTGAGCTCCCAAAATCTGAAAATATACAATTAAAAGCTGTAGTTCGTCCATATATCATGATCCACAATGAGAAAACATATTAATACTCTTGGCGATCCAATTTTCTAGGCCCGGGGGAGGGGGGAGGGGGAGGGATGAACAGACCACGACATTGAGCAACAACATGGTATCAGTGAAGTGACAAAATAAGAACGAACGAACGAACAAACTTGATTTTCAAAGGGTTAAGAATTGGGTACGCATACCCGTTTTAGACTCTGCCGGTTTGGCTCCAATAATAATAAAAACACGGCGGTACCTCGGCAAAGTATTTGATCCATTCCTGGCCCGTGGATGTTTACCAAGCAAGGACAAAGCAGATATCGTCAACGCTGTGTGGACTGGGCTAATGGATAATGAGGATCCCTGACACTAACATGACTGCATGACATTGGAGTAAAGCATGGTGAAGCACGTCTATGCCGTCTTCGAGGCCGAGATTGGAGACAATGTAACCAGCTTCTCATGGAAACAATTAATGGAAGTACCTAGGAGTAACTGCTGCATCGGAAGACTGTGCACGCATGGGAATGCCCAATGGGCAGAGACCTCGATTGTGATAACATAACATAACATAGGGGCCCAAGCTACAGCTAGGTTAGCTTCGTGCTCTAAATCTAGCACTGCCTAAAAGAAGTGAAGATGCAGATGCGAAAAAAAAAGCACAAAGTATAAAAAGTAAAAGACTTTTTTCCACGACCTTCAGGCATATTTGGCATATAGGGCTAGGCCTGTATTTTATAGACCAATCGGCACTTGGTGTGTGATGTGGTCAGCATCTCGTCGGCCGCCTTTACTTCCCTAAACTGTACATGGTACCCACTCAAGGCCGGGTCGACCTGGGAGCTAAGGTCGTTGGTGGGGAAAAAAATCCGGCCCTCGTCAGGAACCGAACCAACGACCTTCCAATCCGAAGGTGAGCGTATAGCCGCTAGACCTCGACGGCTCCTGACGAAAAGCACACCCGGCTGGAAAATTTGCTACAGAAAGCGAGGTTCATTTTTTTTAATTCACCACACCACGGTGACTCCGATATTTCTTGACGAGTTCTCGGGAAAGTCCTAAAGTATAGGGATGTTAGGGTGTCAAATGAACACTAACACTAACCTTATTCCCCCCTATAATATTGGACTTTCCCGGGAACTCTCCATGAAATTTCGGAGTCCATGAGATGGGGGTGAACAAAAAGAAAAGTGCCTACAGCGAGACGTTCTGTAAAGAACCTACTGAATGACGGGGAAGGAGTTTGCATCTTCAGGTCTGCTGAACAGACAAGATGGCGTTACCTGGTAAACCAAGGCTGAACAGGCAAGATGGCGTTACCTGGTAAACCAAGGTTGAACAGACAAGATGGCGTTACCTGATAAACCAAGGCTGAATAGACAAGATGGCGTTACCTGATAAACCAAGGCTGAACAGACAAGATGGCGTTACCTGGTAAACCAAGGGTTCTGGTTGTTGCTTGGAGTCATCCGAAGCACGTGTTTGTTGTAAGGCGGAGACACCAGAGCCTGAAAGCCGAACACCAGACATCCGGCAGCGGCTCGGATGAGGTCCTGCAGAAGTGTCGAAAGCTCATAAACATTGCGTTTTTTAGCAGTTGATGAATACTATGAGGATGTTTATGTTAATGATCAACATCATGGCAAACTGGTAGTAACTCATAATTGCTCCATTCTACTTCTAACTCAAGTCTCAGTCTGAAGAATCTTAGCGCAGTGCACGAATTCCGTTGCGCCGTCAAGGATCCTGAAATACATTGGGTAGATTTCCAACTCGATATGTTGCCCGGGCAGCTCCTTTATGATTCTACACTTTTTGATTTCCAACTGCCAAGGTATTTTTGTACGTGCACAACAATACACACGGGCGTCCGATGTTACTCCTCAGAGATGAGGGGAAATTACTAGAAGTCCATGTGAAAAAATCTCAGTCTTCACCTGGGTTTGAACCTGGGTCCCCGAATACTAGGGGAAACGTCAAGCCAATAATAACGTTGGATCTCATGTTAGAGACCGGGGGTCGCCGTACTAGCGACGGGGGGTTGAATCCTCAGGCCCGTGAACCTCTCCTCCTAAACGTGTGCTACATCAGCGAACGTGGTAAATCTACTTCGTCTTCGGACTTGTTCACGTTTCCCGGCCCATCTACACATTTTTGCAGTCTGATCTAGGTCACAGTGGTGTTACGTGTTACTGCTTTCTTCGAAGAGTCTCTCGTGTGACCTAGGTTGAGTCTCTGGGTAGGGGGGTTTGGGTTAGAGCCAGTTCTGGGGTAGTTGAAAGCTGCGTAATATGGAACACGTGAACATCGGGCACTGATGTAATTGGAGAGAAGACAACGTGACACTCATCTGAGAAAGTATGAATGAAAGGACAGGTAGGGTGTAGATAGGTCGGGAAACGCGAACAGGACCTTCTTATAGTTTATGTCGAGTAAGGTTGGTATGTCTCGTGCACTTTCAGTCAATTGTAACACAGATGATCTCCCACAGCTGTATGGGTTCCGGGGCCCCATTGTCGGGAAAACAAGAATAGACCCACTGCCTCCCCAAAAGCATTTCGTAAGAGTCGACTAATTGGGGAGCTTCCTTTGAAGTCGGAGTGCATCTGCCGGAGAGGCAAGGAATCAACAGTCTGTATTCAAGAGAAAGAGATCTGTAAAACTGATGCACACGCAACACTCAGGTTCTGGAGCAGGACTGCAGTTCAGTAGTGGACGAGCAACCAGAACTTTTCGCCAGAGTGGTGAACACGAGGAAGAAGAAGATGGTCTCCCATACTTTGTGTCGTTGGTAGTCATGTGCATCCATATCCTTCTTTGTCGTGTAAATTAAAATAATTTTGACACCAATGTTTTTCCATACTTTGTTGCCTTGGTAATCACATCCATCTTCAAGCTCCTGTCTCGTGTACATTTAGTAGGTTCTAACACAGGTGGTCAAGCATGCCATAAAGTCAAATTGTCCAACATCTTCTCTCCCGGTCTACCTTTGCCTCTTTTTCCGTCCAACTTTCCCACTGTCACGATGTACACCAGTTTTCTCCTTTTCGTTTTAGTTGTTATTTCAATTTGTTTTTGCTGTTAAGTTCGTTTTTTTCTTCTTCTTCTTCTTCTTATTGTGGCTACTGTTTTTGTTGTTGTTATGGCTGCGGCTGTTGTTGGTGTTGTTTCTACTTTTGTGGCTGTTGTTGTTGGTTTTATTGTTGTTGTTTCTCTTGTTGCTTTTTTTTCTGTTGTGTTGCAGCTGTATGTCTTATTGCTTGCGTTTGTGTTGGTGTTTCTGTTGTTGCTTTTTTTTTTCTGTTATCGTTTCTTTTGTTTCTGTTATTGCTTTTGTTATTGTTGTTCCTGCTGGTTCTGTTGTTGTTATTTCTGTTGTTATTCTTGCTGCTTCCGTTGTTGTTATTGCTGCTGCTTGTTTTATTTTATTTGTTGTTTCAATGGTTGCTTTTGATGTGGTGTTGCTGTGTCTGTTCATATTTTTTTACTGTTGTTGCTAAAAACAGGCGTAAGAAGCAAGAATTAGCCTACCTCATCATTGGTGTCCCCAAGGGCCGCTTTCCAGCTTTCGTTGGACATCCAGATGAAGGTTCCAGCCGTTCCTTGGGCGTGACTGGCCTTCAGAAGCTGCAGGACGCTGGGCGGGTCCGTGTAGGAGATGACCACGCGGGCGTTCTTGTGCAACTCCAGGTCCTGCCGGGACAAAGATCACCAGAGTGTAGTCAACTCGCAGGTTAAATCTTGGTAACTTTGATTTTGTATATATAAATATACCTTTTTTTTTTGGGGGGGGGGGGGGGAGTGGAGTGGGGAGGGGGCGTCCATGTTTGTGGTTCAGACCCCGGTAAGGGCTGGGATTTTCTCACGGGGACTTTGACTTCTAGTAATTCCCCCTGGTCTCTGGGAAGTGAAATAGGACACCCGCCTGAATTGTTGCGCACGTAAACAATCCCTTGGCAGTTGCAAATCGAAAAGAGCAGCCTAACTGCGCTGCCCGGGCAAAATTTGGAGTGAAAAATCAACCCAAAAGTAATGCATGAACCTCGCCGGTGCTACACAGCATGTGCACTGTGCTGAGCTTTTTCGGACTCACGCTTGAGTTAGAAGTAGAAATGAGCACTTATAAGTCACTACCAGTGTGCCGTGATGTTGATCCGTTGTTCGAAACCTCAAAACCTCAAAGGTTAGCAAAAACAAACATACTTATTAAACAATAGATGATAGATTAATGAATTTTAATTAAATTTAGCGGTACATGTATAGGTTATTTACTTTGAGCGTGTTTTTAAAACCGAACACATTGAAAAAGTGATATTTTTGTCATAAATTGGAAAAAAATGCCGTGTAGTGGCCCCTTAACAATACCATGATCCCCCAGTACTAGAGTTCGTTTCTTGCGATAGACTGTTAAAAAAAAAACAGTTTTCATGGTTTTCAGAGACTAGTACGAGACTGGAACTATGAACTAAATTAGTAGTTTTATCATGCAACATTCCTAAAGACAAAAGTGGTACCCTGAAGTCAACGTTCACTGTGGAGACGGCACGATTAGAGAAAACAAATTTCGAGGGAGGTTCGAACATGTTACAATTAAACGGCAGTGCAAAGCTGCTAACCATTCCAATGCTAAAGAACACAATTCAGAAAAAGAGATTTGAACATTACAAGCTAACTGTAAGAATCGATATTACCTTCACGTGCGCGCAAGCTTTCCGCTTCGTCTTCGCCATTGTTATCCGCATGATTTACGGGGGCGGAAGAGTAAATCGATTCTAGATTATGAAGTATGGGCTGAAATGACGTGCCACGACTTGGCGGGAGGTCAGTCGAAGACCTAATTGAGTACTTTCAGAAAGTAACTGCAGTGAAGTTGTAACTCGATCAAGACGTCTTCTTCCTATTCTTCTCAAAGTACTGTGTGGCGTTGGTAGTCATGTCCATCCACAACCTTCTGTCTCGTGTACTTTCAGTCAGTTTTGACACCGATGGTATTCCATAGTCCATGCTGTGTGGCGTTGGTAGTCATGTTTATGCACAACCTTCTGTCCCGTGTACTTTCAGTCAGTTCTGACACCAATGGTATTCCATAGTCCATGCCGTGTGGCGTTGGTAGTCATGTCAATCCACAACCTTCTGTCTCGTGTATTTTCAGTCAGTTTTGACACAGACGATCCTCCATGCCATGATATCAAACTGTCCAGCATCTGTTCTCTCAGTCTCCCACTGCCTCTCCTCCCCTCCAGCTTTCCTACCGTCACGACGTACTCCAGTTTTCTCCTTCTCATCACATGACCAAAGAATGTAGATTGTCTCTTTTTGATCTGGGCAATCAATTCCCTTCGTGAGTCAGGTTCTTTTTCATCTATCCAGGGTATTCTCATTATTATTCTATAAAATTATATCTCCACAGCTTCCAAATAAGTTTTTGCTAATTTACTAAATGTCCATGATTTACTTCAGTATATCAATATACGACTTATATAGGTTTTAAGACTAAGTCAGTGACGTTCTCTGATGTGTGTGTGTGTGTGTGTGTGTGTGTGTGTGTTTTTTTTTTTTTTTTTTTTTTTGTGTTTACTTCCTCGGAGTCTGTTTGCCCAAAATATACAACATTAACTGACAATAGATATCATGTCCTTTGGAAATTAAACTGTCAAAAATTTTCAATTACTCCATTTATTTACCCAATTTAGGGTGTGGGCGGGGACTTTGGGTCTGAAGACTGAGGGTCGGAGGGCCACCACGGACTGCGCAGGTAAGCATTTTATTTCTTCCACAGCAGAACAAAATCTCGACGTTACGGAGGATTCGAACACGGGTCTCCTGCTCGGAGTCCAGCGTTTTCAAATGTTATGCGTGGCGCGGTGATTTATGTCACAGGCGTGAGGGGAAGTCAAGTCCAACATGATGTGTATAAGGAGATACTCCGTACGTCACTCAGGCGCCAGTCCTTCACTGTTCTGGTTGTACGGAACCTCACGTAAGACCCCTGCAGCATGTCCTCGTCGTGCGCCACGGATAATGTCTCAAAGGAGCATTAACAGAGCTGTCAGGGGATCTCGGAGTTTGGAGGCCCCCAGAGGTGATGTGTCCTTGTGGCTCTCATCAGCCCGCCCCCAAACGCTTGGGTAAAAAAGGTTATCAAAACTCATTAGGAACATGAGTATGCTTGCCAAACGTACAGCTAAAAATCACAACCCTTGGTTAAAAGAATGCGGAGTGAAGAGAACATTGTTCACTGCACATCCTCGGTTAACCCTCAGTGTCGTCGTCACCGCGCTGAGGTACACTACAATAGCAACCATCCCTAGGCTGGCCATCCATGTACATCCTCGGTTAACCCTCAGTGTCGTCGTCACTTTGCTGAGGTACACCACAACAGCAACCATACAGAGGATGACCATCCATGTAAATCCTCGGTTAACCCTCAGTGTCGTCGTCACCGAGCTGAGGTACACCACAACAGCAACCATACATAGGATGACCAGCCATGTACATCCTCGGTTAACCCTTAGTGTCATCGTCACCGCCCTGAGGTACACCACAACAGCAACCATACATAGGCGGGCCTTCCATGTACATCCTCGGTTAACCCTTAGTGTCGTCGTCACCGCGCCGAGGTACACCACAACAGCAACCATACATAGGATGACCAGCCATGTACATCCTCGGTTAACCCTCAGTGTCGTCGTCACCGCGCTGAGGTACACCACAACAGCAACAGCCCATTGGCTGGCTAAGCCTAAATGTCCGATAAAACTAGATCCTACGGCGCACGAGTGTGCTCAAAATATGACCACCACAATTTATACTGAACGGAAAACACCAAATGTCCACACCCAAAGACTCCACTCGCCCGAGTGTTGGGACCAAACTGACAACGCTATGCCTGACGCAGGATGTAAAATTCTGCCAGGCTAACAAGAAATCTAACGTGCGAAGAAAAAATAATGTACCTATTCGTGTGGTCACAAAAGTCCAAAACCCACGGGCTGCTCCCCGCTGACTTCCAGAGGGCGCAGCCCCTGTCGAGCGGGAGACCTGATACGGTTGTGAGGTTAAGCAGGCATGTGCAGGACGTGACGATTCCTTGGGTGAGCCCAGAACCAGAGCGTCATGTGCCGGCTCTGCATACATGGAAGCCTCCTTGGATGGCGGGGAATGCCCATGATCTGCCCCTGCCTTCCCTTGAGGGCTAACTGTTCCACAGGGGGCTGCCCAAAAGGGGTACTACGGGGGCAATACCTGCGGAGAAGGAGACAAAGTGGACTCCACACAAATCAGGCAACGTCTTGACCCACACAAAACAATGGCCACAGTCAACCTAGAAATAGGCCTGACGTCTTCCTTCGAAGTCGGAGTACAGCTGCCCATGAGGCAGGGAAATGAAAAACGGTTGTACACGCAAAAATCAGGTCCGGGTGAAAGCCAAAAGTCCAAGCGGACGATTAACCGGGACCTTCCACTGGAATTCACAGCCAGTGAACGCAACAACAAAAAAATGTTATGCAAGCCGCTCTTCGAAATTTCTAAATTATCTCAGTCTACTTCTAATATCGAATACGAAATCGAAACAAGGATATCGACATCTTGCTTGTATCGTTTAAAGTTGATGTACATACTTCTTCAGAACACAAATGTTGAATGTTGAATTCAGAAATGACATCATAGCACTTGCGAAACTTCCACAAACACTCCGTCCCCATCTTCAGCAGCAAACAGCTCGCCTTTCCTTTGAGTGTCGAGCGTAGGCCAGATGTCCTTGTAAATCCTAGCGTTGCTATTCTCCGCAGCCCCTAATGATCCGTCTGTTACTCGGCAAAGGGCCCTCACAGCATTCAGCTTGTCATACATCAGTTCCCCACCAAGTGGTGCAGAACCAGCCAGTCTATCTGCCTGCTCATTTCCCAACACACCGGAATTACCTGGAGAAAATATCCAAAGGATGCTAACTACCCGAGTCCTCTGAAGTGATGCTTGCCACTCTGCATGGAACCTGCCTGTCTCTACCCTTCTCCGTGGTCTCGAGGTATGGTGTCCGCCTCAAGTGCTAGAGGTTTCAGATTCAATCCCCGGTAAGGGCTGGGATTTTTTCACGTGCACTTGGACTTTCAGTAATTCCCCCTGGTCTCTGGGTAGTAAGACCGGACTCCCGTGTGTATTGTTGCGCGCGTTAAACAAAATCGCATTGGGCAGTTGGAAATTGAAAAGAATAGCCTAACGGCGCTGCCCGGGCAAAATTTGGAGTTTAAAAAATCTACCCAAAGTATTTCAGGATCCTCGCCGGTGCAACAGAGTTCGTGCACTGCGCTCAGATTCTCCAGACTCAAGCTTGAATTAGAAGAAGAACGAAGAACCTATGGGTTGCACCCGTGTGCCATGATGTTGATGCACTGAATAAACATACACATAAACATTCGGTCAGGGGTTCTTCAATATTTATAAATAAATCAAAAAGTTTGCTTATTTCAACAAACACGAAAACGGGCACGCAAAACTATCTTTACATCTCTTGAAATATTTCAATATTTACGGACAATTAATTTTTTTTAGCGCCATGCACGCAGTGAACCAATAATTTTCAACATGTAATAGGAAATCACAATAGGAGAATGAGACAATGTAAAATTAGGAACGGAAATTCACCAGGATATAGATTGGGATTTAAAGATGCAAGAGGCGGCAACTAATGTAAAGGACTTTTTGATTTGAAAGAAATACAAATGAGAGGTCGGGAAGAGTTAGGAAATGATGGCGTTGACGGTGCATGAAATGACGGTGATAACTGAAGTAATTAAATATAGGGATTCTGATTCTTGTTGTAGTAGTAACATCATCAGCAGCAGCGGTGGTTCTAGTTATTGTTGTAGTAGTATATTTGTAGTATAAATAGTAATAGTAGTGGTAGTAGTAGCAGCAACACTAACAGTAGTAGTAGTAGGTACAGCAGTAGCAACAGTAATAATACAAGTGGCAACAGCATCGGCAGTATTAGTAGCAGCAGCAGCAACAAGGAGGAGTAATAGTAATATTAGCACAAGAAAGTAGTAGAAAAAGCAGCAGTAGTAGCAGGAGGTGCTGCAGTTGTACTAGAAGTTGTTATAGTAGTGATGGTGGTGGTAGTAGTAGTAGTAGTAGTAGTAGTAGTAGTAGTAGTAGTAGTAGTAGTAGTAGTAGTAGTAGTAGTTATAGTTGTAGTAGTAGTAGTAGTAGTAGTAGTAGTAGTAGTAGTAGTAGTAGTAGTAGTAGTAGTAGTAGTAGTTATAGTAGTAGTAGTAATAGTTATAGTAGTAGTAGTAGTAATAGTTATAGTAGTAGTAGTAGTAGTAGTAGTAGTAGTAGTAGTAGTAGTAGTAGTAGTTGTTGTTGTAGTAGTAGTAGTAGTAGTAGTAGTAGTAGTAGTAGTAGTAGTAGTAGTAGTAGTAGTAGTAGTAGTAGTAGTTATAGTTGTAGTAGTAGTAGTAGTAGTAGTAGTAGTAGTAGTAGTAGTAGTAGTAGTAGTAGTAGTTATAGTTGTAGTAGTAGTAGTAGTAGTAGTAGTAGTAGTAGTAGTAGTAGTAGTAGTAGTAGTAGTAGTAGTAGTAGTAGTTAGTAGTAGTAGTAGTAGTAGTAGTAGTAGTAGTAGTAGTAGTAGTAGTAGTAGTAGTAGTAGTAGAAGTAGTAGTAGTAGTTATAGTAGTAGTAGTAGTAGTAGTAGTAGTAGTAGTAGTAGTAGTAGTAGTAGTAGTAGTAGTAGTAGTAGTAGTAGTTATAGTTGTAGTAGTAGTAGTAGTAGTAGTAGTAGTAGTAGTAGTAGTAGTAGTAGTAGTAGTAGTAGTTATAGTAGTAGTAGTAGTAGTAGTAGTAGTAGTAGTAGTAGTAGTAGTAGTAGTAGTAGTAGTAGTAGTAGTAGTAGTAGTAGTTGTAGTAGTTGTAGTAGTAGTAGTAGTAGTAGAAGTAGTAGTAGTAGTTATAGTTGTAGTAGTAGTAGTAGTAGTAGTAGTAGTAGTAGTAGTAGTAGTAGTAGTAGTAGTAGTAGTAGTAGTAGTAGTAGTAGTTATAGTTGTAGTAGTAGTAGTAGTAGTAGTAGTAGTAGTTATAGTAGTAGTAGTTATAGTTGTAGTAGTAGTAGTAGTAGTAGTTATAGTTGTAGTAGTAGTAGTAGTAGTAGTTATAGTTGTAGTAGTAGTAGTAGTAGTAGTAGTAGTAGTAGTAGTAGTAGTAGTAGAAGTAGTAGTAGTAGTTATAGTTGTAGTAGTAGTAGTAGTAGTAGTAGTAGTAGTAGTAGTAGTAGTAGTAGTAGTAGTAGTAGTAGTAGTAGTAGTAGTTATAGTAGTAGTAGTTATAGTTGTAGTAGTAGTAGTAGTAGTAGTTATAGTTGTAGTAGTAGTAGTAGTAGTAGAAGTAGTAGTAGTTATAGTTGTAGTAGTAGTAGTAGTAGTAGAAGTAGTAGTAGTAGTAGTAGTAGTAGTAGTAGTAGTAGTAGTAGTTGTTGTTGTTGTTATTGTTGTTGTTGTTGTTCTTCTTCTTCTTCTTCTTCTTCTTCTTCTTCTTCTTCTTCTTCTTCTTCTTCTTCTTCTTCCTCCTCCTCCTCCTCCTCCTACTCCTCTTCTCCTCCTCTTTTGCTTTATCCTACCTCTTAATAATAAGATGATACTGATGGTTTGACGGCTATGATGATGATGCGGATTATGATGATAATGACGACGATCATGATGAGTAGTACAATGATGATGATGATGGTGATGAGGATAATGATGATGATAATGACAGACCTACCGCCATAATCCGCACAAAGTCCTCGTAACGAGATTTCTGGAAAATTTGGTGCGACGTGGCAATGCAGACTTTCTCTAAACTTGCCAACTTTGTTCTCAATGCCTGCACATTTAAAGTTGCAAAAACATGTTATGTGTGTGCGTGTGCGCGCGCACGTGTGTGTATATGTGTAATTTGAAAAGAAAAAAAAAGAGACAAAAGGGCATGAGCATTTAACGAGTATTTCGTTTAAGTCAAATGTCAAAGACTTACTTCAGTACCGCAGATTGAAAAGTTTGAAGAATCTACCGTACAGCAACTGCAGGCGAGAAGTATATTTATACACTTACTAGCTTTGTGCACTTGATAGACTGAACCTAATTCTTTATTTACTGGAGGGCTGCGGGGTTTCTAGGCAAGGTGTCCGCCTCGAGTGTTAGAGGTTCTGGGTTCATTTTCCGGTAAAGGCTAGGTTGGGGTTTGTTTTGTTTGTTTTTCACCTAAACTTCATCTTCTAATAATTCCCCCCCCCCCTGGTCTCTGGGTAGTGAGATCGGACGCATGTGTGCATTATTGTGCATTACCTTGGCATATGGAAATAAAAAAAGAGTAGCCTAACGGCCCTTTCTCGGCAACACTTTGGAGTTAAATATATACCTAAAGTACTTTAGGATCCATGCCGGTGCTACAGGGCATGTGCACTGTGCTGAGCTTCTTTGGACTCAGACTTGAGTTAGAAGAAAGAACGGATCAATTATGGGTTACTGACTGACTGACTGACTTTCCACCCTACCAGGACATCACACAAACGACAAACACCCGATGACACAAAGTGCCACCATGTGGATGAGGATTTTTATTTGAAGCCCCACCCTGGCTTTTGCCAGGGGCAGCAATATAGGCAGGCCATCAATAAGGCCAATTGTCTGAATGCGGTTTCTGAGACCTCTCCACGGCGATCCTCATCCACATGGTGGCACTTTGTGTCATCGGTGGTTTATCGCTTGTGTGATGTCCTGGTGGGGTAGAAAGTCAGTCAGTCAGTTAAAATATTGGAGCTTTTGAATTGAAATGTTAGAGAAAATGTCTTAGAATACCATGGATCAGGAAGAGGAAAAACATCGACATTCTGAGCGAGTTGAACATCAAGGAGAACTGGCTCATAAACAGCATTCTGTCCCGAAAATTAAAGTATCTTGGCCACATCAAGTGTTATGGTGGCTTGGAAAAGACGGTGATGGAAGGTGCAGTTTGTTGAAGGCGAGGCAGCGGTCGACCATCACGAAGATGGAAAGAAGACATTGACTATGCATGGGCACTGACAGCACATGGGACCCGAGAGCTGGCTAGGGAAAGGGATATTTCAGGGCGTGCCATGAAGAGAGCGACGTTCTGTAAGGGACTTGCTGATTGATCATGAGTATAGATACGAAGCGCAGTTCATCGCCAACGTATGTCCCGTCGATAAGAGGCTGTTTGCCATCTCACACGATCACTAGAATGCCATATATACGGTGTACCATCCAGGTGCTATCTCTTTACCTTCCTCTTTCTCCTTTTCCACCAATCTTGACCGTTGTAAGTTCTTGAGTCCTTTCACTCTCATAACATTGTCACACACTCACAAACACAGACTATATCTAATTTCTTCAAACTGTTTACGACTTTCATCTGTCTCAAGGAGAACTGCATCATTTCTTTTTCTATCGCTCTATGGTATTCTTTGGATTCTTATCAAACCCCACATGTCTCTGTTGTTTTTTTTTTTTTTTTTTTTTTCAGCTTGTCTGTTGATTGACCATGTTTGACATGCAAAGAACATCATAGGATCTTTTATCCAGCCATTTAACTCTCTTACCCCCTTTATTGCATGTGATTGGTTAGTCCCGATTAAAGCAAATACTCTTGTTTACCAGGCTTGTGTCCTCAGCACTCTGCTTTATGGCAGTGAAACTTGGTCAACTTATTTGCACCAGGATTGATTTGATTTGATTTGATTCAAGAACTGACATCACAGCACTCGGGGCATTTCCATAAGCGCTCCGTCCCCATCTTCAGCAGCCAGCGAAGAGTTCCGATACTAATGGTGCCAGTAGTTTTCTAATTAAATGTCCGTCTTGCCTTTCCTCTGAGCCTTGAGCTTCTGCCACAACCTCTCGTCACCCCCAACTGCATCAATCTCACCAAACTGTGGTGATCCATCTGCTCCTCCGCATTGTACACGCTCTCCCACAAGGCACTAACCACGTCTGCCCTATCATGTAGCAGTATACCACCAAGTTGTGCAGAGCCAGCCAGTCTGTCCGCCTGTTCATTCCCCAACACACCGGCATAACCCGGTGAAAAATCCAGACAATAATCCTCACTCGGGTCCTCCGTAGCGAAGCATGCCACTCTGCACGAAGCATACCTGTTCTGATCTTCCTCAGCATGCTTTCTGAATCAGTTACAATTACAATGTGTGTGTGTGTGTCGTGTTCTTTAGCCAGCGGAAAGCTGCAGTGACCGTCTCCACCTCCATTCTTAAGCTGGATATTGTAGTATCATATGCTAGGCTCTCCTACACCAAAAGTCAACCAATAACTTTTGCTTAAAAGCCCCAAGCACTTCTTTTGTCTCTTGACACTGAACCGTCTGTGTAAATGATCAAATCCTCTGAGCGAGCATTATCTTGAATTAATTGCTGAATTTCCACCTCTATGGCACCTGCTGGCCAGTCTCTGCATTTCCGGCTTAGCGTGATTATGACTCTACACAAGTCTGACTGTTCAGGTAGCACTTTGACCCACTCCTCTCCTCGCCTAATGTTCTCAAGGAGGCAAACCTGTTTGATTGTGTCTTCTGCCTGAGCCATCCATGGCCTCCCTCTTATCAGCCGCGGCCCCTAACTGCATCCAGAGCTTCATGCAGAGGGTGGTCTGTGTCTGCAGCTACCCTGAGATATGACTTCGCCTGCATCACCTTGTGCCTACCTGCAACCGTCGGCAAACCAAGGATGTATCGCATACACACCACTGGGGTATCTCTGGTGCAACCCAGAATGACCCGCATACCCGCGTTCTGTATGCGCTCTAGTTTGTCCATCTTACTCTTTTAGACGGTAAGCAGTCCCAGGCCATAATCCACCACTGACAGGATCAGGTGCTGATATAGTGTGAAAAGCATTCTCTGCTCTATGTCAATTGCAGCCATAGTCTTAAGTGCACTAAGTCCTTTTTGGCATCTCGTCACAACACTCTCCACATGGTCCTTAAATGACAGGCTCCTGTCAAATGTAATTCCTATATACTTCAGTTTGCTCTTTCTGTTGACGTCTCTACCATCTATCGTGAGACTTGGGACATTAGCTTTAATGATTCTGTTGTCCAGAGAACACCACAAAACAGACACCTTTTCCGGGTGGACGACAGCCTTCATTTCTGTACACCACTCAGTCACTTTGTCTACTGTCGCTTGTAGCTCCCGGGCTGTTTGTTCCCTCTCTCCCCTGCCTATATACAAGTATATCATCCGCAAAAGTCAGTATCCTTCCAACTCCGGGTGCTTCTAGGCATGCAATCTTGCTCGTATACACGTTAAAGAGCACAGGCGAGATAGCGGATCCCTGTGGCAGTCCTAGGGCCAAAGTGCATGGTTCTGAGGTCCATGAGCCCAGTCGGAGAGCAACCCGACATGAATACAGGACAGCTGCAACCCAATTCACCAGCCACGGATTGACCTTCTTCTCCCTCAGTGCAGTCATTAAGATATCGTATCTCACTTTGTTATAAGCATCCTCGAGATCCAGTCCTACCGCCATCGTTTCCTGTCTGTTCTGGAACCCTTCATAGACGTCAAAAGAAAAAGTGGCCGCATTTGCCCAAGTGTCCTTCCCTAGCCTGTAACTTCCCAGACCTCTTGGGAGAAGCTTCCCCCTTTCCAAAAATTCTTAAAACTTTACAGCAACTATATTCTCCAAGACCTTCCCAAATCTGTTTTGTAAGGTGATGATTCTAAAACCAATAAGCTTAGAATGATCTTTAAAAGGTTTTGGTAGTGGGATTAGATAGCTGTGCACCCAGTCTTGCTGTACTGATGCTGTCTTAATACTCTGGTTAAAACAGTCGGCCATCTCCGCCAGGTCTACATCGCTTAAAGCCTTCATGTGACCCTACCTGACTCCATCAGGGCCTGGATTTGCACCAGGAGAGACGGCTTAACAGTTTTCACATGCCATGTCTAAGAAGAATACTTGGCATTAAGTTTTTTATTAAATATCCAGAAACAATGAGTTGTTAACCCTTTGGCTCGGTACTATGGATATCGCAACCCTTTGGCCTTGATTCCATGATAGGTACCGTAAATCTGGGAGAAAATGTGGCTTTTCTGCCTACCCCCGGGAGTGAACCAGGACCACAAGGAGTTCGTAACCCGGTCACTGCGCAGTCCGGTTTAGCCAACTACGCTAAAGAACCGTGCGGCATCAAGTGGTAGGACAAGATAACAAACACTGAGGCATTGGAAAGAGCACGTATTAACAACGGTTGTCTCAATGCGAAATCTGAAGAATGGAGGATGACAGAGTCCATAAGGACATCCTTTATGATAAATTAAAGACAGTTAGAAGATGACGAGGCCGACCTCTACTACGGTATAGAGATGTGTGCAAATGGGACATGAATGATACAAGTAGTACACTCTTTAGAACAAAATGCCATGGACCATGTTGAGTGGAGCGGACACATAAGGCAGGTTAACGATAACGAAGAAAGAAATGATTGCAGAAAGTACGAGAAGCACACTCAGTACAAATGTTGACAACAACAGTCCTGGAATCCCATGATGTAACGGTGGAAGACTTTTCTTAACGCGGGTGGGTCTTGCTAGTCACACTCGCCATTGCCAAGGGCTGGAATCCCATGATGTAACTGTGGAAGACTTTTCTTAACACGGGCGGGTCTTGCTAGTCACACTCGCTATGGCCAGCTGTGGAAGACTTTTCTTAACGCAGGTGGGTCTTGCTAGTCACACTCGCCATAGCCAAGGGCTGGAATCCCATGATGTAACTGTGAAAGAATTTTCTTAACGCGGGTGGGTCTTGCTAGTCACACTCGCCATGGCCAAGGGCTGGAATCCCATGATGTAACTGTGGAAGACTTTTTTTAACGCGGGTGTGTCTTGCTAGTCACACTCGCCATGGCCAGCTGTGGAAGACACATGCCTCCTCATAGCACAATATAACACTATCGTCTCAATATAAAGATTGGTGAGCCCAGTTTGCATCGTATTTAGTAGCTACTGTTGGAGACCCCGTGGTGTAGTGGTTAGACGCTCGACTGTTAATCAGAAGGTCGTGGGTTCGAGTCCTGACGGAACCAGACAAAAAATTACTTTGGTGTCCAGGTCGACTCAGCCTTGAGAGGGTACCAGGAGCTATCCTAGGAAGTAAAGGCGGCCGGCGTGGTGTTGACTACATCTCCCACCAAGGTCTGATTGGTCTATCAAATATAGGTCTAGCCCTATATGCCCAATAGGCCTAAGGTGTGGAAAGGGGTTCTTTACTTACGTCACATAGTGGCTACTTTCACCAGGGGTGATCCATGACCAAATCTTTTTTTTTTTTTTTCAAGTATCCAGAAACCATGAGTTGTTAATCGTTTTGCTCGGTATTATAGATATCGCAACTCTTCGACCTTGATTCCATGATAAATACCGTAAATCTGGGAGAAATCTGGCTTTCCTGCCTACCCCCGGGCGTGAACCCGGACCACAAGGAGTTTGTCACCCGGTCACTGCGCAGTACCAAATCTTTTCAAGGCATCTTAAAACGAACACATTTTATTTTCAAAGGGAAATAAATGGGCACCGAGACCCGTCTATTATCTATATTTGTATGTAATTATGCTATAAAAAGGGATTACGTCAGGGCATGAATGAGTGACATAACTGGGGAAGTCCCTAGTGTGAGGATCATGGGTCATACGAAAATGGCTGACTGACAGAACTGGTAAAGTCCCTAGTAGCGTGGATTTCACGGGGAGATAGTGAAACGACATAATGGAGCAATTCACGTGTGAATTCAAGATCTGGGGGATTGCAGATGAGGTGCTCATTCTGTGACTGGACCCCGGAGTTAAAGGAAGTGGAATTGAATCCAGAGTGATAAGTGGACACATGGATCTGGAGGAGAATCGAGTGAAGGTTAGTCCTGAACGACAAGGAGCGGAGCTGTGTTGAATAACTGTTTAGGACAGCAGTTGTGTTATATGGCCTGTTGGTTATGACAGTCGTGTACATGCCAGTGTCCATCGTCTGAAGCGTGGCTGGAGACTTGGAGCGTGAGCAAGGCGAATGGCGTAAATGGCGTAAGAGATTAGTTCTACTGTTGATTCCTGCTGCTGTTTGGATTGATAATAAGCCCATGAATCGCTGTCAACTGTCATCGAATGTCATTTAGAGTCGTGTGAGAGTTGGAGAGAAGAGCAGTTTGGCTGGAATGAACTGTGACACGACACCTAGACAACAGAGCTAGTGTTGAATCTGCACGAGGGAGACTAAGAGCGGAGAAGAAGTATATCTTTCCTTTCGTACAGTTTTCTAGTCTCACATCTCTGGTTAGGTGAGATATGTAGGCACACAGTCAGACAGACAGATAAACTACCTGGAATGCGTTCTCCCCAAAAGTGCCTTCGTCATAAACAACAGAAATATAACTCCAGCCAAAATGACGAATTAGTGCCACCTGAGCGTCCACCTGGGGAGAGGAATGTGATAGGTAAGTATGAGTCATAAATGTAGGTAATATCAGCACGAATACTTTTAAGATATATACAGCAGAACTTCGGGGGGGGGGGGGTCGTGGTCTCGAGGCATGGTCCGCCTCGAGGGCTAGAGGGCTGGAATTTTTTCATGTGGACTTGAACTTCTAGTAATTTTCCTTGGTCTCTGGGTAGTGAGATCGGACGCCCGTGTGCAATTTTTTGCACGTAAAAATAAATCCCTTTGCTGTTGGAAATCGAAAAGAGTAGCCTAACGGGGCTGCCGGGGCAAAATTTGTAGTTAAACATTATATCCAAAGTATTTCAGGATCCTCGCCGGTGCTACAGAGCCTGTGCACTGTGCTAAACTTCTTCGGACTCAGACTTGAGTTAAAAGAAGAACGGAGCACCAAGGGGTTACTACCCGTGGACCATGATGTTGATCCGTTGTTCAAAGCCTTAAACCTCAAAAGCAGAACTTCAAAATGCAGTAGTACTTCAAGAAAAGTAGAAATTCAAGATACACGCAGTCGAACTTCAAGATGAATGAAAAAAAAAAAAAAAAACTTCAAGATAATAGAGTAGAACTTCAAGACAGAGTAAACTTCCCTTTCACAGCTCATATCATTTTTTTTTAAGCCAAGGGGAAATAAAGACACCAGCAGGAGCAAATCGTGTGTTCATAATTCTGAGCAAACATGAAAGGCTAGATCTCGGATCAACCAAACCCGATTATGTGTGTATTGCTCGTGGCATGACAGAAAGGGACCTTATCGGGAGCCAACAGTGAAACGAGGCCAAAGCTTTGAATTTTGGCATACAATAATTAACGGCCATGTAGAGAAATGGACAATGAGATAGTAGATGCATTTCTTATTTTTTTTTTTTTTAAACAAACGAAGCTTACTTTTATAATAGTTATGAGTTATAATATTCGATATCAAAGCACTAGCGACATTTCCATAAGCGCTCCATCTCCATCTTCAGCAGCAAATGAGGGATACAAATTACTGTGTTACCAGTGATATTCTGATTGTGTGTCCGTTTCGCCTTTCCATCGGGTGTTAAGCGTCGGCTGTATCTCCTGGTAACTCATTGCGACACCATTCTCCTGCGTATATACAATTATGAAGTTACTGGTGGCATTGGAATTGGAACTCTTCCTTCGCTGCTGAAGATGGGGACGGAGTGCTTATGGGAGTGTCCAGAGTGCTATGATGTCGATTCTTCATTCAACGTTTTCTATGCAGTTTGGCTGAAAAGGATCACAAGATGTTGATCAAGCTATGTTGTTCGTTCATCACAAGATGTTGATCAAGTTATGTTGTTCGTTCATCACAAGATGTTGATCAAGTTATGTTGTTCGGTCATCACAAGATGTTGATCAAGTTATGTTGTTCGTTCATCACAAGATGTTGATCAAGTTATGTTGTTCGTTCATCACAAGATGTTGATCAAGTTATGTTGTTCGTTCATCACAAGATGTTGATCAAGTTATGTTGTTCGGTCATCACAAGATGTTGATCAAGTTATGTTGTTCGTTCATCACAAGATGTTGATCAAGTTATGTTGTTCGTTCATCACAAGATGTTGATCAAGTTATGTTGTTCGTTCGTCACAAGATGTTGATCAAGTTATTTTGTTCGTTCATCACAAGATGTTGATCAAGTTATGTTGTTCGTTCATCACAAGATGTTGATCAAGTGGTGTTGTTCGTTCATCACAAGATGTTGATCAAGTTATGTTGTTCGTTCATCACAAGATGTTGATCAAGTTATGTTGTTCGTTCATCACAAGATGTTGATCAAGTTATGTTGTTCGGTCATCACAAGATGTTGATCAAGTTATGTTGTTCGTTCATCGCAAGATGTTGATCAAGTTATGTTGTTCGTTCATCACAAGATGTTGATCAAGTTATGTTGTTCGTTCATCACAAGATGTTGATCAAGTTACGTTGTTCGTTCATCACAAGATGTTGATCAAGCTATGTTGTTCGTTCATCACAAGATGTTGATCAAGTTATCGAGGGATCGAGACTACTCTTTAAGTTAAAACTGTGATTGTGGGTCCTGGGGTAACGTATAAGCCCAAAACCGTCCCAGAAGGATCTAGGACAATTAGTATAGGAAATGGTTTCTGTAAGTAGAGGGTCTTTTATCCGGGATTTTCTATCGTGTCTGCGCTGTTCAGGTGCCCTTTTTTCTAGACGCCAAGCAAGTCTTTGCAAGTTATGCTCTGCAACGGACTACTGTTTGTCTATCTTTTAATGTTAACTATACAGACAGATGGGTGGATAAATGGAGGAATGAATGGGTGAATGGATTGATGGATGTAAATGAATGGATGGATGTAGATGGATGGATGGATGGATGGATGGATGGATGGATGGATGGATGGATGGATGGATGGATGGATGGATGGATGGATGGATGGATGGATGGATGGATGGATGGATGGATGGATGGATGGATGGATGGATGGATGGATGGATGGATGAATAAATGTATGGATTAACGGATGAATGAATTGGGGAATGGATGGAAGGATGTATACATAAATGGAAGGATTGAAAGAAAGATGGGGGATTGATTGGTGGATGAATAGAAGTTGTTTGGATCGATCAATGTACGGATGATGCGTGGATGGGTGTCCAAATGAATTAAGGGCTCGACTGACTGATTGAATGAATCACTGATTGACTTACCAGAGAATTATCCGAGGGAACAACCCTCATAAAGTAAGGATACAACTCCTTGTTATTTAAAATCTCACTCGTGGAAGTAAAGCTGACCAGAGGCAGTTGAGCTGGCCCCAGAACCATGGAGGCAGAGGAAGAGGAAGAACTACGTAAACACCCGATCACGCCAACAACATCATAGGAAGGAAGAATATCGAAGTCTTCGTCGCAGAATTCAGCATCGATCCCTGAAGCGGAACAAGTTTTGTTGTCTGTCGACTCCGACCTCCTGGATCCATTGAGTTCTTTGACAAAGCTCACTGACTGTATCGTTGCTGTTGTCTCTTTCATGCAATCATCAAGAATAACAAATCCCAGAGTCACATTTGGGAGTATTTCTTTATTTTTGTTGACTTCATCAATAGCGTAGGCAATAGCTTCCGAAAAATGAAAAGAAGCATTCACAAAGGGTTTGTTTCCACACAGACCATCAACACTGTAGTCCAGACCGGAAATGATACTGCCAATATTGAGGTCACCGTACCGGATGTAGCGGAGCGGTGGTTGGTTTCGTATGATCATTGATGTGGACATAACCCGGGTGTTTGTTAGACAGATAACGGACACGGTGATGATAAATAAAAGATTGCAATTGTTTAGATAGATTCCGAGTTGTATTTGTTGAGATCTGGGCAGTCTGTGTTGATGGCTCTGATGTGTTTGTTTCTCCATTTACTTTAGGCAGGTTTCTGTGTTTGGCCTGAATTCATCAGTGGCGTTTATGTAATTTCTGCAAAAGATGGACAATAAATAGAATATTATGAAACATGTGTCTCTTTATGCTCGAAAACATGTATCAGTAAAGAACATTAGCATATATATATATATTTGCCCGGCTCTCTAGCGTAGTTGGCTAAACCGGACTGAGCAGTGACCGAGTGACGAACTCCTTGTGGTCCGGGTTCATTCCCGGGGGTAGGCAGAAAAGCCACATTTCTCCCAGATTTACAGTACCTATCATGGAATCAAGGTCGAACGGTTGTGATATCTATAGTATCGAGCCAAAGGGTTAACAACTCATGGCTTCTGGATATTAATATATATATATATATATATATATATATATATATATATATATATATATATATATATATATATATATATATGTGTGTGTGTGTGTGTGTTGAAGTGTGGGTGTGTGTTTGTTTGGGTGTGTGTACATGTGTGTATGTGTATGTGTTGAACCGTCTCTATGAACTTCGTATGGTTTAAAATACAAAATGGCGACTACCAACCAGAACCTTCTTGTCTCACAAAAGACGCCCTGGTCATCCATTCCAGCTGGACTTATCACTGGACGTCTTGATTCTTCTTGCAGCTGGACTCGTAGACATGCGTGCGAGTGCGAGACAGAGAGAGAGAGAAAGAGAAAGAGAGAAAGAGAGAAAGAGAGAGAGAATAACGGGAAAAGGCAGAAAATGGGGGGAGGTGACAAGTTTGCACAACTCTTCTTCCCTAATTATAGCAATGGGTCGTTTTGTTAAGTTTTTTTTTTTTTCATCTGTAACTAGGGACGCCTTGGCGACCCAGAACACCAGCCCGAATTAGCCGTTATTGACAAACTATTTTCCTTGCTCTTTACGTGAAAGATCAAATCGGAACAATTATTAGGAGTTTTTGGAGAGATGCATACATTGAGTCATTTCGACTTACTGGGTGGCAGCCGGGAATCCATGTTTTGTCCATTTCCACTATAATATGTCTGTATCCGCCACTAAAATGTTAATATCTCCGCTTATAATCGACTTAAAGGCTTAAATGAGGTACCATTGGATTCACTAGCATCCCTATTACTAAAGTCAAATTCATCACAGACATCATCTTTTCGGCCAGACCCATTCGTGCCAGTATTTGTCTAATCAGCCAGCTGACCATTCATAAATCTCCGACCTGCTCGCTGCTGAAAGGATTGGTCACCATCGCGTGTTATGGACGAACAATAACACCGTGTATTGTACAAACCCCGTTTTGGTGGACATCTCCACGACACGATTAACTCGTTCTTATTGCAGGAAGTCAAATATAAGACCACTATGGTCATCTGCGGAATATTTTCACATTTCGGATCTATCCAAACCCAAAAACTGTTTTCAGTACTGAAATGAACCTTGGCTTACGACATATCTGCTCTCGCCATGGCTCACTCTCTGGATGATTAATTGGCACTGCTCTAACGTCTAGGATTGATAACACAACGCCGCTCAGCTTCCTTGTTCACGCTATCAGTTTATTCTGTTACATTTATTCGACATGCTCCAACAATTATTCACACTTTCCTCGCTTGCGATATATTCAAACTAGTCATTCGCGGGACATAAAGTCTACATCTTTAATTACTACAACCGTCTTCTCTTACTTCTGATGATCGACTGACCACGAGTCTAGCTCGGGCTTCCCCTCGCTTCCTCGACTAGACCCAATTATCTCGTGCTGTCACTTGTAGCACGGACTTTCCGCTGGCCACAATGTACTCGTGGAGACCATGCAAAGCAGGGTCATTACAAGTAATTTTTTTTTTTTTGAAAGTAGAATACTCAAAATTTTAAAACTATAAATGGTGGTCCAAAGTACGTTAAGTTGAGAAGCTCGCAATCCTACGAAAAATGCCTGGCCAAATCAGAGGGAGATGAAACCAAGAGGAAACATCAGGAAGAAAAAGGTAAGAAGAACACAGCTAACAACAGGGTGGAGAACTAGCTGTCTGACTCGAAGGAAGGAAGAATTAAGCCCAGTGACGGCGCAAATACCTGAACTTTAGTCAAGAAAGTGACGCAAAAAAAATACAGACCACAAATATAGCCACGGCTAGCTAGCAGCCGTCAGAAAGTGGTCGATCTTTAAATTTGTTTGTATTGAAAGGAATCAGAATCGAATTCGGGTAGGCCATCGGTAAGTGACCAGTCTGTAAAAGCTATATGGGACAGCTACACAAAGAGACCTAAAAAACAATATGTGCGTGCATGAGAAAAAGGAAATAGAGCATGTGTTTAATAAGTAAAAAAAAGTAAAGGACCCTTTACCACGCCTTTAGGCGTATAGGGCGTATAGGGCTAGACCTATATTTTATAGATCAACGGCACAAGATAGGTGATGTTGTCAGCATCACGCCAGCCGCCTTTACTTCCCGGGACTGCACCCGGTACCCACTCAAGGCTGGGTCGACCTGTTAGCCAAAGTCATTTTTGAAGAAAAGTTCGGCTCCACCAGGGAGCGAACCTACGACCTTCCGATTCGCGGCGCGCGTCTAGCCGCTCTGCCACGGCGACTCCCATGGGGTGAATACCGAGCAGATCTGTTTTTAAAAAGAGAAAGAGGGAGGCAATAAGAGAAGATTACTGACAGCTTTTTGTCATGGCATGAAGGGATGTCAGCACGCGAACAGGCTAATGCATGCTGTTGAAGATCGCAGATTCTGGAGAAACATGATCGCCCATGCCAGTCGGCAAGGCACATGAAGATGATGAAAGCAGAAGACTAGTAACACTTACGGAGTTACCTGTGTGCACTGAAAGCCGAGGCTAACAGATGGAGCCACCAGCATTTTTCATCCATTTTATTGACATTCTGTGTTTCGTCATCACAATCATGTGCTCTGCCAGCTGGCGTAGGTGCTCATGCGTCTCCACAGATCACGTCCCTGATTGTATGGAACAGCTCTTGATGATATCCCTCCATGCCATCGTTTCAACCCATCCAACATCATCTCTCTTGGTCTGCCTCTGCCCCTTTTCCCACTGATCTTTCCAGTTGTCACGATGTTCTCCAATGTTTCTCTTCTCATTATGTGGCCAAAGAACATTGTTTGTCCCTTTCCTATTTTTCATTAGCTTCTTTCAAGCAATTGTTGTTAGTTACTCTGGCCGTCCAAGGTATTCGTAACATTCGTCTCAGAAACCGACCTCTCTGTTGCTTTCAAATTCTTCCTAATTTGTTCACAGATATTGTTAGTTACTCTGGCCGTTCAAGGTATTCGTAACATTCGTCTCAGAAACCGACCTCTATGTTGCTTTCAAATTCTTCCTAATTTGTTCACAGATATTCCAAAATTCGGTGTCATACAGCAGAACAGGTTCTATGTAACATTTTAGCTCCCTCTTTCTGACATTCAATGAAAGCGATTTATTCTATCTTTAAGGAAACATATTATCCTTTATGCTACTATGCTTCATAAAACGGCTCACCAGTGTATGCTCATTATACTTATTGATTTCTACTTGACCAACAATAGGCATATGTACATCCGGCTTAATGGATGCGTGCAATGAGGTTAAGTGATGTGTACACAATCATTCAAACATGTGTACACAAGCATTTAAACATGTGTACACAGCAGATCCTCTTCGTCTCTTCCACCTTGTACCTCATCGAAGTGTCGGGGGGAGATGTAATGCTCGTTGATGAGCTCTGTCAAGAGCACTATTAAGACTGATGTTCTTTAAGGCTGTTCTTAATGCCATCACTCCATATTTTCAGTGGTTTTCCACTCGCTCTATACCCGTTGTAACTTTTTAGTGTGGCTCGCTGTGGCGGATAGTACCAGGGCATTCTTTTTAGGTGTCCAAACCACTTTATTGTTGTTCTTTGATGACCTGTAAGACTGGCTTTATTCCTAGCACTCATCTGATTTCATGATTTCGTACTCTGTCTTCACTTGAAACTCCTGCAGCTCTTTTACGGCATTTTCATTTCTGTTGTCACAATTTTACGTTCATTGGAGGATGTAAGTGTCCACGTTTGGCATTGATAGCATAGTGTTGGCCAAAAAATAGTTCTGATAAGATTCACTTTAGTACTCCGAGGTATCTGCTTGTGTGTCAACAGATCGAGCTGTACATTTCTGGAAGGATTTTTTTTTCAAACCCATAGACGTAGCAAATCAAAATTTTGAGATCATATATGTTTTCCTTCACAGTCTGTGGGTGTGAATCATGGAAGAAAGACATCACAGCTTTTGAATTGAAAAGTTACAGAAACATTCTAAGAATACCTTGGGCCAAGAATGACAAAAACATCAACATCCTTTGGGAATGAGAGGTGAGTGTTGAAAAAGTCGAATGTATGACCCTTTGAAAATAAAGTTCGTTCATTGGTTCATTTGTTCTTCCGCTGTCCTTGACAATGCCCAAGATGTTCCCTATTGCCTGTTTTACAGGAAAAAAACGCACCATATACCCAGTTCGCGTAATACTACATGACTCTGATGCTGATAATAAAGATGATAAATTATCAAAAAGGCGCCACTTTTGAGGCACAAATATATCGCATGCAAACAAAAAAAGCAGCTGATTATTGCGCTACTGGTACCAACTTTGTGCTATCAGTGTCATAGATGGTAAGTCCTAGAAGAACATGGACATAAAATTGCAACACGTGCATAAGAAATGGGAAAAAGGGGGGGGGGGGGGGTAGAGGTAGATAAGGTAAAGGTTAAAGTAAAGTCGGGAGATGTGAACCGGCGACATTGCATACGGTTATAAACCATAAGTGCTCTGCCACCAGTACGGACAGCTGATATGAAACTGTCCGACTGTGTCGCCATCCGCACAAAACTCCGTAGCTACAGCGACGTTCCTCCATTTACCCCAGATTCTTACCTTTAATACCCATTGCCTGATGACTGGCACCTTTCAGTCTTTCTAGACGATAGTGTTATATTGCGCCATGAGAAGGCATGAGACTCACAGCCCATGGCGATGGCGAGTGTGACTAGCAAGACCCGCCCGTGTCAAGAAAAGTCTTCCACAATGATAGCATGGGATTTCAGGACCTTTGTTGTCAACATTTGTGTTTAATCCGTTTCTTTTCAGATGCTCAGTTCTCATCATATCTGCAATCATTTCTTCCTTCACTCTCATCTCCTTCCTGATATGCCCTTTCTACACAACACGGTCCATGACATTTTGTTCCCATGAGTCCACCTCAATACCTGTATCATTCATGTCCCGCTTGCATACATCTTTATATTGCAGTAGAGGTCAGTCTCGACACCTTCTACCTGTCTTTAATTCACCGTAAAGGATGTCTTTAGGGACTCTGCCATCCTCCATTCTCCAGGTGTGACCCAGCCACCTGAACCTTCATAGACTGATCATTGAGAAAACCGTTGTTATTACCTGCTCTTTCCAGTACCTCAGTGTTTTTGATTTTGCCCTGCCACTTAATGCCAAGTATTCTTCTTAGGCATCGCATGTGAAAGCTATTAAGCCGTCTCTCCTGGTGCAAATAGGTTGACCAAGTCTCACTGCCATAAAGCAGAGTGCTGAGAACTCAAGCCTGACAGACAAGTGTTTGTGTTTTAATTGCGAGCTTTCTGTTCTCCCAAACTCTCCTTGTCAATTTGCTCATTTTTATTGCTGCCTTGCCTATCCTGATGTGGATTTCATGGTCCAGCGATAGTTCACTATTCACTGTGGAGCCCATCCTCTGGCAGACGGGTTTCCTGTAGGCCAGCAATATCTATGTCAAGTTTGTTGAGTTCGGCATCAATGATAACCGTTTTCCTCATATCATTAATGTTTTCTAGGTCAGTGGAAAACCCTGATCCCGTTCCAAAAGCCAAGTGAAGCTTGGGGTTATGTTTCCTTTTATTGCCTGGTGCACTGGTTTTACAGCCTGCAGTTGGGATTTTGTCCTAGCTCCAAGCACCCATTGAAGCATACGAGCTGTGCCGGATCAACACCTTATTTGCTGGGGGCTGCCCAGTGACATCCGAAGATGTCTCCCATCGTCAGAGGCAACCCGTGGCACCCTCGTCTACGCCAACTGACAAGGACTTATAGCCCGTAACTGCTGCCTCTCGATTTGTTTCCGAGACCGATCAAGGCCAGGAATGAAGTTCCTCCTCTCCATTATCCATTACCTAGAGGCTGGGTAAACCCAGGGAAGAGGTAGAGTCTGCAATAAGGAGCTAAGAACTATAGTAGGTACAGTACCGATGAATGATTTGATAGAACATCAAATGGTTTGGTCATATGGTCAGAATGGATCACACCAGCAGCTAGAGCGTACTGCGCGAGAACAGGAGGCTGCAAGATAACAGGCAGACCAAGAAACAGATGGGCGCAAGGAGTTAACGAGACGAAACAGAAACGGAATATGACATTAACTCAAGCTACACAATGCGGTCATAGATTAAAACAAAAGGGCTGATAGGTTGGCTGGATCCGTCACGACTGCTGAAGGTCAACAAAAGGATCGTGCTGAAATTATTAATGCCCTTAGAGAAGTGGGAAGGGTGGAGGACTTTCGAGACAGCGATTCCACATCGCTCACCAGAATGAAAGACTCAGAAGTTAAGAAAGAGACACACCGGACATATAAAAAGACTTATCAATCAACAAAGAACTGGCACTATTGGTCACAGGATTGTGAGGTTCATATTGAGGGAAGGATCTGAACACCTATGGACATGTCCGGATGCAATGATCATATCCCAACTAAGTAACTAACTAACTAACAAGCTATACAAATAGCAGAAGACATGAAACTACATCTAACTCATCACAGCAACAACTGAAGAAAAAGATAGCGGACAGATTGGCCAGAAGCGGCAGTGACATGATACAACCAAATAGCGACTTAACCCACCAAGAGATGAAAACACTAATACAAGCTAGTATCCAAGAAAGGTGGCTGGATACCCACACCAGATTTTCTCCCCAAGACTCACTTCATCGCCTCTCTAGTGAGGGACAGTCTATTATATTCAGACTAAGGACAGGGCACAACAGATTTCGTCAACATATGATCAAATTTTTCGGTGAAGGAAATACGGAGACGTGTCCCTGCAGCGTGGCACCCGAAAATGCTGAGCATGTGCTCCAACACTGTCAACTGTATGCTGACAACATAGACGCAATCTGGCCTGTTCCAACCACAATGAAGACAAAACTGTATGGTACACAAGAGAATATGGATTGCACGATAGCTTTCATAAAGGCTACCGGCCTCCTAATATAAGTTTTCTGACAGAAGGATCGAAGAAGAAGAAGAAGCAGAACGATGATGATGTTGTTAAAGATGATGATTATGGTGAAGGTGGTGGTGGCAATGAAGTTTATGGTCAGGATTATAGTGATGATGAAAATGAAATGTGAATAGCATTATCACTTACACGCTTTCATCTAAGAGTAGAAACAAAAAAGGCAACCACTAAACACAGAATCCACACACAAAGCCATCATACCTGGACTACGCTTATGCTTGAAGCATCGATTAGGACCCGATAAGACGTAACACTCACACAAATAAATATGACCTCATGAAGTTGTAGATTATGACAAAGAGCATGGCACTTGTGGCATTGAACAGAGATGTTCAAAGACAGACAGACAGACAGACAGACAGACAGACAGACAGACAGACAGACAGACAGACAGACAGACAGACAGACAGACAGACAGACAGACAGACAGACAGACAGACAGACAGACAGACAGACAGACAGACAGACAGACAGACAGACAGACAGACAGACAGACAGACAGACAGACAGAAAGAAAGAAAGAAAGAAAGAAAGAAAGAAAGAAAGAAAGAAAGAAAGAAAGAAAGAAAGAAAGAAAGAAAGAAAGAAAGAAAGAAAGAAAGAAAGAAAGAAAGAAAGAAAGAAAGAAAGAAAGAAAGAAAGAAAGAAAGAAAGAAAGAAAGAAAGAAAGAAAGAAAGAAAGAAAGAAAGAAAGAAAGAAAGAAAGGAAGAAAGAAAGAAAGAAAGAAAGAAAGAAAGAAAGAAAGAAAGAAAGAAAGAAAGAAAGAAAGACAGACAGAAAGACAGAAAGACAGAAAGACAGAAGGACAGAAGGACAGAAGGAAAGACAGACAGAAAGACAGAAAGACAGAAAGACAGAAGGACAGAAGGACAGAAGGACAGAAGGAAAGAAAGAAAGAAAGAAAGAAAGAAAGAAAGAAAGAAAGAAAGAAAGAAAGAAAGAAAGAAAGAAAGAAAGAAAGAAAGAAAGAAAGAAAGAAAGAAAGAAAGAAAGAAAGAAAGAAAGAAAGAAAGAAAGAAAGAAAGAAAGAAAGAGAAGATACTATGTTAATTATGGAAAGAAAACACTAAAAAAATCTACATTGTGTCAAAAAATCAAATACCTACTTCTCCATAAGAAACGAAATAACTCCAAGAAAATGAGACAACAAAAACGGCACAAAAGCAGAAGTCCTATCACTAACCCCCACAAAAACACAACTGATCAAAAATGAAACAGTCACTAACAAGGCAAACATACAATTAGCTGGTCGACAGAAATGTTGCCTCTGATAAGAAAGAGATTGGCTGTTCGATGTCTGCAGTATCGCTATTTCTCCCGCGCCTTTATCTTACGAGCTTTCATTGTGTGCGATCGTGAGGATGTGAGTGAGTGTATGTAGCAAGGGTATCCAACAGTAGAGGCTCTTGTCTCTCGAGCCCTTAAACCCCCCCCCCCCTGAAAAAAAAACTATTTTGTTCTGCATAGCCGGTAATTTTTGTCATTGCTAAATACATTATAAAATGTGACTAGAAAACTTAAAGTAGGAAAGGGACAAGAGGAGCACAAATACAACCGAATGTTTCCCACCAATGTCTTTATCAACGAAATTCTAAAAGCAACACAAACTGTGACTGGAAAATTTAACCCACAGGGAAACAGAGCGCATGGACAACAAAGCTCATCATGAAACTAAGAACTACGCAATCGTGAACACATATGAGCAGAACGCGTTATATTGCGAAATCAAACACGTAAGAAACAAGCTTTAAAAAAAAAGAGGAAAAGAAATATAAACAAGTGAAATAAATAAATATATAATTTAAATTAAATAAAATTGACTATAGCTATGTTTAATATATAAAATATATATATATAAACATCCCCCTTTAGTCAACATCCCCCTTTAGTCAATATCCCTCTTTAGTCAACATCCCTCTTTAGTCAACTTCAACCTTTAGTCAACATCCCCCTTTGGTCAGCATCCCCGTTTAGTCAACATCCCCCTTTGATCAACATCCCCCTTTAGTCAATATCCCTCTTTAGTCAACATCAACCTTTAGTCAACATCCCTCTTTAGTCAACATCAACCTTTAGTCAACATCCCTCTTTAGTCAACATCAACCTTTAGTCAACATCCCTCTTTAGTCAACATCAACCTTTAGTCAACATCAACCTTTAGTCAACATCAACCTTTAGTCAACATCATCCTTTAGTCAACATCAACCTTTAGTCAACATCAACCTTTAGTCAACATCCCTCTTTAGTCAACATCCCCCTTTAGTCAACATCCCCGTTTAGTCAACATCCCACTTTAGTCAACATCCCCCTTTAGTCAACATCCCCTTAGAGTTCGCTTCTAGTATAGTAGTTGTGATAATGGTAGTAGGGGTAGCAGTAGTGGTGGTGGCGGTAGCAGTAGTGGTGGTGGCGGTAGCAGTAGTGGTGGTGGCGGTAGCAGTAGTGGTGGTGGCGGTAGCAGTAGTGGTGGTGGCGGTAGCAGTAGTGGTGATGGCGGTAGCAGTAGTGGTGAGATATATATATATATATATATATATATATATATATATATATATATATATTATATATATATATATATATATATAATATATATATATATATATGATGTATCCAGAAACCATGAGTTGTTAACCCTTTGGCTCGGTACTATGGATATCGCAATCCTACGGCCTTGATTACATAGCGTAAACCCGGACCACAAGAAGTGCGTCATCCGGTCGCCGCGCAGTCTGGTTTAGTCAACAGCGCTAGCGAGCCCGTCATGTTGAATATTTTGGAGACACCAGGCTTTTTTTTTAAGGATGGGTGGTGGAGGGAGGGGGGAGGGGCAATTTCCCACGTAGAAAATGTGCATGAAGATTAATTGGCTCCCTAACAATATAACGAAACTTATCTTTATTCAGTATTATTTTTTGCATTTCAAACTGTGTGAGAGATATTGTTACATTTACAAAAACTTAACCCGGAAATAATAACAAAAACAGTTATTAAAAAATATTGCTTTTTTTATTGCGCACTTAGGTTAGGCTCCTTCAGCTCTCGCTGCCTTTATCGGGGTGTCCCAACTGTTTCTGAGTGTCAGGGATGACCCTTGTCTCAAGTGAATGGGTGACTTTTCCGTTTTCGCAGCAATTATTGCAAGGATGTTTCGGGAAAAAGAATAGGGGGATGGGGTTAAGCAATTTTGAAACTGAGTTTAGTTGTATTTGTAATAATCCGCAATATTATTTTGTCTAAGTTTAATTATAAATAAAACATTTTTATAAACTGCTTATAAAACAAGAACATTTTTTGTTGGAGGAAAGGGGGGGGGGGGGGCAAGGGTCATGGGCAATTAGTGTATCTACAGTTAAAAAATATAAATAATATGACAACACCTGCATTTAATTATAGTCATCATTCCCCTTCAGTCATCATTCCCCCTTTAGTCAACATCCCCCTTTAGTCTACATTCCCCTTTAGTCAACATCCCCCTTAAGTCAACATCCCCCTTTAGACAACATCCCTCTTTAGTCAACATCCTCCTTTAGCCAACATCCCCCTTAAGTCAACATCCCCCTTTAGACAACATCCCTCTTTAGTCAACATCCCCCTTTAGCCAACATCCCCCTTTAGTCAACATCTCCCTTTAGCCAACATCCTCCTTTAGCCAACATCCCCCTTTAGTCAACATCTCCCTTTAGTCTACATCCCCCTTTAGTCTACATCCCCCCTTGGTCAACATCCCACCTTAGTCAACATCCCCCTTTAGTCAACATCCCCCTTAGTCAACATCCCCCCGTAGTCAACATCCCCCTTTAGTCAACATCCCCCCTTAGTCAACATCCCCCTTTAGTCTACATCCCCCTTTAGTCTACAACCCCCCTTAGTCAACATCTCCCTTTAGTCAACATTTCCCTTTAGTCAACATCTCCCTTAGTCAACATCTCCCTTTAGTCAACATCCCCCTTTAGTCAACATCCCCATTTAGTCAACATCTCCCTTTTGTCAACATCTCCCTTTAGTCAGCATCTCTCTTTAGTCAACATCTCCCTTTAGTCAACATCCCCCTTTAGTTAACATCCCCCTTTAGTCAACATCTCCCTTTAGTCAACATCCCCCTTTAGTCAACATCCCCCTTTAGTCTACATCTCCCTTTAGTCAACATCTCCCTTGAGTCTACATCTCCCTTTAGTCAACATCCCCCTTTAGTCAACATCCCCCTTTAGTCTACATCTCCCTTTAGTCAACACCCTCTTCAGTCTACATCTCCATTTAGTCAACATCTCCCTTTAGTCAACATCTCCCTTTAGTCAACATCTCCCTTTTGTCAACATCTCCCTTTAGTCAACATCTCCCTTTAGTCAACATCCCCTTTTTGTCAACATCCGCCTTAAGTCAACATCCCCCTTTAGTCAGCATCCCCCTTAAGTCAGCATCCCCCTTTGGTCAGCATCCCCCTTAAGTCAGCATCCCCCTTAAATCAGCATCCCCCTTAAGTCAACATCCCCCTTAAGTCAGCATCCCTATTTTTCTCAGCATCCCCCCCCCCCCTTAAGTCAACATCCCCCTTTAGTCTACATCCCCCTTTAGTCAACATCCCCCTTAGAGTTTGCTTCTGGTATAGTAGTGGTGATAGTTGTAGTAGGGGTAGCAGTAGTGGTGGTGGTGGTAGCAGTAGTGGTGATGGCAGTAGCAGTAGTGGTGTTGACGGTAGCAGTGGTGGTGGTGGCGGTAGCAGTAGTAACAACATCAGCAGCAGCAGTGGTAGTATGTATCACAGCAGTAGTAGCAGCAGCAGCGGCAACTGCAACATCGGTAGAAACAACAGCTCAGTAACAATAATGAAAAATGGTTTTGGTAGTGATGGTGTCTTTGGTGATCGCAATAGCCGCAAAAGCTTAAATAAAACATGCATACAGGGAACCTTACAGGCAGATGGACAGACACACAGCCAGCTGCACAGATAGGCAGACACATAGACAGATAATCAGATTTACAGATAAACACAGGCTAACATGTGGGCTGACAGAGAAAGCGACAGATAACACAAGCCCTTTTACTCTCCATCAATGCCCTTAAACCTTACCGTACAGTTACCACAAATCGGCTCTCATCAACAGCCAGTATGGATTAACCAAAGCAGCACTAGAAGATCTCATACCCCCCCCCCCCCCCCCCAAAAAAAAAACATTTGCCTAATGTACACTCACAATCCAGTAAGTGCTTCTCAAACATAATCACTCGGTTGAAATCAAAATACATATAAGTGTCTTTATGCTAAAATGCATGAACGCACATACACATATACATACCCACTTAAACATATGTATAATGTAGCAATGTAAAAAGCAGGTAGAAACACGAATTAAGTCTGAAGATGCGGATGCTCAGAATAGTTTGTGTTTAATTAAAACAAAAAATCTATTAAACTCAGAGAAAAACTGAAGTTTTGTGTCCTTGTTATCTCTCCTTCCCTCTGCATGCCATTAACATTACAGTTTACACGAGTTCATGATAATGTCAGCAATGAGTCATCATGAACCTTCATTTACACTTTCACCGTTAAGAGGCGTGGGAAGGAACAGGTTGCAATCCATTGCTTGATGGGTAGCAATGGCTGATGTCATTCCGTATCGATGTAGAAGGTCTTCAATGTCGTCATTCCATGCTCTCCTAGGGCGACCTCTTGCTCTTTACATGAGTTTTTTTTTTCACTTGTAGCGAAGACATTGGTAGTTTTTGTGCCTACATTCTTACGATACGACTAAACCAGTTGATCTTCTGTTTATCAATGAATTTGCTACATCGTATTGATTCCACAATTAGCTGTGCACCCTTTACAGGACGTTGCTAAATCAACCACACAATTTTTTTTTTCTAATAATTTCACAATTTTTGGCCGAGTTTTCTTGAATATTGCCGTTTCATCCCTAGCATACGCTCACGGCACCCCAGTGTGCTTCGGCCCCCAGTTTGAGAACCGTTGCGTTAATGCGTCGTAAGCCCGTCCCAGTGACCTCAGCAGCACTTCCCTTCAGCTGAAGCCGGTCGTGGTAAGTCCCTATGAAGTTCCATAGTGTCGTTTGAACGTCCCAGGCAAGTACTAAGGCTGACACCAATTCCGCAATGCACCGACTGATCTTACTGTGCTAACATTCTTTTGCTTCTTCCTTTCTCTACTCTTGGAATGCCTCGCGGCGTCAGGACAGGAACAGATCTCTGGAACGGGCCGTTCGGTTTGATTCGTGTAAAATACTTTTCAGCGTCTCTGAAACTTCTGCAGTCCGTGGTGTGCAAGGTGGACCTCTGGAGCTCCTACTGTTGTATCTGTGTAAAACTGCTTTCTGTGGTGTCCTGTCTGATACCAATCTTGTTGCAAGGCTAAAACATTTGATTTGTTGTCTAATGTAAGGTTCAGGTTTGGTTCTGTATGTATGAATGTAAGCTGTACCTCACTAAGACATCACACAAGTGATAAACACCCGGTGACACAAAGTACTACCATGCGGATTAGGATCACCAGTGGAGAGGTCCCGGAAACCCGTTCAGCCGTTTGGTCATATTTCAGGCCCGGGTATATTTAGGACCCCCAGCAAAAGGGTGGGGGTCAAGTCATAGCTCAGGTCAGCCCAGGACCAGGGAGCAGCCCACTGGCTGTCAGAACGGAGGAAGGAAAGAGAGAAATGGCCAAAATGAAAGAAGCCAGAGAGTCCGCGTGCAGAGAGGTTGCACTGCTGGTCCAAATAACAGCAGAAGCAGAAGCTGCAACGCTAGCAGCCAAGAAAGAGAGAGTCTCTGCAAATGGAGAGAAGCAAGACACCAAACCTAAAACCAATTACCAATAGGGCTGACAAATGCACAGCCACAGAAGAAAAAGCCGTGAGTCACAAAGCACAGTCTAAGGATCCAGCACGAACCACGGACAAAAGCACTGAAACGGAAGCGATCATAGTTACAGATGAGGCCACAATCACAGAGGAGATCAAAGAAGCGGTAGCTGATTCGGAAATCAGCGAGGATGACATTCAAACGATGTTACAAAGTTTTAACACACAGGTACACCCACACAAGTTCGTGAGGTAGAGAGGCCGCGATGTGATCTGTTACGGCCCGGAGTTTTTCGAAGACGAGGACCCACTACCCGAAGAAATGGACAGACGCTTGAAGTGTAATAGTTCGAGACATGGGGAAAAAAGGAAACAGGGCGCGCCCAACAGAAGAGATAATAGCCAGTTTTGACCCACATACCGGTTCGAAACGACTGGCACCAGCCCAGAAAGCGGCAAAAAACAAACCGAGCAGCCACTAAAAGGGCCCACTAACTATGCCACCAGCTTTACGGACAAGCCAGCTCATCAAACGGAGGAAGCATGGACTTCGCCAGACCTGATAGCAGAAGCTAGCCACGATTAAACCCCACCCATTCCCGTTCGAAGCCTGCCCAGGCAAAACTGGCAGTCCTTTTTAGGGCTGCCAGATCCACTCCCAAAAAACTGGAAATCGCCCGCCAAGTCTGACCATGCTGACAAGATTGTGCTAATGAATCGAAAATGATCGCCACAAAGAAACAGATTCAATCAAATAACAAAGGAACCGTCCTTGAGAAAGCAGGCCTTCCGGCCGCTAAAAAGGGACTGAGCTTGATATTTTTGTTTCCTTCTAAACTATAGGATACGAAGGGAGGGGGTTCAAAATAGCTAAAAACTGCATCCCATAAGCGGATGACGGGATAATTATTTATTCTGTGCCGACACTCCTCCTGATTTCTAGTATTTTCTATCACAGAGTCATCCACTTGTGGGATGCTAATTTTTTTCGTTATTTTGAAGCCCCACCCTGGCTCTTGTCAGGGGCCGCAACATTGCCCGGCCATAAATATGGCCTAATGGCTGAACGCGGTCTCAGGGGCTTTTCCACAGGTGATCCTCATCCGCATGGTGGCACTTTGTGTAATCGGATGTTGATCGTTTGTGTCATGTCCTAGTGGGGTACTGACTGACTTTCTACTACACCAGGACATCACACAAGCGATAAACACCCGATGACACAAAGTGCCACCATGCGGATGAGGATCGCCGTGGAGAGGTCCCAGAAACCGCGTTCAGACATTTGGCCATATTTATGGCCTGCCTATATTGCGGTCCCCGGCAAAGGCCAGGGTGGAGCTTCAAATTAAAAATTTCACCTTGAAAAGGATGATAAAGAATGATGGAAACCTAGTGGGGTAATTGTACTTCTACTGATATCGTCGTTTATAATTTGATCGTTAATCGGTACACCTAGGATGATTTGTAAACGTTTCAATTATGTCCTGTCAATTTTCCTTCTGTCTTCTGAAGACAGGGTCCATGTAGAAAAGAATTGTGTACTTCGTTTGTTTGAGCCAATCGACACGTCGCTGATGTCGACTTGCAATACAAATACAAACTCTGATACATCCAGGTTGAAAAGATAGCACAGATTTACTTCCCCTATTTTTCAGGTAACCATAGTAACGTGTCATCCAGGTCAGAATCGACATGAAAACAGATTTACAGACCAAATGAAAAAACAATCAAAGAGACCATCCATTAATTGAGACACTTTTTCAAACAATGGCGCGCTATTTACGACCAACATTTCTCGAATTCCAAAGCTAACATTGTTACTGATTGTTGAAAGACAAGACGGATGTTCGGGAAATCAATTAACCAACCAGGTGATATGGTTGGTACCAGCAAAGTCGGCTGCAGTGGATTTCCCCATCTCACTGTCCTCCAGTGGCGTTGTAGTCTAGGGGGCTGTGACATCACCATTTTCTCAGGGGGAAATAGAGATTCTTTCTTTTTTTTTTTTTGTCCTGGGAGCCGCTGTGTTCTATCGGCTAGACGCTCGCCTGCGAAACGGAAGGTCGTGAGTTCGGTTCCTAAGGGGTGCCGGACTTTTTTTCAGAAATGACCTCGGCTCTCAGCCTTGAGTGGGTACCAAGTACAGTCCTGGGAAGTAAAGGCAGCCGGTTTGATGCTGACCACATCATGCACCAAGTTTGATCTATAAAATATATGTCTAGCCCTACATACCCAATGAAAGGCGTGAAAAAGAGTCAACTTTTTTTTTCCTAATCTCTGTACCGTTGGACGTCGTAGAGAGGAGCTAGATGTAGTTGCCAGTCTTTCGCTAGTTGTGTGGCTTGTGTTAATGTCGTATTATGTTTCTGTAGTGTCTATTTTAGTCCTTCCACCCATCTCTTTCTTGGTTGGCCTCTTGACTATCAGCCTGCTGTTCTCCTCATGTTGAATGCTCTAGCTGCTGGTTGAATTTGTTCATTTCTGACCAAATAACCAAACCATTTGATTCTTTCATGTTCTATAAAATCATTTAACAGTGCTGCTCCAATCAATGTTCTTTATTGGTGACTCTGTCATCTCTTGTTTGTTTGCTTACTTTCTCTCCTCCCCGTCCCCCATATCCCCCCCCCCCCCCATCTCCCCTACCCATCGCATCTCTGCTACATCTCATCTCACATGTTAACATTTTACGTTCATGTTTTTTCTAGAACTGTCTATCTCTGGCACTGACAGCACAACATTGATACGAACAGCGCATTTGTATCAGCTGCTTTTGTGTGTGTTTGTGTGTGCGCATTTTATTTAATTTTTTTTTTTTTTTTAATGTTCACGAAATAATCATTTTGTAAAAATAAATGTTCATGAAATAATCACCATTTGATCAAAATAAATATTCATAAAATAATCACCATTTTATGAAAATAACTATTTATGAAATAAACACCATCTCGTTAAAATAAATGTTCATGAAATAATCACCATTTTATCAAAATAAATGTTCATGAAATAATTACTATTTTATCACAATAAATGAAATAATCGCCATTTTATCAAAATAAATGTTCATGAAATAATCACCATTTTATCAAAAATAAATGTTCATGAAATAATCACCATTTTATGAAAATAAATGTTTAGGAAATAACCACCATTTTACCAAGATGGAACGTCATTGCCTAATTACATTTTCAACACCTTACAACTCCAAGTACTTTGTCGACTCCAATTAATTCTGTGTCATAACACTGTGTTAAAATATTTGCTACGCGCCCTTTACAATTCTTCGTCTACTTATTTTGTTGTGTTGTTTCAGTCTTTCAAAGTCTGCACTGTTATCGTTCTACAAACATTGAATAGTTTGCACATTCGTTGCCTTGGGACAGACAACATTCAGACAAGTAAGCCGGGTCCTTGCGTCCGTTATCTGATTCTTCAATTCATTCTCACTAGCTCCTATGAAAAGATTTGATGTATTTGTAAACCGCTCAATCCAGTTTAAAATGTAGGGTTATGTAACTCGCCTTTTGTGTTGTCGTTGTTGTTGTTGTTGTTGTTGTTGTTGTTGTTGTTGTTGTTGTTGTTGTTGTTTATTGTGTCTGTTCCCTTTTTGTCTGGGTATTTACAAGGATAATTTTTATTTTAACTAACCTATTTCGTGTCCTTTTTAGGAATTTGTTTAGGTGTCTGTGTTTTCTTTTCAGGTTTAAAGAATAATGATGGTACCTTTCCGTCTTTTCAGACGACAGTTATATTGTGCTATGGAGAGGCATAGGAATCACGTCCCATGGCGATGGCGAGTGTGACTAGCAAGATCCTTCCAAGTTAAAAATGTCTTCCACAATTAGAGCACGGGGTATTAGGACTGTTGTTTGTTGCCATCCGCGGCCAGCTCTAGATATAAGGCCATACAGCTGAAACGGAACTTCCCGTGTTTGGGATGCTTGCGTGGCCGGTCAGTGGTAACAATTGTTATCCAGTAGATTTATACACAAATTGAATTACAGCTTAATTAATTTGTAACATGTTTTATTGAATGAATTAATATTGTATATTAAAAAAATATAGGCTATTAGATATTGAGGATGCATTCGCTTTGAAAGCACATGGGGCCGGAGAGCTCGTTAGGAAAAGGGATACTTTCAGGCGTGCCGTGAAGAGAGCGATGTAAAGGACTTGCTGATCGATGATGATGATTAGAAAATATTGTTCTTCAATATGATTTTTCATTCAATTGTTGGGCTGGTCGACTTTTCTGAAGGTTACGGGTGTGTCCTGCTCTGTTGTTTGCTTTCTATGATGTCTCGCATTTACGTTTTCATTCCGAAAAATAGAATTCCTGTGACAAAGGTTGCAGCACTCTCTATGGGGTTGTTTTAGGACCAGTTTATCCATGTACACACCGTAACCTTGTGCCAAGGTGACAGGTTTAGGATTTTCCAATCATAAGTGAGCTAGTGTGCATATGGGCGGGGCGTGGGGAGACCAGCGTTACTTTTATCCACACCAGAACATTATTTTGTCCTTACATACATAGTTTAAATTAGTAACCACTGAAATGAGATGTCTGAGAAGGGCTGTAGGAGTGACCATAAGAGATAAGATCAGGAATGAGATCATAAGAGAACAAGTCGGCACAGAATCAATTCTGGATTACATACAAAGACAGCAAGTGAAATGGTTTGCCCACTTAGAGAGAATGCCTTGTGACACCATACCATACAAAGCATACATGGAAAGAGAAGAAGGACGTAGAGCACGGGGTAGAGCAAGAACAAGATGGAAGGATAACATTAGAGAAACTCTTCAACAGCACTATGTGCCTATGGTCGAGGCAGCCAGAAGAGCTAAAAATAGAACCTTATATCTCCCTCGACACCCACAGCGGTAAAAGAGGAAGTGAAGAAGAAGAAGACATACATAGTTATGTCACCACCACACAGATTTAAGCGATGAATTAGTTACCTGCCCATGTCCTTGTTGCCAACCAACCGTTATTTTAATCCCAGCAAGGAAAACAACGTTAATGGTGTTTTCTTGTCACGCCGACATACTTGGGCGTCTAACGGTGGAAATGTCCTTGCATAGGCAAGTTAATTAATTAAGTGTTGTCTGGGCAATGACGGCTGACTGCACAGTCTTCAGCGCTTTCTGTCTTGCTCTAGGGGGCTGCGTGGTCTCGAGACATGGTGTCCGCCTCTAGTGCTAGAGGTTCCGGGTTCAACCCCCGGTAAGGGCTGGGATTTTTTCACGTGGACGCGTACTTCTAGTAATTCCCGCTGGTCTCTGGGTAGTGAGATCGGATGACCGTGTGCATTGTTGCGCACATAAAAAATCTCTTGGCAGTTGGGAATTGAACAGAGTAGCCTAACGGCGGTGCCCGGGCAACATTTGGAGTTTAAAATCTACCTGAAATATTTTAGGATCCTCGCCGGTGCTACAGAGCCTGTGCACTGTTCTGAGCTTCTTCGGACTCAAACTTGGGTTAGAAGACGAATGGAGCACTTATGGATGTGCCATGATGTTGACCCGTTGTTTAAAACCTCAAACCTTAAACCTCAAACCTTAAACATCAAACCTCAAACCTTAAACCTCAAACATTAAACCTCAAACCTTAAACCTCAAACCTCAAACCTTAAACCTCAAACCTCAAACCTTAATCTTAAACCTTAAATCTCAAATCTTAAACCTCAAACCTCAAACCTTAAACCTTAAACCTTAAACCTCAAACCTTAAACCTCAAACCTTAAACCTCAAACCTTAAACCTCAAACCTCAAACCTTACACCTTAAACCTCAAACCTTGAACCTCAAACCTATCTTGCTTTAGTAAAAGACCCTTTTATACACCTTAAAAGGCATTGAGCATATAGTACTAAACCTATAATTTATAGACCAATCGGCACTCGGTATGTTATATGCTAAACATCACGCCGGCCACCTTTACTTCCTAGGACTCTATCTGATCCCCATTTAGGACAAAGTCCTTCTGGGAGCCAAGGTCATTTTTTGAAAAAAGCCCGGACCTGGATCCCTGACCTTCAGATCCGCCGACGAGCGCCTAGCCGCATTACCATGAGGGTTGCCTGTCTTCCTTTAGTTCAACAGACCAGATCTGCTACTACTTATAATAAGCATGTCGTAGAAGGCAGCAAATAAAGGATTTGCTGAGATCGGATAAGTTGGCCAGAAAGGCGCACCTATCACAGCCTAGTTGTAAACCACAACACAACGTGCCAAATCTCTCTTAAGTTGAGTCGAGTTGATTCAAGAAGCGACTTATGGCACTCGGGGCAATCCCATAAGCGCTCCGTCAACATCCTCAGCAGCCAATGAAGAGTTCCGATACTAATGGTGCCAGTAGCATTCTGATTAAACATCCGTCTTGCCTTTCCTCTGAGCCTCGAGCATCTGCCAGAACCTCTCGTTACTTCCCCCTGCATCAGTCTCACCAGACCAGTGTGGCCACTTTTCTTTGACAAAAAACATCCAAAACGGAGTAAACAAATTTCTAAAAACATCAATATTTGCATGAAAAACATCTAGAAAAAACATCCAAATGGAAAGAGTCATAAATTACATGGCAATTAATATGACTTACCCTATAGAATCATGTCCTCATTTTAACTAAAGTCTGCCTTACAAGATCCACAGGATAAACTTAGCTTGGATGATGAAGTTGAAGCTTCAGATCTAAAATGAATCTGGCATGCTTTAGCTGTTACAATTTCTTTTAATACCCAATCAGGGAGCTGATAAGTGGGACAGCTTTTTCTTACTCTTATCAGACCGAATTTTATTGTCAAGATAGCATTTAAGAGGTCAAATTTAATCCTGTTTCTTAGGTTAGATTTGATAAATTCACTCCAAATGATAAACATCTAAAAAAAACTTCTACAATCTGAACGTCAAAAACGCCATCTAAATACAAGGGAAAACATCTAAATATGGATGTGAAACATCCCAAACACTGCACCAGACTGTGGTGATCCATCTGCACCTCCGAACTGTACACGCTCTCCTGAATCTCTCTTGAAATGGGACACAGCACACGAAGAACGGTATCACCACATGTTGCAAAAGGGACGTGGAGCCGCGTTGCCACCAAAAGTCTTTTAGCAATAGGGTAAGCCCTTAACCACCTTTTAATTTTCTTGCGGTGGCTTCAAGAGGCTTAAGACCTAAAATCTCATATTATTATTATTATTATTATTATTAATATTATTATTATTATTATTTTAGGGGAGTCGCCGTGGCGTAGCGGTTAGACGCTCGCGTGCGGCTCGGAAGGTCGTAGGTTAGCTTCCTGGTGGATCCGGCTTTATACCTCGACTCCCAGGTCGACCCAGCCTTGAGTGGGTACCGGGTGCAGTTCCGGGAAGTTAGGGCGGCCGGCGTGATGCTGTCCACATCACCCGTCTTGTGCCGATTGGTCTATAAAATATACGTCCAGCCCTATATGCCCTATACTAAATCCCTCGTAAAAGAAAAAGGAAAAGAGAACAGAAGTTGGAATTTGCACAAATAATTTAGACAAATAAAGAAATAGGTATTCAACAAAAAGATGGAAGGTAAGTAAGATACAAGCACGACATGTAGTTAATATATGTCTAAAAATATCAGGAGTGGGAAATTAACCTTTATTATTATTATTATTATTATTATTATTATTATTATTATTATTATTATTATTATTATTATTATTAATATTATTATTATTATTATTATTGTTATTATTAATATTATTATTAGAGCAATATAGAATCATATATTCAAAAGTGTTTTATGAAAAATAGAACATCTATGCGTACATACTGCGGGCCATTTGCGCGCTACAAATGTTTCTATGCGACGGAGAGTAGGGAAAACAATTCCAAAATATTTCTGGCAGGTCTCAAGGTGTCTACGCCTCTCGGTACCGGCACCCCTAGGCAACGTTCTTGTTGCATGATTCTACTGCTGTTGTTGTTGATGATGATGATGATAATAATATTGATGATGATGATGAAGGTAATGATGACGACTACAACTATGTCGACGATGGTGATGACGATGGTTATGATGACGATGACGACAACGATGACAATAAAAATAATGATAATGATGATGACTATGTCGACGAAGATAACGATGATAATAATGATATTGGCGATGAAGAGGAGCACGACGATGACTATGAGATTATGATGATGATGAGGAGGAGGAGGAGGAGGAGGAGGAGTAGGGTGATGATGATGATGTTTGTGATGATGATGATGATGATGAGGAGGAGGAGGATGACGACGATGATTATGATATTGATGATGATAATGAATAGGAGGAGGAGTAGGAGAAGAAGGACAACGATTATGATGATAATGATGGTGATGAGGAGTAGCAAGAGGAAGACGACGATGCCGGCATAGATGGTGATGATGAAAATGATGATGACCACCACGATGATGATGATGATGATGGAATGTTAAATTCGCACTAACTACTACACGTATCTATGTGACATGTGCTTCAAGAATGTGCCTTCTCATGAGACAGCTACTTCGTGTTGTCGACTCTCTCACATTTGTGTTCTTGTTTCTTCCCCTCCCATTTCCTGTTTTTGTAATGCATTTGTCGTATGCGATTCGCGCCGTTTGCACTTAATCCAGGCTGATATTTTTAGACATATATTAACTACATGTCGTTCTTGTATCTTACTTACCTTCCATCTTTTTTGTTGAATACCTGTTTCTTTATTTGTCTAAATTATTTGTGCAAATTCCAAGTTCTGTTCTTTCCTTTTTTTTTTTTTTTTTTTACGAGGGGGTTTAAAATTAGCTTTGCCTCGTGTGGGTTCCGGGGTCCTATTGTGGGGGAAACAAGAATAGACCCACTGCCTAACCAGAAGCATGTCGTAAGAGCTGACTTAATAGGAGCTTTCTTCAAAGTCGGATTACATCTGCCTGAGAGGCAAGGAACCAGCAGTCTGCATACAAATGAGTCAGATCTGGTAAACAGTTGCACACGCAACACTCAGGTTCTGGAAATTCGACTGCAGTCCAGAAGTGGACGATCAACCAAAACTGCCAGAGTTTACAGCTTTGGAACGCGAAGATGTTGATCCGTTGTTCAAAAACCTAAGACTTATCAAAGATCTTGGACGTCAACTATAGACACCATGAAATACTAATGATGATGGCTATTGGGTCCGTTTCTATTTCATGCCTCCTTTCTTACAAACTTTCTCTCCTCCATTTGCAGCTGTGACCTTGTCTAGCTTCTCAGCATCGCCCTCCTTGTTGGGCTGTGCACCACCTGTCTGTTTATCATCGATCAATGAGGATGATCCGGAGGCTTCAGGCGGGTTCGGTGCGAAGACAACGGCTTGAATCATTACCGAAGTCCACTGTTCGTGGAGTCACCTTTATTTTTGTTCCGGGACACGCAGGCGTCGATGGAAATGAAAGAGCTGACAGGTTGGCTGGATCCGCTATTACTACCGACGGTCAGCCTATGGATCATGCTGATATTATCAATGCCCTCAGAGAAATGGGAAGGATAGAGGACTTTGGTGGCAGTGAATCCACGTCACTCGCCAGAATGGCAGACTTGGGAATTAAGATCGGCACAGCAAAAAAAACGAGACGCAGACCAGACACGTCAGAAGACTTTTTAATTAACATAGAACTGGTACTATTAGCCATCAGACGTTGGGGTTCATACTGAGGGGAGGATCTGAGCACCTATGGACATGTCCGGAGTGCAATGACGATAACCCAACTAACTAACTAACTAACTAACTAACTAACTAACTAACTAACTAACTAACTAACTAACTAACTAACTAATCCAGACTTTATATCGAGCGATCAGGAGGTACGGGACTCACAGCTCAAGGCGATAGCGAGTGTGTCAAGCAAGACCCGCCCGCGTTAGGACAAGTCTTCCACACTTATATCATGGGATTTCAGGACAGCTTGCTGTCAACATATGTGTTTAGTCTGTTTCTTCTCAGACGCTCAGCTCTCACCCTGTCTGCAATAATGTCTTCCTTCATTCACGTTCTCTTCCTGATGTGCCCCCTACACACAACACGGTCCACGGCATTCTGTTCCAACGAGTCTACATCAATACCTGTATCATTCATGTCCCGCTTGCACACATCTTTATATCGTAGTAGAGGTCGGCCTCGACATCTTCTATCCGTCTCTAATTCACAATAGAGGATGTCCCAAGATACTCTGTCGTCCTCCATTCTCCAGGTGTTGCCCAGCCACCTGAGCCTTCGTAGATTGAACATTGAGAAGACTGTTTTACTACCTGCTTTTTTCCAATACCTCGGTGTTTGTGATCTTGTCCTACTACTTCTTCTTCTGCCTTTCTATCCCCCAATGGAGCATAGGCCCTCAACCAACTCACGCCAAGTCGTTTTATCCTTCGCCATTGCATGGAGCTCTCCCCATGTCCTCCCCATTTTTATAACCTCATTCTCCAGCTCTCTTCTCCATGTTTTTTTGGTCGCCTTCCTTTATTCCTATGCACCTGTGGGTTCCAATGCGAAGACATTTTAGTTATACTGTTCTTCTGTTTTCTCAGTGTGTGCCCTATCCAACGCCAGCGTCTTTTCTGCACCTCTTGGTCCACCGGAGCCTGTTTAGTTATCTCCCAAAACTCTACATTAGTTATTCTATCATACCATTTAATTCCCTCTATTCTGCGCAGGCACCCGTTAATGAATGTTTGTAGTTTATTAGTAATTGCCTTAGTTGTTCTCCATGTTTCCGCCCCATGTTTCCGTACTGATTTGACATTAGAATTAAAAATTGTTAGTTTAGTATTTCTTTTAATTTCTTTTGACCTCCACAAATTCCCTAGTGCTATGAAAGCCCCTCTTGCTTTTTGTATTTTTATTTTAATATCTCTATCAGTTCCTCCATCTTTATCTACATTACTGCCTAAATAGGTGTACGACTCCACGTCTTGGAGTGGGGTGCCAATAAGAGAAACCACATTACCATTTGCCTGATTTATTCTCATTATCTTGGTCTTTCGTTTGTGTCCTGCTACTTAAAGTCAAGAATTATTCTTTGGCATAGTTTAGCATCACAACCAGACATAACTGATGAGGTTATAAGGTTGAATTTTTCTAAATGAAACAACTAAAAACGAAGCGAGGAAGTTATGGTCGCTGCTCTGAAATAAAAAATTAGTGTATAACGTTAATCCCCCCCCCCCCCCCCACGCTTTACCCACATACACACTAGCTCACTTTTGATTGGTACTTACGGAACCTGTCACCTTGGCACAAGGTTACGGGGTGTTCCGCAATGCCGTTGATATCGCGTGTCGTATATTTCAGCACGTCAGCGAGTTTAACACTCCAGAAACATGGGGAAGCTGGCCCTAACACAACCCTCCTAGAGAGTGCTGCAACCTTTGTCACAGGCATTCTCTTTCTCGGAATGAAAATGTGAATGCAAGACTAGACCGAAAGCAAACAACAAAGCAGGACACACCTGTAAGCTTCAGGAAAGTCGACCAGTCCAACAAAATTGTGAATAAAAGTGATCTACTCTATTTGGGGAGATTATCGTTACTTTAACCAAAAAATATCGTCACATACTGGGACAGTGTTGGTTTGTGTGTGTGTGTGAGTGTGTGTTTGTGTGTGTGTGTGTGTGTGTGTGTGTGTGGTTTTTGAAGTTGTCGCTGTTGTTTCCCATCACCAACTGTAAACCCCAGCGGAAAGACTTGGTTGTTCGTCCATTTCAATACTGGTTTTGTTACAGTACCTGAGTTTTGCATGTACATCCGTTTTACAGATCTGGTTTTTAAGTATGCAGACTGTTGGTTCGTTACTTCTCAGGCACGTGCACTCCGACTCTAAAGTAACTTTACGCTCAGGAGCGGCCATTGAAGTGTAAAGTTTCTGGAAACGAGGCAGGGGTAGACCTTCGGGATTATGGATACAAGTCATTGACGAGGCAGTGGCTAAGAAAGCACATAGGGCTGGAGAACTAGCTAGAAGCAGAGAAACTTTCAGGCGTGCCGTGACGAGAGCGACGTTCTGTTACGGACCCGTTGATTGATAATGAGTTACAGTTGGTGAAAGTTTAAGAACAGAGAGAAGAATTTATAATTTTCTATTTAAAAAATATTTACTGCCATTTATCTCAGTCTGGTGTTTACAACGGTTGGCCTGGTTACGTCAAGAGCAAGATTGTTGTATCCGCGAGTTTCACGTCCTCAAGTCGTGAATAATAAATGTTCAGAAGACAGTTGCTATCTGTCAACGACCGGTTAAGTAGGGAAAACAATTGCGAAGCTGGATGTGTCTCCATAGTGACAAACTTATTCATTTTTACCATTCAGGGAGCGAAGCGAGAGGACAGAGAAAGAGATTGTTAAAAGTAAGTTTCATTGTTATCATAGAGAACTCATACAGAAATTGTAAACAGTCAGTTTCAGTGTTTTGAAATTTTCGTGCAGAAATGTCAAAAACCGTTTTCAAATGTAAGTTTTTGGTGTTTTGATGTTTGAGGTTTGAACAACGTATCAACATCATGGCGCACGGGTAGTAACCCATAAGTGCTCCGTTCTTCTTCTAACTCAAGTCTGAGTCCGTAGAAGCTCAGCACAGTGCACAGGCTCTGCAGCACCGGCGACGATCCTGGTGATGTTTATGTTTTAAAACTATTTTGTAAAGAGAATAGAGAAAGGAATTGTTCAATGTAAATTTTAGTGATATAAAATATTATACAGTGAGTAAGAAAAAGAAAATTGGAAGGTGTAGGTTTCCGTATTCTAACACTGTCACATACAGCGAAATGAAGTTGAGTAAAGAATTGACATCACAGCACTCGAGGCATTCCCATGCATGCTCCGTCCACATCTTCAGCAGCCAGCTCAGAGTTCCAATACTGATAGCACCGGTCATAATCTAGTTATATGTCCGTCTTGCCTTTCCTCTGAGTGTAGTTAGCCGGCCAGACCCTCTGGTTACACAGAGGTGCCTCATTCTCTCCAGGCCATAATAATCTTCTTTCTCTACTGATTCCGTTGCTTGTTCCCAAAAGGCTTTGACCACATCTGCCTTGTCATGTATTAATTCACCACCCAGTGGTGCAAATTACAGCGATATGGAATGAACGTTAACTTCATTCAAAAACAAATGCCTGAATAAAATTGTGAGCAAAAAAATGGGATGAATTTAAAGGGGTTAAATAAAGAGAAATATATGGGAACCACTTGTTTATGGTTTATAGTTTATGCAACATATCAACATCATGGCACAAGGGTAGTAACCAACACGGGCTCCGTTCTACTTTAAACTCAAACGTGAATCCGAAGATTTTCTCATCGAAGGGCTCGAAGTCCATAGCACACTCGAGGATCCTGAAATACTTTTGGTAGATTTTTAACTACAAATTGTGCCTGGGCAGCGCAGTTAGGCTACTCTTTTTCGATGTCCAACCACCAAGGGATTTCTTTTACGTTCGCAACAATTCACATGGGCGTTCGATCTTACTGCCCAGAGACAATGAAGTCTACAAGTCAATGTGGAAGAAATCTCAACATTCACTAGTTGCAGAGCCAGCCAGTCTATATGCCTGCTCATTTCCCAACACCCCGGCATAAACTGGAGAAAATATCCAAAAGATGCTAACTACCTGGGACCGCTGAAGTGATGCTTGCAAACGTTGGCGAGAGAAGTCAAAGGTGCTAGATTAGATTCCCTCTATGATATTTAACTAAATCACGGTACATTTTCGAGGAGTCCCCTCGAAAATAGGTTATTGGAATCGTTTCCATGTTGCATTTTGTGATATTATAATATGCTTACAAACTTCTGTGTTTTGATTGTATTCGTTTTACAAATCGACAAGCGAATATTGTAAAGTGGACATACAAGCTGTTAGATTACAGCAATTTTAATTGTAATTCACAGTAGACAGTCGTGTTGTGATGTGTGTGCCAGTGTCACTGTTTCTAGTCAGAAATTCGGATTTTTGGGAACTGGCTCTTTATTACTTTTCTACTTTAAATGTAAAGAATCAAAGAGTTAGCACTGATATTTCTTTACTTTTGCTGGAGCAACTTTTAGTTTACTTCTAAACGTTACTGATGTTTATGTTCATGTTGACTGTAGCAAAAGCATTTTTGTTTGTCTGTAAGAGCCTTTATTGTTATATTTGATTGGCACACTTATTTACCTTAAAAATGACATATAGTTCTAAAAAATATGTAGAAAATTAATGAAACTGTAGTTTAATATGTGCATACATCTCTTCGATAAATACTGTGGACGCAGAGGGGCTTAATTCTTGCACAAGAACGGGAATTCCCGTTTGAGCTGTACGGCCTTATAAATCTGGAGCTGGCCGTGGATAGAATGAAACAGAATGGAGACATTCAGACAAATGAGTCCTATGAAACAAAAATAGCACTACTCGGAAATGAATAAATTAATACTCATAGAACCACAAAGGGCAATGTGGATGGTAAATTTCAGTGCTGTAAAATATTCATGCAGGGACAAAAGAGAAAGCATCTGTCTAATGGAATTTTCGTAATTTTGAAACTGCAATATAGAGAGAATAGAAAAATTAATTTTGAAAAAGTAATTTTCATTTTTAAAGGCTTGAATGTTTGAACAACGGATCAACATCATGGCACACGAGTAGTAACCGATAAGTGCTCCGTTCCTTTTCTAACTCAAGTCTGAGTCCGAAGAAGCATAGCACAGTGCACAGACTGTGTAGCACCGGCGAGGATCCTGAAATACTTTGGGTAGATTTTAAACTCTAACTTTTTGCCTGGACAGCGCCGTTAGGCTACTCTTTCCGATTTCCACCTGCCAAGGGATTTTTTTACGTGCGCAACAATGCACACGGGCGTCTGATCTTACTGCCCAGAGACGGGGGGGGGGGGTGGGGAACTACTAGAAGTCCACGTGAAAAAAATCCGAGCCCTTATTAGGGATTGAACTCAGAACCTCTAGCACTCGAGGCGGACACCATGCGTCGAGGCCATGCAGCCCCTTTTATTTTTAAATTGTCTTCGGGGTGGGGCGCGGCAAAATTGAATTATTCAACGTAAGTTTTAAAACTGCTGTGTAGAAAGGACGAACAATTTGGCGTTTTAAAAATGTAATTTACAATGTTTTACAATTGCCCTGTATGGAGGACCGATAAAGGCGTTTAATAAAATAATATGCTGTGTTTTTAAATTATCGCCCAGAGAGAAAAGAGAAAGGAGTTGTGAAAGGTAGCTCGATTTTTTTTACATAGAGGCTGTTCGATCAAGACACGCATCGCACAAAGCACGAACTCCATACCGCAAAACTGCCCCATACAGATAAGCCTGGGAGAAAACACATAACCAGAAGGAAGAGGCACTCAGGACAAACTTTGAGGAACTATTGCAGACTTGTTGCTGACCTGCCGATCGCAAAGAAAACTAGCTCCGCGGTTCCAGCAACGATCCAGGCAGTCTCTAGAAACAACTGTGACGAGAATCAAAGGACATAATCGGGAAGCCAAACCAGAACCTTCAAAGCTCAAAGGAACCAGTTTTACCACTTCACCATGAAACCTGAATCACAATAATAATAACTTCTAACAAGAAATAACCAAACTGTGTTACGTTGTAAAATTATAATGTCAACACATAATGCATCAAAGCCAACATAACAGAGAACATAAACAACAGATTGCATAATTCAGTGCCTGATATATTTGCCTGTATCTCGTTATGTACAGTAATCATTGATTAGTATGACGCAAACAAATGAGTATTAATTGAAACACAAAATTCGCTACATTCAAAAGTAACTGTGCGTTTTAAGGGAATGAACGCTGGTTCACGACCATGTCCTTTTGTCTGCATAAATCTAGACGGAACGGATTATTGTTGTTCTTTTCACGTCGTATAGCAATCTGTGAATGCTTCAGCGAAACTAAATTGGAAATGCATCGTCCATGTTTACAATATGGCCGAAACATTCTTCTCTTCTTCTTGTTAGCGTTTGCTGGCCGTTTAACAGATCTGATCTATTTGTATGCAAACTGTTGGTTCATTGGCTGTTATATAGATGCATGCGGCCAGAATTAAAAATTAAGTGCAATCGATTTTGTTTCAGCTGGAAGAATTCATTTATTAGCTTTACTTGACATAGTAAGGTCCCGACGAAGCACAGCTAAATATGCCAGGCAATAAATTGTGAAGTCTGTTGTTTGTGTCTTCTTTGTTCAAATTCACAACAGGGAAACATTGTTTTGAAAATATTGTTTGTCTCTGTCATTTTAATCTCAGATAATCTTTCTCAACCGCCGCCATGATGGGACGATGGAGCCACACGGCTAACGTCGCCCGTCTATCTCTTCTGATGGTCTACATTGTTGGTAAGTAGAGATGATTGTCACATACATATACTTGTAATTAGAAGTAAGTTAATTGTCATTATCATCATCGTCGGCATTCCGAGCCCTTGAGATTCATTGTTGAAGATATCACTCGCCTCCATTCCTCTCTCTGGTTGACCTTCTCTTTCCAGTTGAAGACACCACGTGTTTGTAGGTCTGTCTGGATATTGTCGCTTCATCGTCTTCTTGGTCTGCCTCGTGTTCTACGACCATTCCAGTCTTTCGTGTACGCAGATTGTTGTAGTTGATGATGTTGTTGTGATGGTTATGGATGACAAGCTAGATGTTACTGATATAGTTTATTATTATTATTGCTATTATTATATTTGTTTTCATCTCTTCCATCATTTCAAGTCCAAATATTACTTTTTTTAAATTGCTACATTTTTTCCTCTCCTTTTTCTTCTTCATCTTTTTCAACCCCTCTATTCTCTTCCTCCTTTTCCTCTTCCTCCTCCTCCTCCTCTGTAAACAGACTTCCATGTTACTGAATCCTTTAAAAGTCACATCCTCGATGACAGTCTAAGAGGAAAATTCCCAGATACCCCGTTCAACCTTCTAATTAGATTAGCCGTAACCACTACAATAGGTGCCATACCTGTACTCTGCTTTGTTAAATATTTTAGCCGGGTCGGTCGCCATAACGCCGGTCTGGCCTCCCGACGACCGGAAGATCGTCAAGCCGAACGGAAACACCCTGTTTCAGTTTTGCAGGCTGGGATGTCCCCGTTCATCATCATGTAGCAGGTCCTTTGCAGAACGTCGCTCTTATCACAGACTGCCTGAAAGAAACTCGGTCTCTCGCCAGTTCTCCCGCCTCATTAACTTTCACACTCAAGGAGTCTCTTATATCCTGTGCCCATCTTCGTGTCGGTCGGCCCCTGCCCCTCCTTCCTGGTACCATGCCCTCTGCTATAATTTTTTTCCAATCCGTTGTGGCGCTTGATATGACCAAAATATTTCAGTTTTCGAGAAAGGATGCTGTTTATTAGCCAATCTTCCTAAGACCGTTTAAACTGTACGTACAAAAAACAGATAGACATGTATGGACATTTATTTTCTCAGGGGAATGCAGGAGTATTGGGAAATAAACAGGTGGACAGATAGGCTGAGTTTGCACAAATGATTGGTGAATGTATGCATGACAAGCTAGGTGAAGCCAATGCCGTTTAAGAGCACGTGAACAAAGCGGAGGCACTAGTAGGTTATTATGGACTGGAGAGAATAAGTAAAAAGTAAAGTAAAGATCCCTTTTCACGCCTTTCGGCGCATCGGGCATATGGGCAGAGCGTCCCATATTTTTACAGACCATCAGCACTCTGTGGGTAATGTGGTCATCATTACGCCGGCTGTCTTTACTTTCCCAGGACAGCCCATCCTGGTACCCATTTTAGGCTGGGTCGACCTGCGACGTCCCATACCACGACAAAAATCCACGCAGCCTGCAGTGGGTTTCGATCACGGTATGCTGGCTCACGAGTCGGACTCGCAACGCCTTAGCCATGGACACTGGAGAGAATGGTACAGATTAAAAGGACGAGGAGATCTTGTCGACACTCTACAGTCTGAAGAATGGCATGGCGGACATTAACTTAAACCTAACCGAAGTCTAATTATGTCTCCCCAAACAAAGTAGGTAACATTTCATTCACAAGTTTGTTGGGCTGGTATACTTTACTGCAGGTTACGGGTGTGCCGCTCTGTTGTTTGCTTTCTGTGTTGTCTTGCATTTACGTTTATATTCTGAGAAAGAGAATGCATGTGACAAAGGTTGCAGCATTCTCTTGGGGGAGGGGGGGGGTTGTGTTAGACCCAGTTTGTCCATGTTTTTTAGAGTGTTAAAAGCGCTGGTGTGCTGAAATGTACAACACGTGATATCAACGGCGATACGGAACACCCCGAAACCTTGTGCCAAGGTCACGTGGCTAATTGTCTACAAATCAGAAGTGGGCTACTGTGTATATGGCGGGATCTGGGGAGTGAAACATTACTTTTACCTCAACTTCTAGTGGCATCGCTGGAGTTGGAACTCTTCGCTGGCTGTTGAAGATGAGGACGTATCGCTCAAGGGATGTTCTGCTCGTTATTATGTTAATTCTTAGCAACACGCCTAACACTCAAAACACTCAACACACTCAAAACTCAACACACTCAACACACTCAAAACTCAACACACCCAACACTCAACACACTCAACACACTCAACACTCAACACACTCAACACTCAACACTCAAAACACTCAACACTCTCAACACTCAACACACTCAAAACTCAACACACTCAACACTCAAAACACTCAACACTCTCAACACTCAACACACTCAAAACTCAACACACTCAACACTCAAAACACTCAACACACTCAAAACTCAACACACTCAACACTCAAAACACTCAACACTCAAAACACTCAACACTCAACACACTCAACACTCAACACACTCAACACACTCAACACTCAACACACTCAACACTCAACACACTCAACACTCAAAACACTCAACACTCTCAACACTCAACACACTCAAAACTCAACACACTCAACACTCAAAACACTCAACACTCAAAACACTCAACACACTCAAAACTCAACACACTCAACACTCAAATCACTCAACACACTCAACACACTCAAAACTCAACACACTCAACACTCAAAACACTCAACACTCAACACACTCAAAACTCAACACACTCAACACTCAACACACTCAACACTCAAAACACTCAACACACTCAAAACTCAACACACTCAACACTCAACACACTCAACACTCAACACACTCAACACTTAAAACACTCAACACACTCAAAACTCAAAACACTCAACACACCTAACACTCAACACACTCAACACTCAACACACTCAACACTCAACACACCCAACACTCAACACACTCAACACACCCAACACTCAACCCACCCAACACACCCAACACTTAACACACCCAACACTCAACACACACAACACTCAACACACTCGACACACCCAACACTCAACACACCCAACACTCAACACACTCAACACACCCAACACTCAACACACTCAACACAGCCAACACTCAACACACCCAACACTCAACACACTCAACACACCCAACACTCAACACACTCAACACTCAACACACTCAACACACCCAACACTCAACACACCCAACGCTCAACACACTCAACACACCCAACACTCAAAACACTCAACACACCCAACACTCAACTCACTCAAAACTCAACACACTCAACACACCCAACACTCAAAACACTCAACACACCCAACACTCAACACACTCAAAACTCAACACACTCAACACACTCAACACACTCAACACACTTATCACTCAACTCTCTCAACACTCAACGTGCATTGACAGACTCTCATACCTCTTAGTACATTTCTTTTTTTTTTTGCGTCGAGGCGCTTTCGTCCTCTGGAGGTGACCGGTTCAATTCCCGGCTGGGTAACTAGAGCTTTGGATTGTTAGTTGTCTAGAGTGTCCTTCTATTTCTACTTCTTTCTATGAGTGCCAATCAATGCGTTTCTATTTGTTTCTTAAATCTATCGTTTTTCCCAGTTAGTAGAGAGATCAGTTATGACATCATCGATTCGGCCTTTTCAGTTTTAGCCAAAAATGCCAACCAGAGAAAAAGTCTAATCTGTGTAGGGTTATGATCACATTGGGCCAGGTGTGCAGAGAGTGGCCAGCGGGTGCTACGGAGGTGGAAGTCCAACAGTTGATTCACACCCAGCGATCTGATTATCTATACAGATGGTTCTGTGTTGGGAGGAAAGAGATGTGTCTGGGAGTTCGTAGCTAAAGCCAGTGGAAAATCTTTCGTACAAGACAGCCTAGCATATGACACCACAAATATCTAGCATGAGAATTGAGGTGGGGGTGGTAACTGCAGCTCTCCGGTGGCTGAAAAATGGACACACAATAATTAAAATTCTACAGATCGTCTTGAGAAGACTTAACTGCTTAACAGCAGTTGTACAATAACAAGACAATAAATATGCTTCCCCAGGTAAAAATTATGCAGGACGGGCGTAAAGTTCATGACACTATATGGAAATTATGGCACATTTAAGGAATAGAAACAAAAATAATTACCTTTCTACAGGTCGTGTTGAATAAGACTAAACAGCTTAAAGGAATGTGTACAATAACAACGCTATTAATATGCTTCCCCAAGAAAGAAAGAAAAATGGATGTCCGTCAAGTCGATGGCACTTAATGCAGCATAAACCCGTAGCGGCAACTCGCAGAAAATACTGAGGTGGGCGCTTAACTCACTTTCAAATTTGCCACTTGAGGGGCGCGCAATGGCCAAAAGTCTTGTTGAAATACCAAGCAATAATAGCAATTACTGTTAATTTATTTTGAATAGCAAATCAGTACAATACAGTGCAGACCTCTTTAGGACCCCAAAAAAAATGGTTCTTATCAGAAATACATCTTATCCAGATAATAATTCAAGCAAGAAAAATTGTCAGGAATAAACGAAATGTTCTTCACAACAGAAATTCGCCACATCCGACATGTAATTATGCGGTCTCAATGGCAATATATTTAAAACAATATGAAATGTGTATATGAACGTTAACTGGTCGACATCATTCAAATGAAAGAAACTGAATCATCAATCTTTGAGCTTCTTCGGAGGAGTTTTGGATCAATAAGTAAAATTTTTCAATGTTCAGAAACAAAAGCTGCGCATTATGGGGTTGATAAGCACGTACTCTTTTAATTGTCGGTCAGTTTTACCGCATGATTGCTTGAAAGAAGCTAATGAAAGTTGTTCTCTATATACAACAATAAGAAAGAGACAAACACTGTTCTTTGGTCACGAAATGAGAAGAGATACATTGGAGAACATCGTGACAACTGGAAAGATCATTTGAAAAGGGGTTAGAGGCAGACCAAGAGAGATGATGCTGGATGGGCTGAAACGATGGCATGGAGGGATATCATCAAGAAAACTATTCCATGCAACCAGGGATCGTGATCTGTGGAGACGCAGGAGCGCCTACGCCAGTTGGCAGGGAACAGGATGATGATGTTACCGCATGACTATGGCATGAGGTACCGGGTAGTTAGCATCCTTTGAATATTTTCTTCACGCAATGCCGGTGTTTTGGGAAATGAGCAGGCAAATAGACTGGCTGGCTCTGCACCACTTGGTGATGAATTGATGATGACAAGTTAGATATTGTGAGGGCCCTTTGGGAGCAAGTGAACAGTGCGGAGGCGCAGATAGATCTGGGTAGAATGGCGCTGCGAGAAGTTACCATGTGATCTGGCCGACGCTCAGCACTCAGGGGAAGGATGAGACGGATATACAATCAGATGGCTACTGGTACCGTCGGAATTGGAACTCTTCGCTTGCTGCTGAAGATGGGGACTAAGCACTTATGGGAGTGTCCCGAGTGCTGTCGTGATTCTTAATTCAACATTTAACATATGACAAGATCATGTCCAACGCGTGCAAGTGGGCGCCGCGCGGCAACGAACAGGTTTCACGCTCATAAACATGCTTAAACAGAAAGCTCCTATACACATGTTTTTAGGGATGAATTTAGCCATCTTCATTTTATAAAACACTGGGGAGAATGGATGCGGGCTAGTCCACTACTAAAAATTATGGGAAAGGGGATGGGAAAAGGGGGGGGCTTTGGGGGCGCTAAATGGGCTTTAGCTATAAGTTACTGCCCTTCCTGATAAAAATAATGTTTGCCCAAGTCACAAATGACGGATGCCCGTTATGTTGGGTGACACGAAAGTGTGGTAAGTTACAGCAAACGACATGGTAATAACATACAATCCTGGGCGTACATGAAGTGTGTCAGTGGTGTAACTTTTGTTTGTTACAAACTGCTGTGAATTATTCATCAGCGTGAGGTGCGCCTTGAAGGGGAAAACGTTAAGATGTTATGTCTGAATGTTCCACAGGTATTTCACACTAAATGATGACTAGGGTTTTGTCCTTGGTTTAGTTTTGTTGTTGTTCCTGCTCGTCTTCTTCTTTCTTATCTTCCTTATCTACATCCTATTTCCTTACCCTCTTATTTTCTTTCCTCCTTTTCTTTCCCACACTTCTTCTTTTCTTCATCGTCGTCATTATTAGCTTCTTATTCTTGTTCTTATTTTTCTTCTTGTATTTTTCTGTTTCTTCTTCTTCTTTTTCTTCCTCTTCTTCTTCTTCTTCTTCTTCTTCTTCTTCTTCTTCTTCTTCTTCTTCTTCTTCTTCTTCTTCTTCTTCTTCTTCTTCTTCTTCTTCTTCTTCTTCTTCTTCTTCTTTTTGTTGTTATTATTATTATTATTATTATTATTATTATTATTATTATTATTATTATTATTCTGCTTTTTCTTCTTTTTCTTCTTCTTCTTCTTCTTCTTCTTCTTCTTCTTCTTCTTCTTTTTCTTCTTCTTCTTCTTCTTCTTCTTCTTCTTCTTCTTCTTCTTCTTCTTCTTCTTCTTCTTCTTCTTCTTCTTCTTCTTCTTCTTCTTCTTCTTCTTCTTCTTCTTCTTCTTCTTCTTCTTCTTCTTCTTCTTCTTCTTCGTTCCTCGTCGACAACTGTTTCGGTCCATCAACTCCTAGACAATTTCAGAGGGTGGGCTGACCTGGGTAAAATATTACGTCATTTATTTTTCTTCGTCTGACAGCATGCTTTTTATACAAGCCTCTCCGGGCAGTTACAAGCAGACAATGACAAGATAGAGGAAAATGTTTTTTGTAAGAAAAAGCTACTGAGACAAGAGAACAAAATATAGACAGCGATACAAGTGAGATCAAGGCCAAAAAAAAAAAAAAAAAATCAATGTGAGAGAGTATACAACCAAGACAAGTGACAGAGCACGTTGGAGATAAAGTTCAGCCATCCTTCACCGCGGAGACGGCTATTTATAGATTGAGAAAACAAGTGAACTTTTCAACCAAAGTCTTTATCAGCAAATAGTACACTATTGTTTCTCCTTCTAACGGAAACCTCTCCCAGGCTGTCGTGATCAAACAAGGTTTCTTCTCGATCACTTTATCTTCTTTTCCTCCTCTTGCAAAAGAAGCGGACGCTCCAAATCGGTATCCAGTGTTCATCATGAAGTTTCAACCGAAGTCTTTATCACCGAATAATACAGTGTTTCCCAAACCTGTTAGTCGACCGTCCCCATTTAATTTTTTTTTTTTAATCGCCCGGCGGTCCCCTTTCTATTTAATTATCATAATCATCATCATGTACCATGATGATGAGCTTAGGCGGTCAGGATTACATATCCTAGACGATCAGTAGACATTTCAGCAATGAACCTCCTTCCATTCGGTGTTGAAAGTATAGGAATAACAATAACAAAACCCCAAAATAACATTTAAGTTATTTCAATGAGAAGGAAAAACCTAATTTGTTATTAAATAATATAAACTAATAAGATCTGTTTTTTTTTTAATCCTCTCTCTCTCTCTCCTCTCTCTCTCTCTTTCTCTCTCTCTCTCTCTCTCTCTCTCTCTCTCTCTCTCTCTCTCTCTCTCTCTCTCTCTTCTTTTTTTTTCTCATTCTCGTTCTGTACCCGAGGCCTTATTTTTATGCAATGCCCTTAACTATCTAGGGCAACTACTGCCCCCTTGGATTGTTCCAGCGAATCCCCACGGAGGTGTTAGCGCCCATTTTGAGAAACACTGGAATAATGCATGGTTACTTTTTCTTCATTTGACAGCCTGCATATGGAGACTTCTCGAAGATTCTGTGATCAGACACGGGCGAGATAGAGACGGGAGGGGGAGGGTTGCGGGGGGGGGGGTTGAAAAGAATAGCTACTGAGAAGAGGCTCCAACACTTCCTCAACCAAAGTCTTTATCAGCGAATAATAGCGTCTGTTATTTTTTCTTTGCCTGATAGCGTGTTTATGGAACCCTCTCGAAGCTGCCGTGCTCAGACAGCGGCGCGACGGTCCGAACCCGTCTCTTCATCTTCTGCTCTCCGATGTTCATCATGACATTTACACGGGCAGCAACAAGGAGGACGGAGATGGTAATAGGGGAAACCAAGTAGGTTGTAGGACAAATATGAATTCTTCTTCTTCT
>CAJHNH020000310.1:207500-272500 GCA_905116865.2 Candidula unifasciata
GATGATTACAGATTAGTGTTGCCATCAAATGTTTCTGATACCTTGAACGTGAAATAAACATACTGGTGTTTTCTTTCCATGTTGAAATCCAGATCGATAAAATTGCACCAGATCCTGTGCCGCAAGTTCAAGTCCCCGATCCTCTACCAGCCCCTGACCCAGCCCCAGCCCCTGACCCAGCCCCAGCGCCTGACCCAGTGAAGCCAGTTGAACCCGACCCAGTCCAGGTGCCAGATCTTCCTCAGATAGATGTCTCTAGTGGTACACAAGTTGACCAACTTCCAGCTGCTCCGGATAACTCCAACAAGGAAGACGGCGATGGACACGGGAACAAGGGTCGTGTGGACACGCCGTCTGTTGATATTCCGGCGCCACAAGAGCAACAACAGCCTCAGCAGCAGCAGGAGCAGCAGCAGCAGCAACAACAACAACAGGAAGAGCCGCAGCAGCAGCAACAGCAGCAAGAAGCTCCAGTGACACCAGAACCTGCAATAGCACCAGAAACTCCGGAACCAATACCTCCTGGGGAACTGGCGGGAGACACAGCGTCCAACCTCGCCGATCAAATCAGTGATGATGATAGTTCAGAAGAAGAAACAATTTTCCCTGACAATCTAGTGGATCCTTTGGTGGTACCTTCAGAAGGGGAGGGAACTGCTGGTTCTAAACTAACTAAAGGAGCGGCAAGCATTGTCCCTCCTCCAGTGCCTAACTTTAACGACCCATTTGATCCATTTATTCATTCCAACCAGCCACCACCGCCTCCTCCTCCTCCTGACTTTGGAAGCTCTATCAATGTAGGACTTTTAGGAGGACCGCCTCCACCTCCACCTCCATCAAACGATTTTCTAGCTCCTCCACCGCCACCTCCACCCTCATCAAATGATTTTCTTGTGCCGCCCCCACCACCTTCCTCAAATGATTTTATGGCTCCCCCGCCACCACCACCTCCATCAAACGATTTTCTAGTTCCACTACCACAACCACCACCTCCGCATATGCTCGGAAGCGATCTTATACCACCTCCACCACCACCTCACATAGTAGAAGCTGGGCTTAACATGCCTCCACCTCCTCCTCCAGCAGGTCTGACTGAAGCCTACGTACCCCCAGAAAAGAAACCCCCACCTCCAAACGAAAACCTGACCCCGGAAGACAAACAAGCTGCGGCACTCTCCGCGCAAGCTGAGGCTCAATCCCTGGCCATCGACAAGCATAGCGACCTCCTGGACATACGCCACGACCAGCTGGTTAATGCTAAAGTGGAGATCATTACTCCACCACCACCAACACCACCTCCACCACCGCCAACTCCCATGCCGATTCCTATAGCGGATCTGAAATCAGCAGCATCCGACAAGGCTGTAGATTTGATGGACATGCAGAGGGACCTTGCCGCTGCTGCCAGAGAGAAGGAAATTGCAGCGAAAGAGGCGGCCTTGGCAGCAAAAGAATCGGTTATTTCAGTGCTCAGACCGTAACTTGTGGACTCTGAAACAGTGGACATTCATATTACTGTCTTCCTTTCCCCCCCCCCCCCCAAGATAATATCATTTTTGACTTATCTATACTCATCATTGTCGGCGACTGTGGCATAGGCTTTGGAATGCGCTTCGCAATGCCGAGGTGCCGGGTTCGATCCCAGCTGCGGACGATTTGTCTTCCTTTGGTTTCGACAGTGGTACTGACAGCTGACCGTTCAGTAGGCAATAGAAAACTACTGAAGGTAAAATTTGCCTAGAAAAACTACAACAGCCAAAATGACTGGGGTTGGTTCTGCAACGTCCTGTAAAAGAATACGCAACTAACTGCTATACTCATAAATAGGGGGATTTTCCCCTATAAAAATGGCTGCCGGTACTCCCCACACAATGACTATTATAGTAGTAATGAAAAATGTATGCTTAAAAATAAAGTGCCAGTACTGCGTACCGGGAAAAGAAAACCCTGTTCATCATCATCATACTTTGTCCTTATACGGCACCTAGGGCTCGCAGTCTGCACCTCCAATGTGTTATTTCCTGCGCAATCCTTTGGATATCGTGGATGGAATCCAGTCTAACGTTTTTCTCTAAGAGTTTTTTTTTTTTTTTTTGAATGTCCTGACTTCAGTCCATTTGTTTCTTATTTCAGTGACTGCTTAACGATTGACTTTACGTTTATACGCAGGGTGTACCCAGTGTTCAAATACCGATGTATAATGTCCATTACGTTGGCAGACAAGGTTTAAAATGTATTTTCACTCCTTTGTTTGCGCCAGCAGTGAGCTGCAGTTATGTTGTGGGACCGTTAGTGTTGGCACATTTGACAGCTGCATTGCTCCAGTTTTTTTTTTTTTTTTTTTTTTTTTTTTTTTTTTTTTTTTTTTTTTTTTTTTTTTAATTTGTTCTATTTTTGATCTGTTTTTTTTTTTGTTTTTTTTTAATCTGATTTATATTTTGCCTGTATATTTATCGATTTTACATTTATTTTGTATATTTATGTGTGTTATATTTAGTCTGTATATTTTATCCGTTTTACATTTTGTCTGTGTTGTGTTTTATTAGTTTTCCCATTCTTGTTTTTCACAAAATATAACCGTTGATATTAATATGTAAATAATAAATAAACAGAAAATGCTTGAGTTGTCTGAAAATTGTTTTGCAGTTGTGTGTGTGTGTGTTTTGTTTTTTTTTTAGTTTACAATCTACCCAGGGTATTTTCAGGAACCTCGCCGGTGCTTTTGTGTGCTGTGCTGAGCTTTTGGTTTCTCGCCTCTCAGGCAAATATAATCCAACTTCAAATGAAACACCCTTAATTAGTAAACTTTTACATCATGCTAGTCCGGGGAGGTGTGATGAGGCAGTGGGTCGATTCTCTTTTTACCCAAAATGGGGTGCTGGGACCCACATTACATTCAAAGCGGCAATATACACAGGGCTGGTGACTACTAGGATAGCCAGGTGTCTTTAACATGTTCTGACCAAAAGTTATACTAAAGAGAACGCATTATGCTATGGAAGGGAAGTCAATAGGCAGAGTCGTTCACACATCAGACGCTGTTTGGAACTGACAGAGTCAAAAAGTAAAGGTTGCTAATGATATATTTAAAACTAAGCAGTAACTGTCTATGATTTGGAAAAAAAATGTTTGTGTAACCACCGACTTTTCCAGAATAGAGTCGGTCGTGTTCAAGCTTTCAATAACGGTTGCACTGAAAACTAATTGTCTAACTCAGTGATTTTTAACATGGGTGGTGCGAAGAAGATTCAGGAGGGACGTCTTGCAGCTTTGACACTGTATGATCCCCGAATGTGGGTTCTATGGCCCCATTGTGGGGAAAAACAAGAATTGACACACAGCCTCAGATACAAGCATGTCGTAGAAGTCGACTAATTGGGCAGCTTCCTTCAAAGTCGGAGTGTATCTGCCTGGGCGTCAAGGAACAACCAACTACACACAAATAAGCCAGTAAAAGGGATGTACACGCAAAACTCAGGCGCTGGCACAAAGCTAAAGTCTAAATGGACGAACAACCAGGACTTTAAGCCAGAACTCACAGCCAGTGAACAAAGAAGAAGCAGATGTCAAGTGCATTTGTACCTGCAATAACCTGTTATATTAATTTTTTTTTTAACCTATGAAGTAATTTAAAATATAGCTTTTTGGGAGGAGGGGGGTGGGGGGGGGGGGGTTGGTTCAGTATCTTGTAATGAACCCTCATGTGGCTAAATTAACTACTAATTGATACTGTTTACAAGTTTGGTGGGTATCTAGGAGAGATTGGTGGTTGAAACGGGTACTGTGTATCAGCGCCATGCTAAAAAATTGAATCAGTTTCATATAAACTGTCTCACAAAGCTGCTCAAAATCAAATGACAAGATAAGATCCCAAATACTTTGTTTGGTTCTTGATAGGGCAAACCTGCCTAGCATCCACACGAAACTGAAGAACTGTCAGTTTCGTTAGGCTGGTCACCTAACCCGCATGCCAGACTTTCGCCACCCGAAGAGAGTATTTTATGGCGAGCTCCAGCAAGGGAAGAGGTCCCGTGGAGGACAGAAAAAGTGCTATAAGGACACTCTTAAGACTGCTCTCAATTCTTCTGGACGCAGCGCAACAACGTAGGGGACGGGCCTCGGTGAGCTGGTTCGGGTGTCTAGCGGAAAAGGGTTTCTCATCTCTTTGAAAGTCCATCGTGTACGAATTGTCTGCCAGTGTTCCTCTGCCAACTGCTAATAAAAGTCCAACATGTGTACGTAAACCAAAATAAGCTTGTCGCTCGGTCGTCCAGGCATGCTGACTGTTTTAATTACGCTGTCGCGGCGGCTTCTTATCTCACGGTACCTCCTTCGAAACCACCAAGTCGTCTTGTCTCTGGCCGAAAGTATAACACCATCTGGTAATTCCGTGCAGCGGGGAACCAGCCCTGAGCGTCATGAACTCAGGAGGGCCCACCTCCGAATACGTCTAGGAATAGTGGGCCGAAACGTGTGTCGACGAGGATAATTTCTACTGATGACTGGTAGATTCCCGCTGTACTTGCTCCCTGTGAGTTTATTCCTATTCTGGCATCAACACAGCGACGTGGGAGGCTGCTGCACAAAACCGTTCTGGATGGCGTACATCCCTCAGACATGATGCATCGGCCTGTCAGGCAGCGGAGGTTGCACAAAACCATTCTGGATGGCGTACATCCCTCAGACATGGTACATCGGCCTGTCAGGCAGCGGTGGTTGCACAAAACCGTTCTGGATGGCGTACATCCCTCAGACATGGTGCATCAGCCTGCCAGGCAGCGGAGGTTGCACAGGCAGAGAAACGGGAGGCAGACTAGAAAGAATCGTACTGCTAATCCCACACTAACTGCGGCTTCCACCTGTTGTCTGCACTGCTCAAGAATTTTGCAGGTTCATATTGGACTAATCAGCCAGCTTCATACTCATAATTATTGATCATCACTACTTTGGGTGAAGAGTAAAAAGGTAACAGTAAAGGTAAAGTCGGGAGATGTGAACCAGCGTCATTGCACACGGTTATAAACCATAAGTGCTCTGCCACCAGTACGGACAACAGATAAGAAACTGTCTGCCTGTTTCGCCGTCCTCACGTAAATCCGTAGCTACAGCGACGTTCCTCCATTTACCCCAGATTTCAACTCTGGTACCAATTACCTAGTGGCTGGGGAAACCCCGGACCCGCTCGATTTCGAACACCAACCGTAGCTGCAGCCAGTCGCAGATGGATTTGAAAGCAAGCCTCCTATCGACTGCGCTAACGCTCGTGATGGACAACAACACAGCGGTTGACCTTGGCCAATTCAAATTCATGATGACAAAGAAGAAACCTGACCAGCCGAGATCAAATCTTAGCCAATCGCTACGTAACGAGAGCAAAATACTGTCCTTATTATCTGTATTTAAGACTTTTTTGTGCAATGTGGAAATGGGATTATGAGGCTGGAGATTGTACAAAAATGTGTATATAAAAACATGGTCCCCAGAAGAAACTCTTAGTCCCTTACTGACAATCATACTTAGGTCTCCCGCCTGACAGCGCAGGGATTACACACCCGGTTGGCCGCCTCTCCCAGATTCGTATGTCCTGCACCGAATCGTACCCTGGTAACATCTAGTGTGCCTTCACCTATCTCGACAGATGCATTACTACAGAGCAACAGAGTTTACAGTTCGGTGGATGGGGGGAGGGGGGGGGGGTGCCATATAGTAGGGAAGAGGGGTACAATCTGGCGGGTGTTAGTTTGACAACCACCGGTCTTCTGCTTCTTCTTCTTCTCTTTCACCTTGTACCCCATCGATGTGTCGGGCGAGATGTAACACTCGTTGGTTAGCTCTGTCAAGAGCACTATTAGTATTAGGACTGATGTTCATTTTTGTAAGACTGTTCCTAATTCTAATACTCCATATTTTTCGAAGTCTTTCCCTCGCTCTTTACCCGTTGTAACGTTTTAGTGTGGCTCGCTGTGGCAGATAGTAGCAGGGCATTCTTGTTAGGTGTCCAAACCACTTTATTTGTTGTTCTTTGATTACCTGTCATTCTGGCTTTATTCCTAGCATTCGTCTGATTTCTTGATTTCGTATTCTGTCTTTTCTTGAAACTCCTGCAGCTCTTCTAAGGCATTTCATATCTGTTGTCACAATTTTACGTTCATTGGAGGATGTAAGTTTCCATGTTTGGCACTGATAGAATAGACCACTGGTCTAATGAGCAAATAGAAAAGTGAAATAGCACAAAAAAGAGATTTAACTCCAGTCCTAGGACTGGCTGGCTTCATAACAGAATATATTGAAGTCCAGTCTAGTGTTGATTTTGTCATTAATATTTTAATTGTTACTGTCAAAATAACAATTTAGAAAGAGTTAAGCAAACATACACATGAGAATACCTCTAGTTACATTACATTTGTTACATTTCATTTTCTAATGATTCTATAGCTTTAGCAATAGTAACATTACATTTTATGGCAATCCTATTTACTAAATAGTTACTTTACAATTGTTGGTGATACTATTGTTATACAAGAGTTACATTACATTTTACAATGGTACTATGGCTATAGCAATAATTAAACAACTTTATGTAATGATATTACAAATATAGCTTCCTCTTCTTCTTCTTCTTCTTTCGCTCGCTTGAAATAGATTATCTATATCTGCAATGTTGTTTCTAGTATGAACTTCCTTATCTTTTGTACAAATATAGCAAAATTAACGTTAGATTTTTAGTGACGCTGTCACACACAAAATTCTTCCATGACATAGAGAGCTAGTTTCAACATAAATAACCTACCAGTCAAATACCTTTCTTAAATGTTTGTGTATTCTAGAGAAAGCATTACAGTTTGCTGTGTTTGTAAATTGTTGCTGTGTTTGTTATTCAACATATGCTTCGTTAATATAAATTTCTATAACCTATGGTGCCATTTCAATGGTTTGAGATGAATTCTGTCTGTATTCCATATTTGTGGATTTCAAGCTGAACGATAGACATGGCAAATAAGACACCATTTTTTTTTTTTGGGGGGGGGGGGGGGGGGGTGCCAAGTTGACCATGTTCTTAGTGCACTTGTTTCCATAGCGAGGCGCACATGCCATCTGGAGGTGACAGGTTTAATTCCTGGCACGGTAACTTTAGCTTTGATTTTTATGTTGTCTAGTGTGGTCTTCTATCTTTCTACTTCTTTCCATTAGTGCAGATCAATACATTTTCTGTTACTTTATTAATATATAATTTCAACATATGGTTTCAAACCATGGACAATTAATCAGGTAATCACAGCTCTAACATCACAGCAGACCAGTCACCCTCGGTGTCTGCGTTCCTATGCCAACAAAAACCATACAGAAGGTCCCTTCACATCCTTCAAATGGACACAGTCTAAGCAAACCCTATGGCATAAACACGCATTAAATGCACAAGGCAGCTATCTGAAGTGCCAGCACAAACAGTCTGACACTAGAATGACAATTAGTAAACAAACCAATCTTCTTTTTTTTTTCTTCTTTACGTTCACCAACTGTAAACTCATGTGGAAAGTTCTGGTTCTTTGTCCACCTTTGGACTTTAGTCTAGTTCCAGAACATAAGTGTTGCGTCCACATCCATTTTACAGATCTGACTTATTTGTATGCAGATTATTGGTTCCTTGCCTCTCAGGCAGATGCACTCCAATTCCGAAGGAACCTCCCAGCTAGTCGACTCTTACAACATGCTTGTTAGGGAGGCAGTGAGTCTATTTCTTGTCTTTCCCACAATAAGGCCGCAGATACAAACAACTTCCTGAGACCACACAGATGTGGTTCGACAGAAGAATTCTTACAATTCCTTGGACAGTCGACCCAGATGTTTTGACAGAACTGGGAACCCAAAGAAAACCTATCAGTAAAATTACAGCCATTCCCCGTGTGGGTTCCAGGGCCCTATTATAGGGAAAACAAGAATAGACCCACTGCCTAACCAAAAGCATGTCGTAAGAGTCGACTAATTGAGAGCTTCCTTGGAAGTCGAGTGCATCTGCCTGAGAAGCAAGGAACCAGCAGTCTGCATACAAATGAGTCAAATCTGTAAAACGGATGCACACGCAATACTCGGGTTCTGGAACAGGACTGCAGTCCAGAAGTGGATGAACAACCAGAACTTTCCACCAGAGTGTACAGCTGGTGAACGAGAAGAAGTAGAATACAGCTGTTATGGGCATGTCAGCGTCTGTGACTTAGGCGTTGTGAATGCTCTTCATAACGCCGAGGTGCCGAGTTTGATCCCAGCTGCAGATGGTTTGTCATGCATTGTTTTCGACATTGGTACCAAGAGCTGACCATTCAGCAGCAATGGCAAACTACTCAACGCAAAATTTGCCTAGAAAAACCACAACAGTCAAATAATGCTGGGGTTGGTTCTGCAAGGTCCTGTATAGGATACGCAACTAACTTTATTTTAAAAAAACATTTAGGCACATTGTGAGAAGAGAACAAATGGGACACACTGTAACAACTAGGAAGGTTTGCAGGAAGAGAGACAGAGGAAGACAGCACAAGAAGATTCTGTTCTGCCTTTTGTCATGGGGCGGTGTCAACACATGAACTGATACACGCGGCTGCAGATCACAGATTGTGGAGAGGCATGATCGCCCCTGCCAGACAGCAGGGCAATTGATGAATAATAATAAATAGTTTAAACAAATGGTGCTTTAATAATATCCTATCCCAAACAGGGAAAATCCACAGGTCACAGGACAGTCTAATATTTCAAGGGGTGGCAGATAGGCTGCATGCATTCATGGGACCTAGACTGCACTCTCTCGTGGGACGTAGGTGGGTTGGGGTTAGGGCCAGTTCTAGATGTTTTGGGGTTGTTAAAAGCATCAGAAAGCCAGGAAACCCAGTCTTACCTCCCTCTAAAACGTTGGACTGTCCGTGATGTCATCTGGGGTAGGATATCACGAAAGAACCTAACAAATTTTGTTAAGCAACGAAATGTGTTAGCAGCATCTACAACTGTTACTTGCTCGCTCCGCCACCACTCTAGGATATGCTGCTCTATGTACCATTGAAATTTCAACAGCATAAACATTTTATATGATACATTTTGTGACCAATTTACATAGTGCATTTTATGTAGAAAAAAAAAGAAATATTATACATAGACCAGAAATCTTACATTATTACATGATAAATATGGCAACATTACGTAAAATTATAAACGTTTACAAGAGATTTACACATGAAATAATAGTTCGTTGACATTTGACATGACAACAGAGATGCAATCTGGCCTGTTCCAACCACAATGAAGACAAAGCTGTATGGTACACGAGAGGATATGGATTGCACGATAGCTTTCATAAAGGCTACCGGCCTCCTGATATAAGTTTTCTGACAAAAAGGATCGAAGAAGAAGAAGATGTTTCGTTATTGAGCTAATCATCTTTGTCGCACATCGCATGGGTCCATAAGTTCTCAGATCCCATCTTCAGTATCTCACTCAGCGTGTGGTTGACCCTGCTTAACTTAACATGGGTACCAGACAAAGTGCTGGGAAGTAAAGGTGGTCAACGTGATGTTCGTCAGATCACTTATTGAGTGATAATAAGTATTTAAAAATACTCATTCTGTATTAGATTAACACTAGAGGGCAGGAAGGGGAGGTAACCTGTACAGAGTTCAGGTCTGGTAACACCTCTTTTGACATGAAGTTCTTGTAGTCTTGTCAGAACTGTCAACTCCTCATCATTTCTTGAACATGCAAATAACTACAGGGTCTTGTTTAACTTACAACCAATTTCCATACCAACTAACAGGTTGTAAATAGAACAGGTTGTAAATGGAATAGGTCGTAAATGGAACAGGTCGTAAATGGAACAGGTTGTAAATTGAACAGGTCGTAAATCGAACTGATATTTTTCAACATTTTTTAAAATCCAAATGGGTTATAAAAATTGTACGTAAAACAAACAAAAATTAAATCTATGTAGATATAATTATTGTACATAAAGTAAAAAATACATAATGTATACTCTATTGCAGTACTTTAAAACACAATACAACCTAAAATTAGAAAAATGATTTTTTAAAAAAAATTGTTTGTGTATGTTGTCGTAAGTTGCATAGGTCATAAATTTAAGGGAAGGTGTATAATGAATACATAGCAATAAATATTACATGTGACAACCACGTAATATACACAGTGATACGAGGCGCTAACACCACAATATGCCAGCCCAAGTGATTTCTCATTAAACTTAAAAAATCCTTTCGCCCCAAGGAACATTTAAAAAAAAAAGGTCATGACCTTTTTAGAATTCCGAAAACATCCATTAAAAATAACCAGTTTTACACAGGTTAGTAATAAATTCGTTAAAAATGTATTTCTCTAAATTTTAAATTATTTTTCCAAATATATAAAGGTATATGAAAGAGTAAATCAGTAAACAAGAACAGAGTGAAGAGATGAATAGAATGCATTTGCTGGGGCCTTGAAACACGTGAGCATATTCTTGTTCTCTACGTCCTCTGTTACCGCATCAGGTGTTGAGGGAGATATAAGGTCCTGCTTCGTGCTCTTCTGGCTGCTTTGACCATAGACACATGGTGGTTCTGTAGAGTTTGATGTTATCTCCCCATCTTGTTCTTGGTCTACCTCTTGCTTTACGTCCCTCTCCTCTTTTGGTATATGCCTTGTATGGTATAGCATCAGAAGACATTCTCTCCTAGTAGGCAAACCATTTGATTTGCTGTCTTTGTATGTCTTTATATAAATTAGTAACCATGGAAATGAGATGTCTGAGAAGGGCTGTAGGAGTGACCATAAGAGATAAGATCAGGAATGAGATCATAAGAGAAAAAGTCGGCACAGAACCAATTCTAAATTACATACGAAGACAGCAAGTGAAATGGTTTGCCTGCTTAGAGAGAATTCCTTGTGACACCATACCATATAAAGCATACATGGAGATGGAAGAAGGACGTAGAGCATGAGGTAGACCAAGAACAAGATGGAAGGATAACATCAGAGAAACTCTACAACAGCATGATGTGCCTATGGTCGAGGCAGCCAGAAGAGCTAGAAACAGAACCTTATATCTCCCTCGACACCCACAGCAGTAAAAGAGAAAGTGAAGAAGAAGAAGAAGAAGTATGTAATTTAGAATTGGTTCTGTGCCGACTTTATCTCGTATGACCTCATTCCTGACTTTTATCTCTTCAGGTCACTCCTACAGTCTTTCTCAGACTCCTTGTACTTGTTGAAAGAAATGTATGTTAATAAGGAAAGATTGGAGGGTTGTAGAAAATGAGGAAAGATTGGAGGGTTGTAGAAAATGAGGAAAGATTGGAGGGTTGTAGAAAATGAGGAAAGATTGGATGGTTGCAGAAAATGAGGAAAGATTGGAGGGTTGTAGAAAATGAGGAAAGATTGGAGGGTTGTAGAAAATGAGGAATATCTTGGATCACTGATTGCCAGCAATGGTGACACAATGAAAACTTAAACTTTGACTATCAATTGCTCTTCAATGACTAAAAAAACTGAATAAATTATGGAGTGGGACAGACAGAACTACACAAATTAGATTTCTAAGAGCACGCATCTTTCCCATTGCAACATACGCCTGTGAGACCTGGACACTTACTAAACAAACTGAACAGCGCATAAATGCCTTTGAATACAAATATTAAAGATGGGTTCTAAGAATATAATGCGTGAAGAAAAGAACAAATGCATCCATACTTCAAGAACTGAATATTGAAGAGGTAGGCTATTAAAGACGATAAAACACAGAGAATTTAAATATTTTGATCACTTGAAACGTCACGAAAGTTTAGAGAGAACAATAATGGAAGGGTATATGCCTGGGAAGAAAGAAAGAGGAAGGCCAAAGAGAAGATGGGTGCAGGATGTGGCAGATGATCTCCAGATGGGTGTATCGGACACGGGACATCTTGCTGGTGATCGAAAAGTTTTCCGGAGGGTTGTTATGGGAGCAAGGTTCTGAAAAGGACATGCAACTGACTGTCTGACTGATTGACTGACTGACTGATTGATTTACCAAACCCTGGAATACTGAAAAAGAAGAAGCATTTAATAGATTTATTGACTGAATTACTAAAATAATTCAGCAGTGAGCAGTTTAAAAAATCCAGGATTGAATGGTTTAAATAATTCAACAGTCATCATCATCATAAACCACTTGTGCTGTTAAGCGTCATGGGAAAGAATAATTTGCGATCCAGTGCCCGCTGGCTGCCACTGGCTATTGTCATGCTGTGAAGGCAAAGAGTAATTCAACAGTGAATGTTTAAATAATTCAACAATGAATGTTTAAATAATTCAACAGTGAATGTTTAAATAATTCAGCAGTCACTGGGTTAAATAATTCAACAGTTAATGATTTTAATAATTTAGCAGTCATTGGTTTAAATAATTCAGCAGTTAATGATTTAAATAATTTAGCAGCGAATAATTTAATTAATTCAGCAAGAAATGATGCTTATAATTTAGCAGTGAATGATGTAATTAATTCAGCAGTAAATGAGTTAATAAAAGACCCTGTCATCAGCAGAGACAGGCCTGTAGGAAGAATTGTTGGGCGTTCTTCTCTTCATAATGACACTGCTGTCATCGAGAATGGTGCTAGCTTCGTGGACCTCTTCCTGCATTTGCTGCAGCTCTTGCGGGCTGTTCGCTAGCAGAACTGTGAAAGGGCTGCCTTCAACATGCTCCCCTGACCACTGTACGTGGACGGTATAGATTCCTGGCTCGACAGGGTCATAGAAGCATTGGTAGATCTTGTCTTTCTGGCTGGCTTTACGCATTTTTACATGGAACGCCCCTAAAATAAAAACAAAAATGAGTTAAAGGTTAAATGTTGAATTAAGAATCGACATCACAGCACTTGGGATACTTCCATAAGTGCTCACTCCCCATCTTCAGCATCAAGCGAAGAGTTCTAATGGGGACAAACTACAAGGAATATATCAATAGTGCATTAAGGTTTAAGGTTTATACAACAGAACAACATCATGGCACAAGGGTAGTAACCCATAACTGCTCCGTTCTACTTCTAACTCAAGTCTGAGTCTGAAGAATTTCAGCGCAGTGCACGAACTCCGCAGCACCGGCTTAGATCCTGAAATACTTTGGATAGATTTTTAACTCCAAATTTGCCCAGGCAGCGCCATTAGGCTACTCTTATCGATTTCCAACTGCCAAGGTTTACACAGGCGTCCAATCTCACTACCCAGAGACCAGGGGAAATTACTAGAAGTCAAGGTGAAAAAATTCCAGCCTTTACCGGGGCTTGAACTGGAGATCTCCAGCATCGGAGGCGGACAACATGCTTCGAGACCATGCAGCCCATTGTACACGGCACATTGCTAGAAAACTGATGAGAAAACTGAGTGTTTATTCCTGTTAGGTACACTGATAATTGAGGAACCAAATATCTGTTGTTTTTTAATTAGTGTATTCCAAAATGTCATCTACAGGAGATACCGCACCAGAAATACCATTTAGAATAGCACTGGCATCTAGTGCCTTCAATAAACTGTCCAACATCTGGAAATCAAAGACACTTAGCAAACACACAAAACTCAAGATCTTCAATTCTTGTGTGATTCCAGTACTAACCTATGGATGCGAGAGCTGGAAATCAACGAAAACTCTAGACACAAAATTAGACAGTTTTGAAAATAAATGCCTTAGAAGAATACTAAATTTCAAATGGTCAGATTTCCGAACCAATACACAAATAAGGCAAGAATCCAGGCAAGAGTATGTGTCTAATTTTATACGAAAACGCCGCTGGAACTATGTCGGCCACGCCCTTAGAATGGATAAATCAAGACTTCCTTACCAAGCCCTCATTTGGACACCACAGGGGAAAAGATCTCGTGGAAGACCAAGGGAAACCCTACGTAGAACTATCATCAGGGAAGGCTCACTCATGGGCCACTCAAGCATTCAAGACCTACAACAGATTGCAACGAACCGCCATGCATGGAGAGTCATGACCTCTGCCCTATGTGCCGCACTCGACACAAGAGGAAAGACTAACTAACTAATTCCAAAATTGTCTTAGAAATTAAAACTGTAAATAATTTTTTTTTAAATTTAAATGCATGCAATGTGAACAATTTAATTAATTCAGTTACACATTACAGATTTTGAATGTCAAAATTATGACAAAATGATTGATATTCTTTTTAGTGGTTTTGTGCGTAGGTGCATTTTTTTTTTTTTTAAGTAGTTAAGAGCCATCAGATAACCATGGATTTCTTTCTTTTTTTTTTAAACAATGTTTTTCCCTAATGAATCTAAATAATGCGGACACAAACAATACATTGCACAATTTATTGCCAGGCGTATGTGGCTGTATCTTGTCAGGTCAATTACTACAGAGTTACATCAACATAAAATAAAGTACAAAATTGAATAAATCCAACTGAAATGCGAATAGTTTCTTTCAATGCATCCTCGTTTGTCTAGTTGCCAGCACTCGCCAAAAGTTCACCCTAGTCACATGACTTACCAGGGTAACTTCAGATTTACTATAAATTCCATCTACTTACAAAGGAAGGGGTTGTTGATTTTGATTGTTAAAGCTTCGGCCATTCTCTGCAGTCGCCTGTTTGGTGTGTCTTTTTTCTTGCAATAATTTTTTTCTTTTATTCTCACTCATACAAAACTCTGTTTTTATGATTTTACAATACAACATAACTTTAATTAACATAAAACATGTGATAGTAACAAGAGAAAACCCACCTTTGGGACCCATGATTCTGACCCTCAGATCCCCGGACCCTGCCACTGTGGTGTCTACGTAGAACGTGCTCTGGAAGTGTGGAATGATCCCACTCTCGATACCTGGGCCCCAAACTCTCACCTTGCCTTTGATCTGGCTGGCTTTGATGTCCACTGCGTAGGGACTTCCTACAGAGACATTTGAGCATGTATTCCAACGTATTATTTATTATTAGGACAAAATTATTATGACAAATTATTATTATCAATATATTTTTTTGATTATGACAAATAAATTATGATAAATTTATTATGATAGAGTAAGTTAGTTGCGTTTCCTTTATAGGAGGTTGCATAACCAACCCCAGCATTTTTTGGCTGTTGTGGTTTTCCTAGGCAAGTTTACGACCAGTAGTTTGCCATTGCTTTCTGGACGGTTGGCTTCTCGATTCCACTGTCGAAACCAATCCAAGGCGCAGGGCCCGCAGCTGGGATCGAACCCGGCACCCGGGCATTACAAAGCGCGTTCATAAGGCCTAATCCACAGACGCCGACTAAGATAAAGTATTATGATAAAATTATTATGACAAATTATTATAACAGATTATTATGACAAACTTACTATTAATCATTATGACAAATTATTATGACAAATTATTATGACAAATTATTATGACAAATTAGTATGACAAATTATTATGACAAATTATTTTGACAAATTATTATGACAAATTATTATGACAAATTATTATGACAAATTATTATGACAAATTATTATGACAAATTATTATGACAGATTATTATGACAAACTTATTATTATTCATTATGACAAATTATTATGACAAACTCACCCATAATATGACTGTTGTTGTAAAGAATTTCCACGGTGTGTCTGCCTGGAATTTTTGGTGTGATCTTTAATGACTTTGTTCCATCGTAGTTTTCATTCAGTCGACACGGAACATTTTCTCCTTTGGGGTCAGTGCACTTGACGGTCAGTTTACCTAGAATCATTACAGGACGCAAGTTAGAATATAAGGAACTTTGTATAAAAGGGCTATTCAACTGGTGGCCCTCAGGCCAACTTTGGCCAGCAGAAACCTAGTAATTAGTCTGCGGATCAGTCCATTTGTATTGTGTTAAAGATTGTTTCTTTGATAGACTTGGGTTTCTGGTCTGTGATGATCTCCCCTTTCTAAAGTTTAGGCCTCAAGTAAACTTAGTGAAAAGCCAAGTTGTATGTAGTAGTATTAGCAGCAGCAGCAGTAAAAGTAGTTGTATTACTAGTGGCTGACAAAGAAGAAGCAGAAGAAGAAGGAGAAGAAAAAGAAGCAGCAGCAGCAGTAGCAGCAGCAGCAGCAGCAAAAGAAACAGAAGAAGAAGAAGAAGCAGCAGTAGCAGCAGTAGCAGAAGAAGAAGTAGCAGTAGCAGCAGTAGCAGCAGTAGCAGAAGAAGAAGTAGCAGAAGAAGAAGAAGAAGAAGAAGAAGAAGAAGAAGAAGAAGAAGAAGAAGAAGAAGAAGGAGAAGAAGAAGAGGAAGAAGAAGAAGAAGAAGAAGAAGAAGAAGAAGAAGAAGAAGAAGAAGAAGAAGAAGAAGAACAAGAAAAAGAAGAAGAAGAAGAAGAAGAAGAAGAAGAAGCAGCAGTTGCAGAAGAAGAAGAAGAAGAAGAAGAAGAAGAAGAAGAAGAAGAAGAAGAAGAAGAAGAAGAAGAAGAAGAAGAAGAAGAAGAAGAAGAAGAAGAAGCAGCAGCAGAATTAGTACTAATAGCCGTGGTGGTGATGGTGGTAGCTGTAGCAGCAATAGTAGTATTTATATCAGTCTTTGTTTCTTTGTGTGCACATTCATTTTACAGATCTGGCTTTTCTGTATGCAGACTTTTGGCTTCTTGTCACTCAGGCAGATGCACTCTGAATTTGAATGAAACACCACTGATTAATAGCCTCTTATGATATCCTTGTAAGGAAGCAGATAGTATATTTTTTGTCCTCTTACATGAAGCCCCAAAATCTATTCAGGTAATTTATTAATATCCTGTTCAGGAATTATAACTGGGACATCTAGTATCTGTAGTTATTTTCCAAGGTCCTAGGTTGTTTGTTTTAGTATCCAGAAGCCATGAGTTGTTAACCCTTAGGCTCGGTATTATGGATATCGCAACCTTTCAGTCTTGATTCCATTGTAAAAACCGTAAATCTTGGAGAAATGTGGCTTTACTGCCTACCCCCGGGAGTGAAGCCGGACCACAACGAGTTCGTCACCCGGTCACTGTGCAATTCGGTTTAGCCAACAACCCTAGAGAGCCGGGCAGGTCCTAGGTCCTGCACTCCTCAGAATTGGAACAACAACAACAACAACCTTGGCCCCCAAAATTCGACCCAGCCTAAAACGGGTACCATGTAATGCCTTGGGAAGTAAAGGCAGCTGTCACTATGTTGACCGCATTGCCCACCAAGTGCTTATAGATCTATTAACCCTCACATAATGCTTCAGGTCAAAATGGACGCTAGGCACAGCCACGTTTTTTTTTTTTTTTTTTTTGCTTCTGCCAGGTGGTGGCCGTTGCATTTTTGCTCCATTTGTAGACTGGAAGGATATAGTTTCGTCACCCAGCTTCTGAGCTGAGTGCATGGAGTGACACTGTGAGCTACGTGTGTTTTTCGTTGGCACTGGAGCGGAGCAACTATGGGGTGACCTGTTTGCTATAAAGCTGAATCTAGGATTACCAGATTACCAAATTTATAACAATGTACGAGTCTAGCATCATATGGCTAATAAACAAGGGGAGAAAGACAAATGAATAAAGTTATCATAGTGTGTATTCTATCTTTGGAAATATTTAAATTGATCTATGATACCAATATTCGGTCTAAAGATGTAAGAAAACCTCATAACCTAACCTTTGTTCTTGCAATGTACTGTTTAATCATTCCCTGTAGTTTGTCCCCTCCAGTTAATAATCTGCGAGACTTTTATGCTGCCGACAGTAAGTACTAGAGTTGCCAGATACTCTGTTCATCCCCCCCCCCCTTTCCTCACCCCACAACCCCTTCCTCCAGATTCCTCAAATTTTTTTCCAAAATTTTTCCATATCGAGTTAGTTTGATCATCGTCATGTACTCTGCCAACTGGCGTAGGCGTTCCTGCGTCTCCACAGATCACGATACCTGGTTGCTTGGAACAGCTCTCTTGATGATATCCCTCCATGCCATCAATTCAGCCCATCCAGCTTCATCTCTCTTGGTCTGCCTCTACCCCTTTTTCCACTGATCTTTCCAGTTGTCACGATGTTCTCCAATGTCTCTCTTCTCATTATGTGGCCAAAGAACAGTGTTTGTCTCTTTCTTACTGTTGTATATAGAGATCTACTTTCATTAGCTTCTTTCAAGCAATCGTTGTTAGTTACTCTGGCCATCCAAGGTATTCGTAACATTCATCTCAGAAACCACATCTCTGTTGCTTCCAAATTGGAGTAAGTTTAGAACATTGATTATGTACCTTTTATAACCTATCAGTAGTAAAAAGTGTTATTATACGCAAAAGAATGAGCTGTCACCTCAATGTCTACATTTTACAAAATCTGGCAACCATTAAAAAAAAAAAGAGAACTTATATCTTGTGTTGTCTTACGTGATATAGAACAAAAAAGTTAGTGTGAGTAATATTATCACATGCTGATTTATAAAAGATATATACTGGTGTTATCAATGTATGTGGCATGCAAGAAGTTAAAAATGACATATAATTTTATGCATTAACCTCATTAAACTATCAGAGAACAAAGATATGTAACGTAACAATTGTCTATGATAGACAGACGTGGTGTAATATTTGTCTGTGATAGATAGATAGATAGATGTAATGTTTGTCTATGATAGATAGATGCAATGTAATGTTTGTCTATGATAAATAGATGCAATGTAATTCTGTCTATGATAGACAGACGTAATGTAATATTTTGTTTGTGATCGATTGATTTAATCTTATGTTTATACGATAGATAGAAGTAATGTAATGTTTATCTATAATGGACAGATTTAATGTAATGTGTGTCTACGATAGATAGATGTAATGTAATGTTTGTTTGTGATAGACAGATGTAATGTTTGCTGTGATAGATGGATTCAACGTGATGCTAATCTATGATAGATAGATGTAATGTAATGTTTGTTTGTGATAGACAGATGTAATGTTTGTCTGTGATTGATGGATTCAAGGTGATGCTAATCTATGATAGATAGATGTAATGTAATGTTTGTTTGTGATAGATAGATGTAATGTTTGTCTATGATAGATAGATGTAATGTAATGTTTGTTTGTGATAGACAGATGTAATGTTTGTCTGTGATAGATGAATTCAAGGTGATGCTAATCTATGATACATAGATGTAATGCAATGTTTGTCTGTGATAGATGGATTCAAGGTGATGCTAATCTATGATACATAGATGTAATGCAATGTTTGTCTGTGATAGATAGATGTAATGATGGTCTGTGATAAAAAGATTTAATTTAATGTTTGTCTGTCATAGACAGATGTAATGTAATGAACCTCTTTGTCAGTTAGATGTAATGACTGTCTCGTACAGAAAGAGTCGAAGCAGCAACTATTTGCGGTATAAAGGTTAAATTAACAACTCCCCATGGTAAAAAGAGATAAAATAACAGTGTCAGATAGACAGAATTAGGTTACAGTTGTTGTGGATAGAATTAGTATAAGTTAAATTATTCAGGAACAAAAATGGTTAAAGTAACATTGGTAAGAACAGGTAACTAAGTATGTTGGTAGGTAGGTGACTTTTCATTGGCAAATAGGTATCTACAAAGGTATATTCTTTTTATTTTAAAAGGTATAAAGTCTCTTAATTAACATCACACCTCTTTGTATGCTTTTTCTACTTGTGTGGGGGTTATTACGTTTTTCATTATTTTCCATTATTTATTATTCAATGCTGAAGTAGAGAAGTTGATACAACTTTCATTATTTATTATTCAATGCTGAAGTAGAGAAGTTGATACAACTTTCATTATTTATTATTCAATGCTGAAGTAGAGAAGTTGATACAACTTTCATTATTTATTATTCAATGCTGAAGTAGAGAAGTTGATACAACTTTCATTATTTATTATTCAATGCTGAAGTAGAGAAGTTGATACAACTTTCATTATTTATTATTCAATGCTGAAGTAGAGAAGTTGATACAACTTTCATTATTTATTATTCAATGCTAAAGTAGAGAAGTCAATACAACTTCCATTATTTATTATTCAATGCTGAAGTAGAGAAGTTGATGCAACTTTCGGCTATCTTCCGAATAACGGTCCCAAATTATCGAGGCAGAAAATATACCTTAACAGGGTCTCAGTCACATGTCAATTCCGCACTTCTGGCAAATTAAATTGCGCACTTCCGCCACCGCCGAGAGTATCCCTCACGCGGCGTGGATTGGGGCTAAACTAGATGGCTGGGACTCACGAGCAGCAGCTACCGCATTTCCTGCAGCTGCCTTGATTTTTTTTTTGCTCATGAGTCCCAGCCATCTAGTTTAGCCCCAATCCATGCCGCATGAGTGGCGTGGGGGATACTCTCGGCAGTGGCAGTATAGTTCCTGGAAGTTCGCAACTGAAACGTGACTGAGGCCCTGTTAGGGTATATTTTCTGCCTTGATAATTTGGGACCGCTATTCAGAAGATAGTCTAACTTCCATTATTTATTATTCAATCCTAAGTAGTTGATACAACTTCCACTATTTATTATTCAATCCTGAAGTAGAGAAGTTGATACAACTTCCATTATTTATCATTCAATGCTGAAGTAGAGAAGTTGATACAACTTTCATTATTTATTATTCAATGCTTAACTAGAGATGTTGATACAACTTCAATTATTTATTATTTAATGCTGAAGTAGAGAAGTTGATACAACTTCCATTATTTATTATTCAATGCTGAACTAGAGATGTTGATACAACTTCCATTATTTATTATTCAATGCTGAAGTAGAGAAGTTGATACAACTTCCATTATTTATTATTCAATGCTGAAGTAGAAAATGTGATTAAGTACCCAACATGCACTCCTTTATAGTTGAAGATTACTGCTATAATCATAGATGGTGATAATACGGATACAAGATACTTAGTTAACCTCAAACCTTTATCTTTCCCAACATTTTCTGGAAACATAAATAAGCAACAGAGTTATTTGTGTTGTGGGCAGTGCTTTTATTTGTCAGGCACCATCTAGTAGTTCCAGGATGCCTGTCCTGGGGAAGTAAAGATGGCCGGCGTAATGCTGACCACATTACCCATCCAGTGCCGACTAGTCTGTAAAAATCTGAATGCTCTTCCCATATGCCTGATACTTTTTTTTATCTAGTGCTTCAGAGTACCAGCCCCTTTTTGTTTTCTGCCCAACCGTAACTGATATATTGTGGTGGGTACCTGTGATTTTGAGACACTTTGTGGCTATGGAAACACTTGTACTAGACAAGGAAGATATTCTAAAGACCCTATATGAATGAAGGTTGATAGAAGACATGAAAGGGGGAGGCTGTGTGGTTTCGAGGCATGGTGTCCGCCTCGAGTGCTAGAGGTTCTGGGTTCAATCTCCGGTAAGTGCTGGGATTTTTCACGTGGGCTTGGACTTCTAGTAATTTCCCCTGGTCTATGGGTAGTCAGATTGGACGCCCATGTGCATTGTTGTGAACGTAAAAAATCTCTTGCCAGTTGAAAATCAAAAAGAGTAGCCTAACAGCGCTGCCCTGACAAAATTTGTAGTTAAAAATCTACCCAAACTATTTCAGGATCCCCGCCGGTGCTACAGAGCCTCTGCACCTTGCTGAGTTTCTTCGGACTTAGACTTGAGTTAGAAGAAGAATGGAGCACTTATGGGTTACTACCCGTGAGCCATGATGTTGATCCGTTGTTCAAACTTCAAGAAGACATGAGATTAGATGAAACAACATGTGTAAGAATGTGTGAACGAGGAGTTAGGAGTGGATCTAGCATATGAGAGGGAGGGAATGATATGTGTTTAATCAGTGTGCTATGGGAACAGTTAGCATCTACACCTTAAGAAAATCTTTGGTGGAAACATATCATCTATTGGAATGTCCAGTGGGCTACGATGTGGTTTCTGAAATCAGTTATCAGTAATCGGTAAGTATCATTTTGTTGTTTCTATAATAAAAAAGAATAGGCCCTAATTGTATGTAATCTTAGCCTTTAAAGAAATTGGAAACTGATTTTGAAACTTTGTCTCTTTGCCTTAAATGGATGCTAGGTAAAGTCCTGGGAAGTAAAGGTGGCTGGAATGAGGTTGACCACATCATCTACCTGTGTCGACCGGTCCATAAAATATAAGTTTAGCCCTATATGCCCAATGTGATAGAAGACTTGTACTTTTGGTCCTGTACTGTTTGTTTTGTTTATCAATTCTTCCTCTGTTTGGAAACTTCTGGGATGCTCTGGTATATACTCATAGACCATCCATGGGGCATTAGGGTTCATACTGAGGGGAGGATCTGAACACCTATGGACATGTCCGGAGTGCAATGATGATAACCCAACTAACTAACTAACTAATACTCATAGACCATCCATGGGGCATTAGGGTTCATACTGAGGGGAGGATCTGAACACCTATGGACATTTTCGGAGTGCAATGATGATAACCCAACTAACTAACTAACTAATACTCGTAGACCAGCCATCGGACATTAGGGTTCATACTGAGGGGAGGATCTGAACACCTATGGACATGTCCGGAGTGCAATGATGATAACCCAACTAACTAACTAACTAATACTCGTAGAGCAGCCATCGGACATTGGGGTTCATACTGAGGGCAGGATCTGAGCATCTATGGACATGTCCGGAGTGCAATGATGATAACCTAACTAACTAACTAACTAATACTTGTAGACCAGCCATGGGGCATTAGGGTTCATACTGAGGGGAGGATCTGAGCATCTATGGACATGTCTGGAGTGCAATGATGATAACCCAACTAACTAACTAATACTCGTTGACCAGCCATCGGACATTGGGGTTCATACTGAGGGCAGGATCTGAGCATCTATGGACATGTCCGGAGTGCAATGATGATAACCTAACTAACTAACTAACTAATTCTCGTAGACCAGCCATGGGGCATTAGGGTTCATACTGAGGGGAGGATCTGAGCATCTATGGACATGTCTGGAGTGCAATGATGATAACCCAACTAACTAACTAATACTCGTTGACCAGCCATCGGACATTGAGGTTCATACTGAGGGCAGGATCTGAGCATCTATGGACATGTCCGGAGTGCAATGATGATAACCTAACTAACTAACTAACTAATTCTCGTAGACCATCCCATGTTCCCTTGGTAATCATGGCTAACCACATCTGTCTCGTGTACTATCAACTAATTCTAATACAAATATTCTTCATGCTACAGTCCAAAACTGAGCAACTTCTCTCTTCATCTTCTTGTGCCTCTCTTCCCTTAGCAAATTTCCTGTTGTCACAACCTAACTCCAGTTGTCCCCTTTTAAGGACATGCCAAAAGAATTTAGAATGTTTACTTTTAATGCTGATAATCAATTGTCTTCATGAGTTAATCTGTTTATTACATCTTGAGTACAGCTGAGTTAAGTTGAGTTGATTCAAGAACCCACATCACAGCACTCGGGGCATTCCCATAAGCGCTCTGTGTCCGTCTTCAGCAGCCAGTGAAGAGTTCTGATACTAATGATGCCAGTAGCATTCTGATTAAACGTCTGTCTTGCCTTTCCTCTTGAGTACAATCTGACAGCTTGGCTTGAGGTCTGGCTGCACACATGTCATGACCGTAAAATACTCACAGAGCCCCTCCTTCTTCTTCCTGATGTTTGCTCTGATAGAAAGTTCTGTGTCCTTTTGGGCTTTAGTCTTGTTCCAGAACTTGAGGCTTCAGTGCAGACCTGTTTTTACAGATCTGGCTTATTTGTATGCAGACACCTGGTTCCTTGCCTCTCAAGCAGATGCACTCCTACCTCGAAGGAAACCTCCCTAACTAGTCACCTTCTGTAGCATTCTTCTTGAGGGGTAGTGGTCTATTCTTTTTTCCTCTAAAATGGGACCTCGGAAGCCACATGAAAAACAAAGCATCTGCTGTGCAGAGTGGCAAGCATCGCTTCACAGGCCCTGGAAAGTTAGCGTCCACTTGATCATTTCTCCCGGATGTATGGGAAACGAACAGGCAGACAGAGTGGCAGCTTGTGGGCTACTTGCTGGTTAAGTGATGCTTGATAAGCTAGTTCTGGTGAAGGCCCTCTGACAGCAAGTAAATATCAACGGGTCATTAGGGTCCGGAGAAAATGGTCTTACTAGGAGTGGCCAGGAGATCTGGACAACACTCTGGACAACACTCTGGTCAACACTCTGGACAACATTCTGTACCAGTGTTTCCCAACTTTGTTTCTTTTTTTTTTTTTGCTGTGTCCGACATAAGCCTTTCTAAAATTCTTATGCTTCTCCTATGTAACTTTAAAAACTCTGGAGGAGTCTATTGTTGATTTGCCCCTCTGTGGGACGTGGGCCCCAACTTGAAAAACACTGCTCTATACCCAGAGGGAAAGCAAGATGAACAAATAATCACAGCGTTACTGGTACCGTAATAATTGGAATGCTGAAGATGGGGACAGTGTGTTTATAGGAATGTCCCAAGTGCTTGGATGTCAGTTCTTTAAGTTAGCTTAACTCTACTCAGAATTTGACACAAATATTAAAGTTAGCTGTGTACCCTTTACTGGATATTGCAGAACAAACCCCAGCGGTTTTTTTGGGGGGGAAGGGGCTTTGGCAGGAAGGGGGAGGGGTAAAGCTGTTTGTGATGTTACTATGCAATTTCATGTGTAGTAGATTGCAGAAAGGTTGAGAGCTGAGCGTCTGAGAAGAAATGCACCAAACATAAATTATCGCAAAAGTGGCCCTGAAATCCTATGCTATAATTGTGGAAGACTTTTTTAAAATGTGGGTGGGTCTTGCTAGTCACACTCGCCATCGCCATGGCTCCCGTGTCTCCTCATAGCGCGCGCAATGTAACACTTTCGTTTGCCGCTACTTTCTGAAAAGTCAAATCTCGCTACCTCTGTCAAAACCAAATGCAAGGGGGTCTGCTGCCAAACTGCTCACAGCTGGGATTGAACCATCATCATCATGTAGCAGGTTCTTTGCAGAACGTCGCTCTCATCACAGTTTGCTTGAAAGAAACTCGGTCTCTCGCCATTTCTCCCGCCTCATGCACTTTCACACTCAGTGAGTCACTTATTTCCAGTGCCCATCTTCGTGTCGGTTGGCCCCTGCCCCTCCTTCCAGGTACCATGCCTTCTGCTATATGTTTTTCTAATCCGTTGTGGCTTTTGATATGACCAAAATATTTCAGCTTTTGAGACAGGATGCTGTTTATTAGCCAATCTTCCTTGATGTTCAGATCTTTTAAGATGTCAATATTTCTCATCTTCTTTGATTGAACCAGGTACCCTAAAATTATTTTAACTCAACAAGAATTCTTCCAAAGCAAAAATTAAAAGATAAGCAAATGGTCAGTTACCAGGTCCAGCAGTTCTGGGATCAATCATCACCTCCAGATCTCGGCCAATGAGGCCGTTCCTTGCGTCAACTGTGGCTACCACATTCTGAGGTTTAGCTGCTTCATGGACATTGACCTTGAAAGGTGAACCTGGCATCACATGTCAAAGGTGAAGGTTATCATACAAGAGATGCATGTCCAAATAAAAATTAAAAAAACAAATTCTAAGGTTTGAAGTTTGAACAACGGATCACCATCATGGCACACGGGTAGCAACCCACATATGCTCCCTTCTTCTAACTGAAGTCAAAAAGCTCAGCACATTGCACAGGCTCTGCAGCACTGGCAAGGATCCTGAAATACTTTAAGTAGATATTTAACTCCAAATTTTGTCCAGGTAGCGCTGTTAGGCTACTCTTTTCGATTTCCAACTGCCAAGGGATTTTTTACGTGCGCAACAATGCACGCGAACGTCCGATCATAGACCAGGGGAGACTATGTTCACGTGAAAAAATCCCAGCCCTTACCAGGGATTGAACCCAGAACCTCTAGCACTCGAGGCGGACACCATGAGTTGAGACCCCACAGCTTCTATTCTAAGGTAAAACTAATGATTAAAAAAATTACAACGTAGCTGAGAGTGACTGCCAGATCTGTAAACTGTTAGTATAAAATAAGTATTTAATGAATATAGACAAGTGGTGTGGGGGCTGTATGGTCTTGAGACATGGGGGCTGTATGGTCTTGAGGTGTGGGGGCTGTATGGTCTTGAGGTGTGGGGGCTGTATGGTCTTGAGGTGTGGGGGCTGTATGGTCTTGAGGTGTGGGGGCTGTATGGTCTTGAGGCATGGGGGCTGTATGGTCTTGAGGTGTGGGGGCTGTATGGTCTTGAGGTGTGGGGGCTGTATGGTCTTGAGACATGGGGGCTGTATGGTCTCGAGGTGTGGGGGCTGTATGGTCTTGAGACATGGGGGCTGTATGGTCTTGAGGCATGGGGGCTGTATGGTCTTGAGGTGTGGGGGCTGTATGGTCTTGAGGTGTGGGGGCTGTATGGTCTTGAGACATGGGGGCTGTATGGTCTTGAAGCATGGGGGCTGTATGGTCTTGAGGTGTGGGGGCTGTATGGTCTTGAGGTGTGGGGGCTGTATGGTCTTGAGACATGGGGGCTGTATGGTCTTGAGGCATGGGGGCTGTATGGTCTTGAGACATGGGGGCTGTCTGGTCTTGAGGTGTGGGGGCTGTATGGTCTTGAGGCATGGGGGCTGTATGGTCTTGAGACATGGGGGCTGTATGGTCTTGAGGTGTGGGGGCTGTCTGGTCTTGAGGTGTGGGGGCTGTATGGTCTTGAGACATGGGGGCTGTATGGTCTTGAGACATGGGGGCTGTATGGTCTTGAGGTGTGGGGGCTGTATGGTCTTGAGGCATGGGGGCTGTATGGTCTTGAGACATGGGGGCTGTCTGGTCTTGAGGTGTGGGGGCTGTATGGTCTTGAGACATGGGGGCTGTATGGTCTTGAGGTGTGGGGGCTGTATGGTCTTGAGGCATGGGGGCTGTATGGTCTTGAGACATGGGGGCTGTATGGTCTTGAGGCATGGGGGCTGTATGGTCTTGAGACATGGGGGCTGTATGGTCTTGAGGTGTGGGGGCTGTATGGTCTTGAGACATGGGGGCTGTATGGTCTTGAAGCATGGGGGCTGTATGGTCTTGAGGTGTGGGGGCTGTATGGTCTTGAGGCATGGGGGCTGTATGGTCTTGAGACATGGGGGCTGTATGGTCTTGAGGTGTGGGGGCTGTATGGTCTTGAGACATGGGGGCTGTATGGTCTTGAAGCATGGGGGCTGTATGGTCTTGAGGTGTGGGGGCTGTATGGTCTTGAGGTGTGGGGGCTGTATGGTCTTGAGGTGTGGGGGCTGTATGGTCTTGAGGCATGGGGGCTGTATGGTCTTGAGACATGGGGGCTGTATGGTCTTGAGACATGGGGGCTGTCTGGTCTTGAGGTGTGGGGGCTGTATGGTCTTGAGACATGGGGGCTGTCTGGTCTTGAGACATGGGGGCTGTATGGTCTTGAAGCATGGGGGCTGTATGGTCTTGAGACATGGGGGCTGTATGGTCTTGAGACATGGGGGCTGTATGGTCTTGAGACATGGGGGCTGTATGGTCTTGAGGCATGGGGGCTGTATGGTCTTGAGGCATGGGGGCTGTATGGTCTTGAGACATGGGGGCTGTATGGTCTTGAGGTGTGGGGGCTGTCTGGTCTTGAGACATGGGGGCTGTATGGTCTTGAAGCATGGGGGCTGTATGGTCTTGAGGTGTGGGGGCTGTATGGTCTTGAGGCATGGGGGCTGTATGGTCTTGAGGCATGGGGGCTGTATGGTCTTGAGGTGTGGGGGCTGTCTGGTCTTGAAGCATGGGGGCTGTATGGTCTTGAGGTGTGGGGGCTGTATGGTCTTGAGACATGGGGGCTGTATGGTCTTGAGACATGGGGGCTGTCTGGTCTTGAGGTGTGGGGGCTGTATGGTCTTGAGGTGTGGGGGCTGTCTGGTCTTGAAGCATGGGGGCTGTATGGTCTTGAGGTGTGGGGGCTGTCTGGTCTTGAAGCATGGGGGCTGTATGGTCTTGAGGTGTGGGGGCTGTATGGTCTTGAGACATGGGGGCTGTATGGTCTTGAGACATGGGGGCTGTATGGTCTTGAGACATGGGGGCTGTATGGTCTTGAGACATGGGGGCTGTATGGTCTTGAGACATGGGGGCTGTCTGGTCTTGAGGTGTGGGGGCTGTCTGGTCTTGAAGCATGGGGGCTGTATGGTCTTGAAGCATGGGGGCTGTATGGTCTTGAGACATGGGGGCTGTATGGTCTTGAGACATGGGGGCTGTATGGTCTTGAGACATGGGGGCTGTATGGTCTTGAGGTGTGGGGGCTGTATGGTCTTGAGACATGGGGGCTGTATGGTCTTGAGACATGGGGGCTGTATGGTCTTGAGACATGGGGGCTGTATGGTCTTGAGGCATGGGGGCTGTGTGGTCTTGAGACATGGGGGCTGTATGGTCTTGAGACATGGGGGCTGTATGGTCTTGAGGTGTGGGGGCTGTATGGTCTTGAGACATGGGGGCTGTATGGTCTCGAGGCATGGCATTTGCCTCAAGTGCTGGAAGTCCCGGATTCAGGCACCGGTGAAGGATGGGTTTTTTTTCACGTGGACTTCTAGTAATTTCCCCTGGTCTCTGGATAGTAAGACCTGGATGCCCATGTGTATTGTTGCACATGTAAAAATCCCTTGGCAGTTGGAAACTGAAAAGAGTAGCCTAACTGTGTTGCATGTGCAAAATTTGGAGTTAAAAATCTACTTAAAGTATTTCAGGATCCTCGCCGGTGCTACAGAGTTTGTGCACTGTGCTGAGATTCTTCAGACTAAGGCTTGAGTCAGAAGTAGAACGGAGCACATATGGGTTACTACCATTGTGCCATGATGTTGATCAGTCCTCTAAACCTAATACAGATGGTGTCTTAAAATGTTCTGAATCTTTCGAGTTTTAGACTTACCTTAGTCAATTTTGACATGGGCGCCATTTCTAACTCTGGTGGTGTCTAGATATGATTGAATCTCTTGCCATTCTTTGGGATCGTGTCCAGGGTTACAGTTGCCATTGCTGCAGCAACCCTCTCTTTAAGGCGCTAGATGTTCCTTATCTTCTCAGTGCCCTTTTTAAGCCTCTTGGTCATACAAGGTCATACATATGACACTTTCAATTTTTCTGAACACTTAAAGATGCCATTCACATATATCCATTAATATTTCTTTTATAATAATTGTTTTGAGCAAAGGTAGAATTTTACAAAATGATGAACATTTTATGCAGTTTTTCTTTGTCAACTGAGATAAGGTAGTCATGTCTATCCACAACATTCTGTCTCTTGTACTTTCAATCAACTCTGACACAGATGATCTTCCATAGTCCATGCTGTGTGGCGTTGTAGTCATGTCTATCCACAACCTCCTGTTTCATGTACTTTTAACCAACTCTGATACAGATGACACTCCATGCCATGATGTCAAAAAGTCCAGTTCCTCTGCCTCTCCTCCCCTCCAACTTTTCTACTGTCACAATATACTCCAGTTTTCTCCTTTTCGTCACATGACCACATAATATAGATTGTCTCTTTCTGATGTGGGCAATCGGTTCTTTTTGTGAGTCAGTTTCTTACACGACATCTTCATTACTCTTGTTATCTGTCCAGGGTATTCTCATCATTCGTCTATAAAACACATCTCCGCTGCTTCCAAATAATGTCTCACCAAAGTACCAACTGACCATGAATCACTTCCGTGCAACAAGATACGATTTATTTAGCTTTTAAGAATTCTCTTTTTCATCTTAATTGACAAAGAAAGATTGTTGTCTCAAAAGAATAAAACTTAATTAATATTTAGGTTCCAAAAATAGAATGTATGTACCTTTCAAGGGCTTGTCGTTCCAATTGGTGTACAACAGGTAAGCACCTGGCTTCTTCGGCACATAAGTACACCTGTATATCTGGGGCTGAACTGGGTCGATTTGAACAGGGATCTCGTCCTTCACTCCCTTGAGGTGAGCTGTAGGCTTGCCTGTTTGTATTTGTTAAACATAATTATAGGATACCGTCAGTGAAAGGCAGAATAGGAATGGGGTGAGGTACGGGATCATTTCAAACTCATTCTTCCAGAAGATTTGTCAATCAACCAACTCTCCATTCATCCTACCACCCATCAAATGACCACTGATGGGAGAGCTGGTGCGTCAACCAGCCACAGCCAGTTAATCTACCAATCAGAGAGCAAGTTAATCAACTAACCAATCAGGGAGCTAGCTAGTCAACCAACCAGTCAGAGAGCTAATCAGGCAACCAACCATATCCAGCCAACCATCCTGTCTGCCAGACAACATAACAACAGCCAACCTCTGAACAAACCTATCTATGAAGGAGCCAGATAGTTTACACCAAACCAACCAACCAATCAATCAGAGAGCAGACCAGTCAACCAACTATAGACAGTCTACAAACCAATCAGCCACCCAACATATCCACCTGTGAACAATGCAATCAAAAACGTAGCCAAACAACTTAGAATAAACAAACAAACCAATCAGCTAGCCAACAAATGTTTCAGCAAATGAACCTCTTGGGAAAAAAAACACCAGCCAATCAGCCAGCAACATTGAGCCAGCAACATCAACCAATATATGAAACAACATATAAATCTGTGAAGAAACCTATCAAAGACATAGCCAAACAACTTAGAACAAACAAACCAACCAATCAGCAGGCTAACAAATGTTTGAGGAAGTAACCTCCCTAAAACCCAAAAATCAGCCAGCAACGTCAACCAACATATCAACAAACCAATCATCCAGCCAACATACCAACCAACCAATCATCCAGCCAACATATTAACATGTGAACAAACCAATCAAAGATGTAGCCAAACAACTTAGAACAAACCAACCACCCAATAAGCTAGCTAAAAACAAATTGTTTCAGCAAATGTCCTCCAAAACAAAACAAAACAAAAACAGTCAGCCAGGTCAACCAAAAAATCCACCATTCAATCACCCAGTCAATCCACTAACAGAACAAATTAATGAGCAAGCCAACTGATTGTCCAATTATCAAAACTACCAAATGTCATACCTGGGTCAGCCTGAGTTCCATTTACTGTGAACTGTGCTGGTTTATTTACTTCTGCTTCCTTTAGGCCTCTCCCACTTAAGATTACCTGGCGAGAAGTATACAATATTATTTTTAATGCACAAAAGTAAAGTGACTGCCATTTTTGAATATTCTTAGGCACACTGGGTATATAGGGCTAGACTAAATTTTTTTAGACCAGTCGGCACTCAGTGGGTGACATGGTCACCCTCTCACCAGCTTACTTTCCCTAACTTTACCTGATGCCTATTTTAGTCTGGGTCAAGCAGTAGTAGTAATATGGTCTCATAACTAAGTTAAAGGAAAATCCCAACTGCACCTCCGCGCGGTAGAGAATGGGCGACACACTACGGTGTGGCAAACGCAGCTCTCGGGACCGAGTATCCGCCAGAATAAGTGAACAACTTTGCAGCTGAGCAGAGCAGGGCACTCACTTGTCCTGACAGTCAGAAATCACTGTCAAAGGTAGAGGTAAAAGACTTCCATGTGGATGGGGAAGGCAAAGGGGAAACCATCATGTTATTGTCCCAAGCATTCATGAAAAGTCAAAGTTTTAATTCAGCAAACAACGTTAATGGATGTCTTCGGACAGCCTCATCCAGTAGGGACTGTCATGAGCTACAGGTAACACCAGACAGTCATCAACTGTCCTTGAATATCAAGGAAACAAAAACAATGCTTACATAAAAAAAGAAGATAATTTCAAAATTTCATAGCAATAGAAGGGAAATTGATAACCAAGTCAATAAATTCAGGTATTTGGGGACATTCATAACATCAGATGGATGATGTGTGACAGAAGTTAAGAGCAGAATTGGCCAGACAAAGGCAGCTTTTCAGAAGATAAAAAGTATCTTATGTAATAAATCACTCTCATTAAACATCAGAAAATGAGTACTGAAATGTTACATCGAGCCTGCTCTGTTGTATGGTAGTGAATCTTGGAATGTGAGCAAACTAGTTAAGAAGAGTTTGGAGGCAACTGAGTTGTGGTTCTTGAGAAGAATGTTGTGAATAACTAACAATGATTGCCTAGAAATGGCTAGTGAAAATAGAACCTCATTTACAACAATGAGGAGACAAACAAAATGCTTTGGTCATGTGATGAGAAAAAGAGCACTGGAAAATATTGTGACCACTGGAAAGATCACTGGTTGATGAGGTAGAGGCAGACCAAGAGAAACGATGATGGATGACTTAAGACAGTGGCATGGAGGAGTATCATCCATAGAATTGATCTAGAACACAAAGACCAAGATCTGTGGTGATGCATGAAAGCCTTCGCCAGCTGGCAAAGCACTTGATGATGATGATGTTGATGATCCATAATTCAGATCCGGCTTATTTGTATGCTGACTGTTGGTTCCTTGCCTCTCAGGTAGATGCACTCCAAATTCAAAGGCAACACTCTTAATTAGTTGACTCTTACAACATGTTTGTTAGGGAGGCAGTGGGTCTAGTCTTGTTTCCCCCATAATGAGGCCCATGAACCCACACCTGGGGAGACATGGCTATTCAATTCTAAAGATCTCTCCACATCTTAATATGACTGTTGGTTCTTGGCAAACCAAATGTTTCCCTATAACTGAATGAGGAAGCTTTGTGAGAGAACTAAATAGGTTCCAGTGGACTAACGCTGAGAAAACCTGCGAACAACTAGAATGTCTTTGCGCTAGAACCCACAGTGGTATAGAAATAAAGGAAGACCAAATAAACACATGGAGAAAGGAGCTAGAGAGTAAAGTTAAAAAGATGGGGAGAACATGAGGGAGAGCTGCATGCGATAGCAAAGGATTGAACGACTTGGCCTGAGTTGGTTGAGGGCCTATGCTCCGTTGTGGGTTAGAAAGGCAGAAGAAGAAGAAGAAGAAGTAGAAGAAGAAGAAGAACAACAACAACAACAACAACAAACAACAACAACAACAACAACAACAACAACAACAAGAATGAAGCATGGGATTGGAAGTTCACAATACCTTCTGAGGACCTCTTGGTGATGAAGGTTGCCTCGTGTTGTTCCTTGGAGCAGCTGACTCCACAGGCCTTGCCTGAATTACTTTTGGCTCTTCATATTTTGGCTGGACGTATTTTGTCTCCACTACTGGCTCTAAATGTCTTGGTTCAATGCTTCGCTCTGCAAATCTGGGCTCTCTGTTGTCCGTGTTGTCTATATAACGTGGTTCTGAATCTCCAACATGTACTGGAAGCACCTGTGAACAAGAAGTAAAACCGAAATGCCTGTTTGTAAGTACAGTGGCAAGATGAGATCAATTCATTTGTGTAAGTGTTAGCAGCATGAAAGTTCCATTCACAACAACCCTGACTCTTCCCCCCCCCCCCCCCCCCCACCTCGCCTTTCAACAATCTGCAGACAGTATTTGAGTTCAGTGTTCAGAGAATCTGTAACTTGTACGCATCTGACCTCATCCACCATTTAAACCCACCAGAACCAGAATCGGATCGCACCATGACAAATAACAGCAAGAATCATAGTTAGGCTTCGTCAACCATTTCATCCACATTACTATTATGTAACTAACCTGTTCTTATTACAACAGCCGCTTGAATGTGGTCGAGGTTTGTTTTTTTTTACTTTTTAAACTGTAAACTCTGGCACACATTTTTGCTTGTTTGTCTACCTCTGGACTTTTGTCTTGTTCCAGAACCTTTTGTTTTGAGTGCACATCCATTTTATAAATCTGGCTTATGCGTGTGCAGACTGTTGGTTCCTCACCTCTCAGGCAGATGCATTCGGACTATGAAGGAAACACCCCTCAGTGGATCTAATTCTTGTTTTCCACAAAATAGGGCCCTGGTACCCACACGGGAAACAATGATCCTGAAATCTTCTGCTCTAATTGTGGAGAGACAGTTAGACTGCAGAAGTTATTTAATTGTTACCATAGTATGTACCGACACGAAGATGGGCACAGGATATAAGTGACTCTTTGAGTATGAAAGTGCAAGAGGCGGGAGGACTGGCGAAAAACCGAGTTTATTTCCGGCAGACTGTGATGACAGCGACGTTCTGCAAAGGACTTGTCACATGATGATGATAGTATAGTATGTACCTGATGAGATACAGCTAAATATGCCAGGCAATAAATTGTGCAATCTATTGTTTGCGTCTACTTTGTTTACTTCATGTCTATCATCATCCCCTTGAAGAATGCAATGTTTTGTTATTTTGAAGCCCCACCCTGGCTTTTGCCGGGGGCCCTAAATATAGCCAGGTCTGAAATATGGCCTAAGGGCTGAACGGGGTTTTTGGGACCTCTCCACGGGTGATCCTCATCAGCATGGTGGCACTTTGTGTCACTGGGTGTTTATCGCTTGTGTGATATCCTGGTGGGGTACAACTTATGTACTTACTTACTTCTGTATTCAAATATACAAGAAAACATTGCTTTAATTTTCAAAACATATGCATATTGTAAAGTGAAGGACTTAGCCTAAAACTTAAAACACAAGAGTAATAGAAAAAGTCCGATGTTCAGGTACCAGATTTTGGGAGGGAGAGAATAGATTCAGTGTCCCCTTTACAAGCATAAAGTAAAAGGCGACCAATTAATGAAGTGCTGAAATTGGGTGTTGTGGAAGAAACGCTGCAGATATTGCATCCTAGTTGTGAGCCACAACACAACGGGCCAGCCACCCTCTTAAAGGCAAATAAAGAAGAAGAAGGAAGAGGAGTAGGAACAGCAGCAGTAGGATGAGGAGGAGGAACAGAAGCACTAGGAGAAGGAGGAGTAACAGCAGCAGTAGGATGAGGAGGAGGAATAGCTACCAGAGGAGGAGGAGGAGGAAGAACATCTACAGTAGGAGGGGGAGGAGGATTAGGAGGAGGAGCAGGAGGAGAAGCAGGAGGAGGAACAGCTACAGTAGGAGGAGGAGGAGGATCAGCAGCAGAAGGAGGAGGAGGAGGAGAAACAGCTAAAGTAGGAGAAGGAGGAGGATCAGCAGCAGTAGGAGGAGGAGGAACAGCTACAGTAGGAGGAGGAGCATCAGCAGCAGTAGGAGGAGGAAGAGGAGGAGGAGGAACAGCAGCAGTAGGAGGAGGAGGAGGAACAGAAGCACTAGGAGGAGGAGCATCAGCAGCAGTAGGAGGAGGAAGAGGAGGAGGAGGAACAGCAGCAGTAGGAGGAGGAGGAGGAACAGAAGCACTAGGAGAAGGAGGAGGAACAGTAGGAGAAGGAGGAGGAACAGCAGCAGTAGGAGGAGAAGGAGGAACAGTAGCAGTAGGAGAAGGAACAGCAACAGTAGGAGAAGGAGGAGGAACAGCAGCAATAGGAAAAGGAGGAGGAACAGCAGCAGTAGGAGGAGGAGGAGGAGGAACAGCAGCAGTAACAGTAGGAGGAGGAGGAGGAACAGTAACAGTAGAAGGAACAGCAGCAGTAGGAGAAGGAGGAGGAACAGCAGCAGCAACAGTAGGAGGAGGAAAAGAAAAAAATCAGAGAATAAGAGAAACAATTTAAGTTTGTATTTAACAAACCCCATCTCCAGGGTACAGTGGCTAGACGCTCGCTTGTGGATGCAAAGGTCATGGCTTCAAGTCCAGATTTTGTTTCAAAAATGACCTTGGCTCCCAGGTCAACCCAGCCTGAAATGGGTACCAGGTAAAGTCCTGGGAAGTAAAAGTGGCTGGCATGATACTGACCATATCATCTATCGAGCACAATAAATCTATAAAATCAAGGTCTAGCCCTATGTGCCCAATACACCTGAAGGCAGGGAAAAAGGTCCGTTACTTGTTAACTCACTATCCAAACTGGCCAAAACACACATTTTGTTTTAAATAAAGACCATATACCTGGACTCGTGTCTGAGGAGGTTCCGGGTGATAATTGTTTTCGACCTGTCTGGGCATAGGTGAGTGTGGCCCGTACCTGGCCTCTGGGACGGTGTAGGTGTCTGGTTCGCTTCCACGTATACTAACATGAGGACCATCAACAACTGAGCCGTAAACCGAGCTTCTTGGGCTGGGGTACCTGGCGAATGAGTGAAACATGCATAACAGTTAGGGCTTCAGTAAACATAGGTGCTGCACTAGGGACATGTTATTGCAGTATGCTACTGCTCCAGTCCTTAAAAAAAAACTGGGGCTTTAAGCTGAAATGTCATAGAAAGATTCTCAGAATATCTTGGACAAAAAAGAGAAGAAATACTGAAAATGTAAATGATCTGAACATTATGGAGGACGGGCTAACAAACAGCATCTTGTCTCGACAGCTGAAAATTTTTGTCATTTCATGCGCCAAATGGGATTTAAAAAATAGTGGCAGAAGGCATGGTACCAGGAAGGAGGGGCAGGGGCCGACCAGTACGAAGATGGGCACAGAATATAAGTGACTCCTTAAATATGAAAGTACAAAGGCTGGTGAGCTGGCGGGAGACTGAGTTTCTTTCAGGCAGAATGTGATGAAAGCGACGTTCTGCAAAGGACCTGCTACATGATGATGTTACTCTTTTTCTTCTTCTTCTTCTTCAGCATTCCGGGCCATTGAGGTTTGTTGCTGCAGATATTACCCGCCTCCATTCATCTATCTGGTTGGCCTTCTCTTTCCAGTTAGTGACACCACGTGTTTGTAGGTCTGTCTGGACATTATCTCTCCATCGTATTCTTGGTCTCCCTCGTGGTCTACGACCATTTATCTCCCTTGTGTATACAGCTTTTACTTTTCTGTCATTTGACATTCTTTCAATATGGCTCAACCATTTCAGTCTATTAGCTCTCATGATGCCAGTGATCAATGGTGATTTAAACATATTATGAATTTTGTTGTTGCTTCTCACTCTCTATTCACCACTGTTTTCATCTTTGATGGGTCCAAAGAATCGTCGTAAGACTGTTTTAAAAAACCTGTAATAAGGCTTCATCTCTTTTAGTTGTGCTCCAAGTTTCAGAGCCATATAAAACAACTGGTCTTATCAACGTTTTATATATTTTGATCTTGGTGTTGCGAGACAGACACTTTGACTTTAGCAGATGTTAAAGGGCATAGTATTCTTTATTTCTAGATTGTATTCTAGATTGTATTTCTTCTCTCAGAATGTTAGAGTAGTTAAAGTTTGCACCAGAGTACTTATATGTTTCCATTCGTTTGATTTTCATATTATCAACTTGTATGTGGCCGGAGTTTATATCCTTTCCCTGTCTAGTTATTATCATGTATTCTGTCTTATCTTGATTGATAACTAGTCTCAATTTTCTGAGCTGATTCTTTTAAGACAGTTGGTGTTTAAACAGTCTCTAGTTCATTTTCTCCAACGATATCAATGTCATCAGCATATCCAACTATTCTTGTAAATTCTCCTATAGTACACTGTTGTTTCAATTTCCTTATAATTTTCTCCAGGGCCAAGCTGAAAAGAAGTGGAGACAGAGCATCACCTTGCTTTAAACCAGATGTTATTTGAAAAGGGTCTGACTTTCTGCCTAAATATATTACTTAGTATTTACTACAATGTCTAAAAAAACAGTGCCGATACTCATTAACTCTTTAAGGCCCAAACAACGGTGTGAGCATAGTTTGAAAAGTTCCGTTCTGCCCAAACAAAGGTATCATCGTCAATCGTTTGTCCCTTACATTTTGCTTCGCACGCGCGTTCCTACTAGTTTCTAATGTTTGGAGGTATGATTAAACTATTCAGGGAAAGTCACTCTGCCGAAATCCTTTTAGTTTCATTTCCTGGACTAAACCACATGTTGATAATTTGAGAGAAAAAGGCAGCAAAATTTTTTTCAACAGTTCATTTACTAAGTTCGTTTTTGAGTGCCATGAATACCAATGTTCCAACCACAAGTACAGGTTGCATAATGCGTCTTTCTGCGGCCGAAGCTCTGAAATTGTTTCAGTCAGATGTTTTTAATTGTGATAATGATAAGAAATATTTACATTTTTCTGAAAGTGATTCGGACGGTGAATTTTCACCAGTGAAGCTGAGCGATCAGCTGTTCGGAATCTAGCGATTCTGATAAGTTTATTACACAGACAATGTCCCATACTACCGTATTTATGATGTAAGAGAAAGAAAGTGCTCTAAACAAAGAGACAGTACTAAACTATGGCTAAGCTACATTGAAATCATCACAGCTACAGTCTGTAAATAACTGTAAAAAGTGAATAGTAAATAGCGTGTGTGTAATGGCTTATTTTTCTGCCATTTTTTCTCTGAAATTTTGTTTAGCACTTGGTGAGAACTAGGAGCACCTGAGTGCTAAACTAACCCAGAAAGTTATCATAACTTTAGAATATGTTAGGAAATTGTATAAACTTTAAGGTTTTGTTCTCAAATTTGGATATTTACTGCTCTTGTGGCTGCAAAACCATGGTAAGTAAAGAATTTGTGTGTGAAATGTTGTCCTTGTGAAATTAACACCTGCTGAATTCTTTTTTTCCACTAACTATAACAAAATTAAACAAACACTTATCATCAGATTCATTTCTTTTTTAAAACATATATACTTTTATGGGGATTAGAAGTATATTACAATCTTTATGGCCTTTCTTGTACACCCACCCCTCTGCCATTTTTATAAAGGGAAATTAATGTGGGCCAAGTCTGTCAAAATTCATGGGCCTGAAAGAGTTAAAAGTTTCACCAAAAAACTCTTTAAACAAACAAATGTAATTTTTTAAAGTACTGAATGCCTAGAATAGTAACAGCCAAAAAAAGCTAAGGATGGTTCTAGAACATCCTGTAAAGGATACACCACTAACTTATAACTGCATACCATTGTCTACTGCCAGGAAAAAGGTATAACTACTACTACTACTGCTGCTACTACTTCTGCTGCTACTACAACTACTACCACTGCTGCTACTACTACTACTGCTGCTTCTGCTGCTGCTACTACTACTACTGCTGCTGCTATTACTACTACTACTGCTGCTGCTACTACTACTGCTGCTGCTGCTGCTGCTACTACTACTACTGCTGCTGCTACTACTACTACTACTACTACTGCTGCTACTACTACTACTACTGCTGCTGCTACTACTACTACTGCTGCTGCTGCTATTACTACTACTACTACTGCTGCTGCTACTACTACTACTACTGCTGCTGCTATTACTACTACTACTACTGCTGATGCTACTGCTGCTGCTGCTGCTGCTGCTGCTGCTGCTGCTGCTGCTGCTGCTGCTACTACTACTGCTGCTGCTATTACTACAACCATTGCAAATGTTACTGCTGCTGCTGCTCCTACTATTAATTGTTAACTAATTTTACTATTCTTTTTTTAATATTCACATAAAATCACATACAAATACCTATCAAGAGGTGCGGGGGCATGTACCAGCCGGATACCGGGTGGTTCTTCAAGTTCTGGTTCATACGTTGCATAGCCAAGGTACGGAGAGTTAGACAAGGGGTAACCACCCCAGTTGACATGAATATGATGTTTTCCTGCAATAAAACATTTGTTATTTTCATTAAAAGAGAGTGGTAAATCTTCTTCATCATCTTCATTCATCATCTTCTTCTTCTTCTTCTTTTTCTTTGTCTTCTTTTTCTACATTGTCATCATCAATCACTATCAATATGCTGCTGCTGCTTCTGTTATTTTTTGATTTACAGCTAACAAGCAATATTATTGTTTATCTTTGGCCCCATCACTTCCTCTTCACTTAAGGTTTAAACAACGCATCAATATCATGGTTCAAGGGTAGTAACTTATAAGTGCTCTGTTCTACTTTTAACTCAAGTTTGAGTCTGAAGAATCTCAATGCAGTGCACAAACTCTGTAGCACCGGTGTGGATCCTGAAATAATTTGGGCAAATTTTGGACTATAAATTTTGCAGAGCAGCACCATTAGGCTACTCTTTTTAATTTTCAATTGCCAAGGGATTTTTTTATGTGCACAACAATACACATAGGCATCTGATCTTACTACCCAAGGACCAGGGAAATTACTAGAAGTTTATGTGAAAAAAATCCTAACCATCATACTCCAGGAGTAAGGTCCCTTTTCCTTCGTACTCCAGGAGTAAGGTCCCTTTTCTTTCATACTTCAGGAGTAAGGTCCCTTTTCCTTCGTACTTCAGGAGTAACGTCCCTTTTCTTTCGTACTTCAGGAGTAGAGGACAGAAAGAAAAAAGAAGAAGACGTCCCAGATCCCAAGCAGGCTGAGTAGTGAAAAGATACATCCTTTTACTTGTGCAAAATGGCAGATTATTTTGGGATTTAACAAACAAATTAGATATGACCTGGAATGCAGAGGTGATTAACCATACATATATTTTTGAAGAAAAAAAAACGAAATGATAGGAAAGAAAAGATTTTTTTTTTTAAGATAAGGAAAGGATAAGAAAAAAAGGAGTTTACAAAAAAACAAAGTATAGGAGTGAAAGAAATTTTTTTTTTAAGCTCTCTGTGTCCCAGAGGGGTAAGCATCACATGCCCAAGGTAGGAACCTATGAACTCATGATGCGTTCCTTTGGACTCAAAGAGTTAGGTTATAAAAAGACAGGACAATGTTTTTTTTAAAGGACTAAGTTTTTTTTTTTTTTTTTTTTTTTTTTTTGTTAAATAGGAAAAGATAGAAAATTACCAACTGAAAAATAAAAATTTTTTAAATAGGAAAGACATGAATGGAGCAAATCAACAAGAACATGGTGAAGCACTAAATGGAATTTATTCTCTGGGCCCACAAAACCATATGCATCCAGTGAAACACGCTGTGACCCTGTGACCTATATCACTGAGGGGTATGGGGACATTTATGCCAATTTGGCTTTAAAAGAGCTATATGCCTCAAAGGACAGCCCCTTCCCCAAATTCTACTCTTAGTTAATACATTCATTTCCTTACCCCCCTCCCTCCTTCCATTCCCAAATGTTTGCACAAGAAAAAAACATCAATTATGCATGTCATACAACAGGTCGAGGAGTGGCTGGCTGAATGGTTAGAATGCCAGGCTCTCAAACAGGAGACCAGGGTTCGAATCCTCGGTAAGGCTGGGGATTTTTTTCTGTCGGGGAGAAAATAAAATCCTCACCTGCACAGTCATGGCGACAGCACTAGCCATGCGGCCATAAATCATCAGGCTCAAAGGCGGCCTGCCTGCACTGCAAATGTGGTAATAAAGGCAAAGGCAGTAATTGGCAGTTTGGTATACAACAGGTCACTATTAGGGATTTATATGGAAGCAGATCCAAAAACAAGTGTTAGTTTAGGGGATTTTCTGGGTGAAAGGATTAAGGATTGAGGATGTCTGAAGAGACATGAACCATGGTGCCTTATCAATTTTCATTCAGTGCATTTAGTATTTTTAGTATATTTAGTATTTTCAATAATAAATCTTGTTAATGTCCAAATATGATGGCAACATAAAAATTTGATAGGAAAGGTTTTAGATACACCATTGTCAAAATGAGTTTCTGCTTGCATCAAATTATTATAGATTTATAACTATTGTATCTAATTTAGTGGGAGTCACTGCTGTATAGCGGCTAGCCACTTATCTGTGAATCTGAAGGTCATGAGTTCGAGTCCAAATGAAACCATACATGTCTTTAAAAATGACTTTGACCCCCTGGTCGAATAGCCTCGAGTGGGTACCAGGTAAAGTCTTGGGAAGTAAAGGCGGCTGGTGAGATGGTGACCCTATCATCAACCAAGTGCCGATAGGCCTATAAAATATAGGTCTAGCCCTATATGCCCAATACACCTGGCGGCGTGGAAATGGGTCCTTGTCTTTACCTATTTACTTATTCACAACTATCATACCTTCTTCTCTTGGAGTGAAAATAACCGAATGTTTGCCGTCATTTCTAGCATCCACAGTCACTGGGATTTTACCATTAGGACCTTGAACTTCCGCTGTGAGCTCACCTGAAATGGAGATACAATTGTAGACAACCAATCATCACGCAGTTAGTGGTTGTCAGATATTTAAAACAACTGCTGTATGGAGCACTAACAATTATTATTATCTATTTCCCTTCCTTTTTAGGATGGAATTTTTCGTTACTTGAAGCCCTACTCTGGCTCTTGCTAGGGGCCGCAATATAGCCTGGCCATAAATATGGCCTAGAGGCTGGGACCTCCCCACGGTGATCCTCACCCACATGATGGCACACTGTGTCATCGGGTGTTTATGGCTTGTGTGATGTCCTGGTGGGGTAGAAAGTCAGTCAGTCAGTCTGGAGCACTAAAATAAAGAACGACTAAAACAATTACTAATAAACTAAAGTCACTAACTAGTGCTTGACAAGGTCCCTTTTTCACGCCTTTAGGTATAATGGGGAGGAGCAGCTGGCCGAACGGTTAGAACGCTGGGTTATCATGCCGGAGACCCGGGTTCGATTTCCTCTGTAAGGCTGAGGATTTTTTCTGTCGGGGGCAAAACAAAATTTTCACCTGCACAGTGGTGGCTACAGCATTAGCCATGCGGCCTTACATCCTCAGACTCAAAAGATCTCCCTGCCTACATGGCAGAAGTAGTATATAAAGGCAGTAATAGGCAGTTTCTGCAGGCATAATGGGAATATCGGGCTACAACTCTATTTTTATAGACCAATCGGCACATGGTGGGTGATGTGGTCAGCATCATGCTGACCGCCTTCACTTCCCAGGACTGCACCTGGTACCCACTCAAGGTTGGGTTGACCTGGAAGTCAAGGTCATTTTGGAAAAAAAAGTCCGGCTCCATTAACCCAGAACCTTCTGATCCACAGGCGGGCGCCTAGCCGCCAGTGCCACGGCGACTCCCAACTAGTGCTTGTATGTGTGATCAATCAGCAAGTCCTTCACAGAACATGGCTCTAATCCCGACATACCTCTCTTTCTCCAACCTTATGTGTCCTAATAGGCAATGCATCCTCAGTGTCTTGTATCCACCTTCGTGGAGGTATGCCCCTGCCTCAGTCTCTGGAAACTACACTCTCCGCTAATGCTCCCTTAGGCTGCCCTAACGCTCAATATGGCTAAAATACCTCCGCTTTCAGGACAGGAGGTTTGAGGTTTGAGGTTTGAGGTTTGAACAACGGATCAACATCATGGCACACGGGTAGTAACCCATAAGTGCTCTGTTCTTCTTCTAACTCCAGTTGCTGAGCACATTGCACAGGCTCTGTAGCACCGGTGAGGATCCTGAAATACATAGGGTAGATTTCTAACTCAAAATTTTGCCCAGGCAGCGCCATTGGGCTACTCTTTTCAATTTCCATCTGCCAAGGGATTTTTTTATTATGTGCGCAACAATGCACACGGGCGTCCGACCTCACTAGAGACCAGAGGGAATTACTAGACGTCCAAGTCCATGTGAAAAAATCCCAGGTTTTACTGGGGATTGAACCCAGAACCTTTAACTCGAGGCGGACACCATGCCTCAAGACCACGCAGCCCCCAGGACAGAATATTTATCTCGCTGCTCAACTCACGCTGGATGTCCGATTTTTGATCATTTTGTTCATAACCTAAGGATAAAAATGGTATGGTAGAATTACTCATCTGGAACTTTGGAAGACCACTAAACAATTACAGCAAAACAAATAAGAAATTTGGGGGGCTAAGTGGTCTCGAGGTATGGTATCCACCTCGAGTGCTGGAGGTCATGGGTTCAAGCCCCAGTGAAACCTGGGATTTTTTTATGTGGACTTCTAGTAATTTCCCCTGGTCTCTGGGTAGTAAGATTGGACACCCGTGTGTATTCTTGTGCATGTAAAAAAAATCCCTTGGCAGTTGTAAATTAAAAGAGTAGGCTAACGGCGCTGCCCGGGCAAACTTTGGAGTTAAAAATCAATCCAAAGTATTTCAGGATTCTCGCCTGTGCAATGGAGTACATTCACTGTGGTGGGATACTTCAGACTCAGCCGTGATGTTGATCCATCGAATAAACAGAAATGTAAACACAAACATAAACATTAACATAAACATAAACATAACAGAAACAAACAGAAACAGAAACATAAACGTAAACAGAAACAGAAATATAAAATCAGAAATAAATACCTGGGCCGGCTTCAGACACATCAAACGGCAAATGTTTCTCCTTGTTGACTCTCAAGGGGATAACTCCTCTTTCATCCAGGAGTGGTCTCCAACCGCCAGAGATCCGCACATTAACCGGGTCGACAACCAGGGGTCGGTACGGACTTGCTGTTGAGTTTGTTAAAATAAATGTTATGAATTTTCACAAAATAGCAAAATGAGATCATGCTAATATCGAAGAAATGAGTCAAGCCTAAGTGTACCGTTAAAGCCAGTTATGTTAATTTTAATTTAAAACAAGAATAGTATGATGATCGATCCAGCTCCTCTATTTTTGTCTGCTCTTTCCAATGATCCGTCGGTGTAAACATGTGTCCATTCGGGTTTTGGATAACAGTTGTAGACATGTTCAAGGGTCTTTGCATGCGGTAATCAGTCACATTCTTTAGCCTTTCTGTCTATGCCTGGGATTGTTGTTGTTAGACTGTAGGTCTACGATGTATGCCTGGATCATTTCCCACGTTGAAGGATCTTGAGAAAGAATGTCACTGTTTTTTGCATAGTATTATTTTGATAGATGATGAAAGCTTTGTCTTTTCAGTCAATTTTTAGTTGTTTTGCTATTCTGTGCATGAGGTTGTTGTTCGTTAAATTTTTCTGTTAGGGTAAGCACCTTTTTTCCCCTTCGATGGCTCAAGCTCTGGAGGCCAGAGGTTGCCTCCAGCTCATGGACTGGTGTGCTTCTCATACCTCCAGTGATGATTCTGAGACTAGTGTTGTGTATTTTGTCCAGTTTGTGTAGGTTTGATCTGGCTGCAGTAGAGTATGCCCCCATGCCATACTCCAGTTTTGGTCATATGCATCCTGTGTATACTTGTCGTACAGTGTTGACGTCTCCACCACAGTTTGTTCCAGTTTCTTCATAAGTTTGAGCCTCAGGTTAGCTTTCCTTTGCATGTCTTCAATGTGGGAGCCCCAGATTAGTCTTTTGTCGAATTTTACCTCCAAATATGTGGGATTGTCCTCTTTTGGAAGGATTTTGTCTTCTAGGTACAGATCAACTTGTTATAGCTTTGTGGAAAGAGAGAGCGGACTGTTCAGACCGTTTTTGGTCTGGTTTATTGGGACTCCAACCTTTCCAAGGTCTTAGTAAGGCAGCTTCGGAGGCTTATGGGGCTGTATCTGACTTTGTTTTCCTTGGGCTTTCCTTTCTTGGCTATGGGGACTATTTCTGTCTCTTCCATTACTTAGGAAGTAGCCCCTGGGTCCAGGATTTACTGATAAGGTCTAAGAGTCATTGCCTACCAGATGTTCCAGAATTGATACAAATTAGGCCCCCCCAAAAAAATTTTTGAAACATTCTGGTACAACATAGTGTTACATGCTGACAAAAGAAGCTCTGCTTATAACTGTTGATACCAGCAGTTGCCCAGACATTCCCCTTGTTCTTTCTTTCCATGAACTTCCTCCCATTTAATTTTCACAGGGCAATTATTTGGCAATAAATTTAGGAGTTAAATTTGGATGGAACTCACCCAGAAAACTGGTCACTTCAACAGTCCACTAGAACTATGGAATGATTATTTAATAGTTTTATCATTTTGTTTTTGTTTTTGTTTTGTTATTTAAAGAAAAAAGGTGCCGGTACTCACTACAACAATACTAGAGGGCTCAGTACAAAGGAGGAGGAGAAGAGGCAGACCAAGAAAGATCTGGATGCAGCACTTGATTGACTGGATAGGTCTTAGGCACGCAACCATCAAGTTCATCATGTCTGACCCTCAGAGGTGGAGGGAGCTGATTGGACGCTCAATAACAACTGCTGCCCCAACAACTCATTGTGTTACAGAATGATGATGATGACTCACTAGAAGCTGTCTATTAAACAGGTTCCAGTAGGCAACGCAAAGTGTCAATTACAGTAATGCTGAAAAAAAGGATGCCTTAAACTAAACGTGCCACAAGGCATACACATGGCTATTTAACTCAGAGGAAAGGCAAGACATACACAAAACCAGACTTCGACAGGTACCATCAGTATTGTAATTCTGCGCTGGCTGCTGAAGATGAGGATGGAGCATGCATGGGAATGTCCCGAGTGCTGTGACGTCAATTCTTGACTCAACTCAACACATGACTATAACAACTAGACTACCACAATTTACCATCAATGTCTTTTCCATCCATCTTGACATGAACAATATGTGGCCCTCTCTCTGTCGGATAGTAGGTGGCCTTGACCGTGTTGTTAGGCTGCGCTTCCAGCTCGCTTTTTACAGGCTTGGAGGGACCTGGTCAAAGTTCAAGGACAAATTTTGCCAGGTCAACAATGGAGGTAAGCTGCAATGTATCCACTGGTAACTATGAGAATATTACATGGTAAGACCCAAATCTCTTCCACAGTGCAATTCTCTTACTACTGTATTAAGAACATGAGAATGGTTTTTTTTTTCTCCTCCCTATACCACCCAGCAAGGCAATCAGACCCCGGGAAATGTCAAGGATTGCATTGTGAAATGATTTCACTAACCTCTAAGCCAAAGAGAGTTACTGTATATATCTTTTGTCTAAGACTCAAGGAGCGGGGAAAAGTGAATGCCAGAAAAAAAAACTAATTATTTCTTGTGTAACTTTTTAGAATTAACTAAATCAAAAGTAGTTTTAGTCAGCTTAACATTATCACAAACACAAATTACACCAGAATGTTGCAGCTAACAAGCCTTCATCAGCACATTGCGTGAATATACAATATCATAGATGGGAACAAAAATACACGTAATCATTTTACTGAAGTATCTCCAAAAGAAATCACATGTCTATTTCACCAGTTGAAGCTGTGACATGTGTGTGACCATAGGAAATAAATACTAGCCAAAACAAAATGTGAACCTCAAGGGCCATAAGTAAAAAAACTATTAGACAGAACTATGTTGGATGTTAAGTCCCCCTGGTGAATTTCTGGGGGCAAGAAATCTACAGCTACGTACAAAAAGGCCAGATCTGGAAAATGGATTAACATGCAAAACTCAGGGTGTGAAACAAGAACAAAGTTCAGAAGCGGATGTACAACCCAGACTTTCTGCCAGAGTTTACAATAGGTAAACACTAAGAGATGGAAGAAAACTGACTTACCAGTCACAGAAACCGACACCTGGCCAGGAAACCCACGTGGGTCAACTGTAAACACAGCAGGCTTTCCTGGCACACCTCGGTACAATCCATCTCCGCTAACTTTTGGCTTCTCCAGCTCAGCAATCTCCTGGACAAATGGAGACCCTGCACAAACACAGAAACATTTTGCACTCATAACTAAAATACAGTTTCAAGATAAACTGCCAGTGTTTGTAGCTCAAGTACTGTGAATGTGCTTCATAATTCTGAGGTACTTGGTGTGATTTCAGCTGTGTGAAGTTTGGGAGCAGACTACCTTGTGTTGATTTTGACAAGGATATCAATTTGGTAAGCAATAGCAAACTACTGAACATAGAACTGCTTAGTAGAATCAAAACGTTTAACAAATGGACGGGGTTGATTCTGCAATGACCTATAAAGGATAAATATTTTCAAGATGAACTAAATAAATAAATAAATAGATTGGTCACCGACATTCAGACAAATGGTAGTCTCATATTTATGAAACCTCATTTCATTAGATGTAGTCAGACATCTATTAGGAATCAATGTAAACAGAGTTACGTGAACAAAATGAGATATCAAATGAAAAATATAGAATGAGAGAGAATCTTTTGGAAGTCAAATGAAAGTAAATAAAGAAATTAGTAAGAAAGTTGATTGTTGAATTAAGAATTGACATCACAGCACTCCAGACACTCCGATAAGTGCTTCATCTTCAGCAGAAAGCAGAGTTCCAATTCTGATGGCACCATTAACCGTCTGATTGTATATCCGTCTCATCCTTCTCCTGAGTTTTGAACTAGATCCTCGCAGCGCCATTCTCCTCAGACCGTAATGATCTATCTGTGCCTCCGCACTGTTCACTCGTTCCCAAAGGGCCCTTACAATATCTAGCTTATCATACATCAATGCACCACCAAGTGTTGCAGAGCCAGCCAGTCTATCTGCCTGCTCATTTCCCAACACACCGGTATCCCTGGAGAAAATATCTAAAGGATGCTAACTACCCGGGACCTCTGAAGTGATGCTTGCCACTCTGCATGGAGCATGCCTGTCTCCACCTTTCTCAACATGCTCTGTATAATTGTTACCGTAGTATGCACCTGACGAGATACAGCGAAATATGCCAGGCAATAAATTGTGCAATTTATTGTCTGTTTAAAATCACATACATCACAACTTAGTGATTTATACACACACTCAAGAAAGTGAAGTTACATTTTGATATCTAAAATTAAGCTGAAAGAACATACACATAGAAAGAAATGAAACAGTAAACTCAGTTCTCACCTTTCACAGGTCGTCCTTCATAATTAATCCAAATTTTGTAAATTCCTGGACCTCTTGGTTTAAACTGTACACGGTAAATACATGGCTTATCTTTCTTGATCTTACATGGGTATCTCTGGCCATTGTAGGTGACTTCTGCGTCGATTCGACCATCTCCGACTTGTGTGCAGTCAGCTGTAAAAACAATTATTTTGGACAATTTAGTGTTCTTCAAATACTAACCACACAATTAATTATGATAATCATCAAGTGCCTTGCTGAGTGGCATGGATGATCATGACTTTCCCCAAATTGCAGTCTACAACAATATGTAGGTCATCATCATCATCATCAGGGAACTGGCGTACTGGCGTAGGCGCTCATGTGTCTCCACAGATCATGATCCCTGGTTGCCTGGAACAGCTCTCTTGGTGATATCCCTCCATGCCATCGTTTCAGCCCATCCAGCGTCATCTCTCATGGTCTGCCTCTACCCTTTTATTTGATCTTTCCAGTTGTCACAATGTTCTCCAATGTCTCTCTTCTCATTATGTGGCCAAAGAACAGTGTTGGTTTTTTTCTTATTGTTGTATATAGAGATCTGCTTTCATTAGCTTCTTTCAAGCAATCGTTTTGAGTTACTCTGGCAGTCCAAGGTATTCGTAACATTCGTCTCAGAAACCACATCTCTGTTGCTTCCATATTCTTCTTAATTTGTTCATGACATTGCAAGATTCGCTGCCATACAGCAGAACACATTCTATGTAACACTTTAGCACCCTCTTTCCGACATTAAATGAGAGCCATTTATTGCATAAGATATTTTTCATTTTCTGTAATGCAGTTTTTGCTTGACCTATTCTGCTTTTAATCTCTGTCACACAGAGATTGTTCCCAAACATTTGAATTTATTGACTTGTAGTATGTATAGGACTGCTGAATTCAAACTTTTGTAAATCAATTTCACTCTTCTGTAAATCCATTTTAACATACATAACATAACATAACCTTTGACCCAATAGGGTCGGAGAGGTGTACTGATGGAAGCACTAGCACATAAAATCCGCCATCTTTCTTTGTCTTCTGCTTGATGAAAAAGTATATAATAACTTAGTCCTGTCCATTTCTTGATGTTGTCATTCCAGGTTCTTCTTTGCCCTCCTCTTCTTCGACTATCCCCCAATGTTCCTTGAAGTACAGTCTTTGCAATCGAATCATGTCTCACCACGTGCCCAAACCAAGCTAGCTTGTGATGTTTCACCACTGCCAAGAAAGGCTCCTGATGTCCTGCAAATTTGTATATTTTGTCTCTGACATATTTATTAGTTTTGTGTTCAAAATAACTAATTCATAAAATGTGTCTGTAACATTTTACACTTTTGCTAACCAGTTCCCACTTCTGCAAATCAACTTCACTCTTTTGCAAATTAAATTCACTGTTTTTCAAACAAAATAAATTAGATTTGCAACAAAAAAAATTAAGGATGAATTTCATTTGCAATAAAAGATAGTCTTTTTCTTCATGTTCACCGGCTGTAAACTCCGGCAGAAAGTTCTGGTTGTTCATCCACCTCTGGACTTTGGACTTGTTCCAGAACCTGAGTCTTGCATGAACATCCGTTTTACAGATCTTACTTATTTGTATGCAGACTGTTAGTTCCTTGCCTCTCAGGTAGATGCACTCCGACTTTGAAGACAACTCTCCAATTAGTTGACTTTTACGACATGCTTGTGGGAAAGGCAGTGGGTCTGTTCTTGTTTCCCCCCACAATGAGACCCGGGAACCCACATGGAGAAAGATGGTCTTGATTTGGAAAGGGTGAATTTGGCTTGCCATTCCTGTATCAGTTTGTGTGCTGACACACTTCCATGCCATAATATAAGACTCTTAAGAATCTTCTCTACAGTATGTGTGACTGTATATGAGTGAATGTGTGTACATAATGTAGGCAAGTATGTATGCATGCATGAGTGTATGTGTGTACATAATGTAGGCAAGTATGTATGCATGCATGAGTGTATGTGTGTACATAATGTAGGCAAGTATGTATGCATGCATGAGTGTATGTGTGTACATAATGTAGGCAAGTATGTATGCATGCATGAGTGTATGTATGTATGTGAGTATCTGTATGGGTGATTGTATATGTGTGTGGGTTTGTATGTAATGTGTGTCGGCATGTATGTGGGTGTGTGTATGTATGCATGTTTGTGGATGTGTGTATGCATTTTTAGATGTATAAGTATGTGGGTGTACGTGTATGTATTTAGGTATGTGTGCATGCATGTGTGTAAAGATGTAGGTGTATGTATTGATGTGTGTATGTATATGTGTGTATGTATGTTTACATGTGTGGTTGTGGGTGTCTGTACATGTGATTGTATGTGTGTGTATGCATGCATGCATGTGTAGGTGTGTGTGCATATATGTCCATATATGTATGTATGTGTCTTTTCTGTTTGTGTATATATGTAGATGTATATATGTAGATGTATGTATGCATGTGTTAGGTATGTCTGTATATGAGTGTGCAAGTATGAGAATGTGAGAGCATATATATATGTCTGTGAGTGTGTAAGAGTGTGTACACATGATGTATGTATTATATTCTATAATGCATATTTTTATTCTATATCTATAACATGCATTTTAGATAACAGGCATAGGTACTCTGAAAAACGAGTGCGTAGAAGGGCTGAATGTCAGACTGGCCTGCGTGCCCAATTTGTAACCCTTTGAAAATAAAGTTTGTTCGTTCGTTCTCACTTTGTTTTCCTCTATATCTCTTTCATAAATCTTTCCAGTTATCACAAAATTTTCCAGGTTTTTCTGAGAATGTTGCCACAAACAAACACTCTGTCTATTTTTGATATTTGTGACATGTTTACTTGTCTTCGCATTTTTTTAAACACATGAATTATTTTTTTTTTTTTTTTTTTTTGCACAAATTTCATAAATTATTGTCTGGCACATTTTATTGTATCCCATCAGGTGCAAACTACAGAAACAATATATAAAATTGAATCCTTCCAACCAAAATACTAAAATCACAGTGTTTTCTTACGCCATACATGTCACCATAGAAGTCTTAGATTAACACTTGACTGAGCCTCAAGAGGCACGGGATAAGAAGTGTTAGTGTTGTTGGTAGTGGTTCCTACCCCCCCCCCCCCCCTTACTTCACCCTAGGTCTAGTGAATATCTGTTCACGAAAGGAGCATCCATTACGTTGTCAACCTCTTGACCTAGCAAAACCTCTCTTACCTCAAGACCATTATGGGTGGCGAAGAGTCGATAACAACAACTACATTGTGATCATTTTGACAAAATGGTATTACCCATCCTGATTTTTTACTAGTTTTAAAATATCAAAAGAAATTAGCTCAAATATACAGTGAAATCATAAAATAAAACAGTGCCAGTCACACACAAACACATAGGGAAGAAACTGACCAATCAGCTCAGGGTATGCACAGACTGTTCCATCCTCCATTCCATATACGGAGATGTCAGACGAGTCAGTCACATGACATATGAATGGCCAACCAGTGATGTAATCTACCTCCCAATCGCCTGTTAGATTCAAATAGAAAATATGACCATATATTAGAGTGACCTTTTAATGCTGAACTTTATTCATTTATTTTCAATGAAATACAATGTACTGTGTGAGTAAAACAGTTTGGAATCTTAATGAATTACAAACAATAAATACACTTCTGCTTTCTGTTCTGCTGATTCAGCTTCTGCTTCTTCTTCATCCTCTTCTTGTCTCCTCATAGCACAATATAATTGTGATTGTGATTGTAACTGATTCAGAAAGCATGCTGAGGAAGATCAGAACAGGTATGCTTTGTGCAGAGTGGCATGCTTTGCTGCGGAGGACACGGGTGAGGAGTATTGTCTGGATTTTTTCACCGGGGCACGCCGGTGTGTTGGGAAATGAACAGGCGGACAGACTGGCTGGCTCTGCACAACTTGGTGGAATACTGCTACATGATAGGGCAGACAGGGTTGTGGGAGAGCGTGTACAGTTTGGAGGAGCAGATGGATCACCACAGTCTGGTGAGATTGATGCAGGGGGGAGTGACAAGAGGTTCTGGCAGATGTTCGATGTTCGCTGGCTGCTGAAGATAGGGACGGAGCGCTTATGGGAATGCCCCGAGTGCTGTGATGTCGGTTCTTGAATCAAATCAAATCAAATCAGCACAATATAATACTGTCGTCTGGAAAGATGGAAAGGTGCTAATCGTAAATTTCATTTCTCTTTTCCTTATGATTTTGAAAAGGAATTTTGTAAAAACGGCAGATGTCATAACCCCAGCTTCTTCTTCTCTGTCTGAGATATTTTCACAATTCTATTCATTTTTTAATTTTTTAGACAACAAACTTTATAAAGAAATAAGAAGGCACACACACAAAAAACTAAACAAATAAAATTTGTTCAGAACGCAACTTACATGAAGCTTTGACCTCAATAAAATCTCTGTGTGGTTCAACTCGAGTGTAAAACACAGCCTTTCTTTGCCGCTCATCGGGGTTGAAAAATTCAATATCTCCTTCTGAAAATGTTCATTACATATCTTTCAATAGCATATGGATGTGAATCATGGACAATTGTGCATGCATGAAAGAAGAAAACAAATTTAGTTGTGTGTCCTCTTCAGGATGTGTAAGGTCTGTCTTCACATTATGAAGTTTATTCAAGTATCACTATTACTATTACTACTACTACTGCTACTACTACAACACTGCTACTACCACTACCACTACCACTATGACTACAACTACTATTACTATTACTACTACTGCTGCTGCTACTACAACACTGCTATTACCACTACCACTATGACTATAACTACTATTACTATTACTACTACTGCTACTACAACACTGCTATTACCACTACCACTATGACTACAACTACTATTACTATTACTACTACTGCTACTACAACACTGCTATTACCACTACCACTATGACTACAACTACTATTACTATTACTACTACTGCTACTACAACACTGCTACTACCACTACCACTATGACTACAACTACTATTACTATTACTACTACTACTACTACAACACTGCTACTACCACTACCACTATGACTACAACTACTATTACTATTACTACTACTGCTGCTACTACAACACTGCTATTACCACTACCACTATGACTACAACTACTGGCACTACTACAACACTGCTACTACCACTACCACTATGACTACAACTACTATTACTATTACTACTACTACTACTACTACAACACTGCTACTACCACTACCACTATGACTACAACTACTGCTACTACTACAACACTGCTACTACCACTACCACTATGACTACAACTACTGCTACTACTACAACACTGCTACTACCACTACCACTATGACTACAACTACTGCTACTACTACAACACTGCTACTACCACTACCACTATGACTACAACTACTACTGCTACTACAACACTGCTACTACCACTACCACTATGACTACAACTACTATTAATACTGCCCTTCAGGCACACTGGGTATAATACTGGGTATATAGGGCTAGACCTGTATTTTATAGATGTGTGTGTGGGTGATGTGGTCAATATCATGCTGGCCACCTTTACTTCCCAGGACTTTTCTTGGTACCCATTTAAGGCTGGAGTGACCAGGCAGCCAAAGTCATTGTTTGAAACAAGTCAGACTCTGTTAGGATCTAAAGCCACACATTCCGATCCGCAGGCGAGCATCTAGCCACTACACCACAGCAGCCCTCTTAACTCTTTGAGTCCCAAGGAACGCATTATATGTTCATAGGTTCCTGCATAGAGGCCCAATGAGTGCAAGATGCGCTGATTTTACATCTCTCTTGCCTACCCCTTGAGCCTCGGATGCTAAACCCCCTGGGACTCAAAGAGTTAATAAAATAAATGTGGAATAAAATCATTCTGAGTGGCAAAGAGAGAAAAAACAAATTAAATATATATGTTTTAAAATTATTGTAAAAAATGTGGTCCATTTCCACAAGAAAGATTTAGCTGTCCTTGAAAAAAGTAGCCCAGAAGTTTTGAAAGAGGCAGGTGCTCAAAGACAACCTATCACAGACATCAGAAAGAGACAATTATCATTTTTTGGCCATGTTATGAGAAGATAGAAACTATGTTGTGACCACTGGAAAGATCTGTGGAAGGAGAGACAGAGGAAGACAACGAGAGAAGATTCTTGACAGTCTTTTATCATGGTATGGAGGGGTGTCAGCACAAGAACTGATACATGCAGTTACAGATAGCAGATTGTGGTGAGGTGCATTCGCCCACGCCAGTCAGCAAGGCACCTGATGATGATGACAATGATGATGATGATGATGAGGATGATGACAGCGTACCATTGCTGTCTTTAGGAAAATTACGTGGTAGGCTCCAGGCTTCTTTCAGGGTGCAACTCTCATACAACTGTCCCAAACCCACGACGGCAGTGTTTTTTTAAATAAACCCCGCCACAGAAACTAAACCCTGGTACTCAAGGACCACCAAATTGTTAAATAAGTTCACTAAACTCTAAGCAACAATTCTACAAGGTCACGTCAATAAGTAAGTCACAAATGGTTATGGGATGGCAGGAAAATGTAGTTGGTGGTTTCTAAAGGTGTCATTAGGTGACAGCAACATCGAACTTTATGTCTTCATTCGTTAGGTGGCGCTAGGTGTTGCATGCACATTCGCAACACAGAAACAAAATGGCGACTGTACTTATGAAGTGTACTCTAAAAGGACAACTTTTGGGGGGGGGGGGGGGGGCAAAAGGGCTCCCTGCAAAAGACATTCATAAGGAAATGCTTCCTGTTTAACCCCTAGCGATTTCTACCTTTTTGGTCCACTGAAACCCACCTTGGGCAGGAGACATTTCACAAATGTGGCAGAAGTTGAACGTAAAGTGAAAATGTGGTTTAAAAAACAGAGCACGCAGTTCTATGCAGCAGGTTTGGGAGGATTGATAAAACTATGGGACAAGTGCATCAATGCTGGTGGAAATTATGATGAAAAGTAAAGGGACAGTTAGGCTAGTTGCGTATCCTTTACAGGACATTGCAGAACCAACCCCAACAGCCCCTGGCATTATGAAGCGTTCGCATCGACTTAGCCTCAGAGCTGACAAAAGGGACAGTGCATGTGTAAAAAAAATGGTTTTCAAGTTGTCCTTAGTTTTTTTTTTTTTTTTTAAACAACCATTTGTGACTTTCTTACTGACTTTGTAATTAGTAACTAGTATTGCTCAGGGACAGGTCGACCCAGCCTAAAATGGGTACCAGGATGGCTGTCCTGGGAAAGTAAAGACTCATGCTAACCCATCCAGTGCCGATTGGTCTGTAAAATATGGGACGCTCTTTCCAAATACCCGATGTGCCTAAATCGGGAAAAGGGATCTTTACTTTTTTTTTTTATTGCTCAGGGAGTTGCTTGCCGAGTGGTTACAATATAAGGCTCTTTTGCGGTAGACCCGGGCCTGACCCCAGTTAAGGTGTTGGAGTTTTTCTTTCGGAGGCAAAATTAAACATCCTAACCCGTACAGTCTGTGGTGACAGTACTAGCTGTGTGGCTCTCAAATCGCTGTCTACACCGGCCTAAAAAGTGGTACACACAGACTTCTTTCAATGAGTGCCGATCAATACACTTTCTGTTACTTGATTAATACACACAGACTGTACTGACAGTTTTTATTTTTTTGTTAACATTGCTACTCACCTCTGACCTCTGCCCTGTTAAAGTGAACGTTGATTTCGTAAGCTCCTGCCTCATATGGCGTAAATGTCACCTTCATATATCCTGGGGTCGAAGTCTGGGAAATGTTGACAGTAACTGGGCGGCCATTGTGTGAAATGTTGACCCCTAGGTCACCTGGTCCAGCTTTGGTGCAGTCAACTGTTCGGAAAAGTTTTCATTAAGTAGGCGTTAAATTTGTTGCATGTTAAAAAGAACCAATATTAATGTGTCTGTTCTTTTTTCCTTATCCCTTCTGCATCCATCCTCAAATGAGTTTGTGGCATATTATGTTGTGGTTTACAGCTAAGCTGCAATATCTGTGCCTTTAGCTCAACACCTCCGATTTAAGCAAACTCCTAATTATTTGCCCTTTACCCCAAATTTCTTAAGAGGGGTAGTCGGTCAGCAGGTCAGTAGGTCTATTCTCTATCCCCCCCCCCCCTTCCTCCCCCCCCCCCCCCATGGGGCCCAGGAACCTTCACCTTAAAGGAAGCTCCCACAAGGTTGACTATTACAACATGCTTACTGGGAGGGGGGAGGCAGAGGGTCTACTCTTGTTTTCCCCACAAAGAAGACCCGAAACCCACACAGGAGATGTCGCCCAGTGAACTGCAAGCCTCATGATAATCGCTACTGGTGTGTGACTGCAGGTTACACAGATCTTCTGTGGCTGATGCACAACAATCTTGGAGGTTGCCTAGGGTATCTAAGCTTGTCCTATCGGTCTGCCAACCAGACTGAGATCTTCTGGTCTCATGGTGTCAAGTCTGTCCGGTAGCAACTGGGACAGAAAAAAGTGTATGCATGCATTCACCCAAGGAACGCACCGTAAGAAATTCTATTCTCTGTGATTGTGTCCAGCTCACCCCAGGTTGTTATTATATATACCCAATCATCGTCCTCAAGTGCCTTGCCAGCTGGCGTTCATGCATCTTCACAGATCTGGGTCTTTGGTGTTCTGGATCAATTCAACTGATGATATTCCTCCATGCCACTGTCTTATGCCATCCACCATCATTTCTCTTGGTCTGCCTCTGCCTCTTCTACCAATGATCTTTCCAGTCATTATAATATTTTTCAGTGCTTCTTTTCTCATCACATGACCAAAAAACTTTGTTTGTTTCCTTCTCATTGTTGTATATATATCTTCTACATTCATTAGCCATTTTCTATTCTAAATCTATCAGTTTTTCCCTCAGTAGTCTGATCTGTTCTAGTGCATTCTGTAATTCACTTATAGACTGACTGGTTCTGCAACATCTGGTGTTGAACTGAACCCATGACAAGCTAGATGTTATAAGGGTCCTTTGGGCAGGAGTCAGCAGTGCAGAGACACAGAGAGATCTTCACCAACTGAAGAGAAAGGAGCTGCAAGGGATAACCAAGGGATCTCACCGACGCTGGACACTCAGGGGATAGACAAGATGGATGTACAGCGAGACTGTTACTGGCACCGAAATGGAATCTGAACTCTGCCTTTGCTGCTGAAGATAAGGACAGAGCACTTATGAGACTGTCCCAAGGGTTGTGATGCTGATTCTCAATTCAGCTTTCAATATTGTCTAATTCATATCCTCTGTTCATTTTTCAACCGACCATTATTCCTTTCACCCTGTCAGTCCCAGAACATTCTAATTTAACTGTCACATGCTTTTCTAAAGGTGTGTTTTATCCCATACCAGCATCTTTTCCCGTCTCACAGAAACTTGTATCTATAATTTTAAAATATTCAACGTGAAATGTATAATTTTTCTTCTATACTTATCACGAAATGTGTTTTTATTTTTATTCTCGTCATAAAATGTATATTTTTTGTTTCAATACTTACCAATAAATGTGTCATTTTCATACTCACCATGGAATGTATTAATTTTCCCAACATGTCCTCCTGCAAGGTCACGAACTTTAACCTGGGAAGGGTCACAAACATCAATGGGGCACCCATCCATATACTTCCCATTGTAATACATGGACACTTTCCATCTCCCTGCAGACAAACAAACAAACAATGTGGGCAAATAAACATCTGTTACCTATCTACTTCTTTTCAAAGCCCATGCCGTGTGGTGTTGGTAGTCATGTCTATCCACAACCTTCTGACTCATGTATTTTTAATCAACTCTGACACAGATGGTCTTCCATAGTCCATACCTTGTAGTGGTTTAGTCATGTCTATCAACAACCTTCTGTCTTGTGTACTTTCAATCAACTCTGACACAGATGGTCTTCCATAGTTCATACCTTGTAGCGGTTTAGTCATGTCTATCCACAACCTTCTGTCTCGTGTACTTTCAATCATTTCTGACAAAGATGATCCTCCATGCCATGATGTCAAACTATTTAGTAGTTTTTCTCTGTCTCCCTTTGCCTCGCCTCGCCTCCAACTTTCCTACCGTCACAATGTACTCCAGTTTTCTCCTTCTCATCACATGACCAAAGAATGTAGATTGTCTCTTTCTGATGTGGGTAATGAGTTCTCTTCCTGAGTTGTTACTTTCAAGACGTCCTCATTACTCTTTTTATCTGTCCAGGGTATTCTCATCATCCGCCTATAAATAAACATCTTCACAGCTTCCAAACAGTTTTTCCACAATCTGCCAACTGTCCATGATTGTTATCTGTCTACTCAATGAATTAGTTTTCTCTTCTTTTTCTTTTTCTGCCTTTTATTCCCCAATGGAGCAAAGACACTCAACTAAATCATGCCAAATCAGTCTGTTCTTTGCAATCACATTTTTGGTCTGCCTTTATTTCGGTGCCCCCGTGTGTTCCACTGTAAAGATATTCTAGTTGTATTGTTCTCACACTTTCTCAGTGTTTGTCCTGTCCAATGTCACCGTCTTTTCCTCTATTCTTGATTTACTTGAATCTGTTTAGCCCTCTGCTATTGTATTCTTGTTAGTCTGGCTTTACTGCCTGTGTTTTCATAAACTGGGAAGTAAAAGTGGCCAGTGTCATCACCCACTGCATGCCAGTTGGTCTAAAACAAGAGTCCAGAGAAGCCCTTCCAATGATGACATTGTTGAAGAGGACAATAAGGAACTATCAATACTGAGCAAGTCCCAATGTAATCTATGCCAATGATGACATTCTTAAAGAGGACAATACAGAAGTATCAATACTGAGCAAGTCCCAATGTAATCTATGCCAATGATGACATTCTTAAAGAGGACAATACAGAAGTATCAATACTGAGCAAGTTGCAATGTAATCTACGCTAATGATGACATTCTTAAAGAGGACAATACAGAAGTATCAATACTGAGCAAGTTGCAATGTAATCTACGCCATCATCTGCAAAAGGTGTGGTATAAAATATTTGGGTGAAACAGGGCTATGACTAGCCAACAGGTTCAGGAAACATCTCTGAGATGTGCTGAACGGTGCTCTCAAACTGGTGCTGATGCATTTTAGTTCTCAGGGTAATCAAGCTGTCGTTGACAAGGAGGTTACGACGATTAAGTCTAGCCACTCCAATAACTCAGTCTGTGAGTGAGTGATGACCAACCCCACCAGGACCGCACAACGTGGGATAAACAACCAGTGACACAAAGCACCACCATTCAGATGAGAATCATCTGGGCACAAGTCCCAGAAACCCGGTTCAACTGTTCGGTTATATTAGGACCCCCAATGACAGCCAGGGTGTGGCTTTAATATATGTATATTGAAAAAGTGCATCCCCTATTGGGGCGGCAAAAGATACGCAGTACATAAGTAGGTGAGTATATTTTACCCCACTAGAACATCACACAAGCGATAAACACCTGGTTACACAAAGTGCCACCATGTGGATGAGGATCACCCATGGAGAGGTCCCAGAAACCCCTTTCAGCCACATTCATGGCCCAGCTATATTTAGGGCCCCTGGAAAAAGCCAGGGTGGGGCTTCAAATAATGAAAGGGGACGCCACATATTACAAATTTCTTGTAATAGTAGTAGAACATTTTACCCCAATAGGACATCACATAAGCAATAAACACCCAAAGACACAAAGTGCCACCATGTGGATGAGGATCAGCGTGGAGAGATCCCAGAAACCTCCTTCAGCTATTAAACCATATTTATGGTCGGGCTATATTGCAGCCCCTGGCAAGAGCCAGGGTGGGGCTTCAAAATAAAGAAAAATTGCATCTCACAAGATCACAGGATAATAAGATTGGAGTCTATAAGTCTATTGAGAACTGCCTTATCTATCTAATGAGCTCCAATATGCCTTGGGGACTTAATATTCAGCACAGTTTTATCTAATTTTTTTAGGCTAAATGTTGTGTCCTGATTGTATGAAATGGTATATAATATTGGCATGTTTTTTTTAAACATCACTTTTTCAGAACTTTTATAAGAGACACTTTCTGGTGAGTACCGACATCTTTTGTCCTAGAAAGAAATCCCTGTTATGGTCCTTGCCTTCAGCACTTTTTTTCCAGCTAGAATTCATTTCTTGTATTCACACGTGCCTCCGAAACTAAACTGGCCGGAAAGACATGTGGAGTTTAGGGTTTTAGGTGTATTCTTGCTGGTAAATGTAACTGTCTGTTCATCTTCTTCTTCTTCGCGTTCACCAGCTGTAAACTCCAGCGGAAAGTTCTGGTTGTTCGTCCTCTTCTGGACTGCAGTCTTGCTCCAGAACCTGAGTGTTGTGTGTGTATCCGTTTAACAGATCTGACTAATTTGTATGAAAGACTGTTGGTTCCTTGCCTCTCATGCAGATGCACTCCAGCTTCGAAGGAAGCTCCCAATTAGTCGACTCTTACGACATGCTTTTGGGTAGGCAGTGGGTCTATTCTTGTTTTCCTTATAAAAGGGCCCCGAAACCCACACAGGGCACTGTGTCTTTATGACATATGCTGATGAAAGCTTTCTAGCCACAGTGTTCATCTGTCCTATTTGGACAATATGAAGCTGTTTAGTACTACTTTTCATTTGGCTTGATATCTTTTCATGATACATATCCTATAAACATACCTATCTCGTCAGCATTGAACTGAGCAGCATAATGTCCATCCCCTGTTATCTTGATCACTCGACCAGTCGGAGCAACAGCTTCCACTTTGAAGAGCTCGGGATCAAACACTCCTGTCATCTGGAGAAAGAAAAAAATAGAATTTTTTTGTACTGGAACATGATATAACAGACAAAACAGTCACTTATATTGGCAGCAGGAGATGGTTTAACTGTCCTACTGAATCATTTCATTGTTAGTCTGATCAATCTTAATGAACAATCCATCCAATCATCCAGTCATCCATTCAACAATTGATTGATAAACCATGCAACTACCCAAACATCTAGTCATCCAGTCATCCATTCAACTGCTGATCGATAAACCATGCAACTACCCAAACATCCAGTCATCCGTTCAACTGTTGATCGATAAACCATGCAACTACCCAAACATCCAGTCACCCAGTCATCCAGTCATCCATTCAACTGTTGATCGATGAACCTTGCAACTACGCAAACATTCAGTCATCCAGTCATCCATTCAACTGTTGATCGATGAACCTTGCAACTACCCAAACATCCAGTCATCCAGTCATCCAGTCATCCATTCAACTGTTGATCGATGAACCTTGCAACTACCCAAACATCCAGTCATTCAGTCATCCATTCAACTGTTGATCGATAAACCTTGCAACTACTCAAACATCCAGTCATCCAGTCATCCATTCAACTGTTGATCGATAAACCATGCAACTACCCAAACATCCAGTCATCCATTTAACTGTTGATCGATAAACCTTGCAACTACCCAAACTTCCAGTCATCCATTCAACTGTTGATCGATAAACCTTGCAACTACCCAAACATCCAGTCATCCATTCAACTGTTGATCGATAAACCATGCAGCTACCCAAACTTCCAGTCATCCAGTCATCCATTTAACTTCTGATCGATAGACCATGCAACTACCCAAACATTCAGTCATCTAGCCATCTAACTAGCCATCCATCCATCAAACCATCAATCAACCCATCCACCCACCCATCCAAGTCAACTAAATAGGGATCTATCCTTCAAAGATACAGTGCATCCGCCTGAGAGGTTAGGAACCAAAGGTCTGCATCCAGCTAAGCTAGATCTGTCAAACTGCACGCAAAACTCAAGTTCTAGAACAAAATGAAAATCCACAAGTTGACTGATGACCAACAAGAACTGTTCCATGGAGTTCACAGCTGGTGAACATGAAGCAAAAAAAGAAGAAGAAGGAGGAGGAGGGGGAGGAGGAGGAGAAGAAGAGGAAGAAGAAGAAGAAGAAGAAGAAGAAGAAGAAGAAGAAGAAGAAGAAGAAGAAGAAGAAGAAGAAGAAGAAGAAGAAGAAGAAGAAGAAGAAGAAGAAGAAGAAGAAGAAGCAGAAGAAGAAGAAGAAGAAGAAGAAGAAGAAGAAGAAGAAGAAGAAGAAGAAAAAGAAGAAGAAGAAGAAGAAGAAGAAGAAGAAGAAGAAGAAGAAGATGATGATGAAGAAGGGGAAATAGGAGGAGAAAGAGGAGAAGAAGAAGAAAAATAATCATGGAATGGAGGGTTCGACTGCAAGCCTTGTGTTACATATAACGATAAAAAAATATAATGAAGGTGTTTCTCAATAACAAAACTCGAAGTCTCAACCACCGCCACCCACCTTGCTCTCCATGATGACTCCAACACTGTAGATATCCACTTTGAGATGGTCGCCACTGGGAACTTCCACACGTGGAGCATGCATCGAAGACTTCCGCACCAGGTGGAATACCGGTGGAGAGGTTGGAGGGTTGGAAGCGATGGTGGAAGCATAGTTTGAATAGGCATCGTCATCTGAAAATGTTGTTCTTACCTATGACACAGAGAAATATAATGGTTGTTAAATCAGAGTACTTTTTTTATTTTAATGAAATTAATTAACAAAATTATGTTGGCATGACATATTTTTATTTTTTTTATTTTGCATAGCAGTAACCTAAAGGAGTTCAGTCATTACACAAATCTTCTGCTTTCTGTGCTTCCTGTTCTTCTTGTTCTTGTTCTTTTTCCTCTTCTTCCTCCTTTTCTTCTTCTTCTTCTACTTCTTCTCTTCCTCCTCCCCCTCCTCTTATTTCTTTATGTTTTCTTTTTTGTTAATTTTTCTTTTTTCTTTGCCTTCTTTTTTTTTCTTTTCTTTCTTTCTTCTTGTTTTTGTTATTCTATCTATACTACTGCTGGTGCTACTGATACTACTGCTGCTGCTGCTACTACTACTACCACTGTACTTCTTCTACTACTACTGCTGCTGCTGCTACTGATACTACTGCTGCTACTACTACTATTACCACTTTACTTCTACTACTGCTGCTGCTGCTATTGCTACTACTACCAACACCACCGCCACCGTTACCACCACCACCACTACTCTACTTCTACTACTACTATTAGTACTACTGCTACAATTATTGCTGTACTGCTGCTGCTACTTCTACCACTACTACTGCAGCTGCCACTGCTACAACCACTCCTGCGAACTGAACACATCACATATATCTCTCCTATCACTTCTATCACTTCCGTATACTAAACCAGTCTCTCAGACATTCCGTGCACTAACAACAACAACAACAACAACAACCACAACAACACACACACACACACACACACACACACACACACACACACATACACCCCATAGCCCACAAACTAAGACACCCAAAATCAACTCACACAAACTCACGCCCATCCAAGACCTCTAACGTGTCTGCCTTACCTTTAACGGTTTAGAAACATGCACAAAGTCCCTGTTGACCTCATTATTGTTGATCTCAATAGTGCTAGCTCCAGGGCTCAAAAGCCCGTTATGACTGGTCGTCCCATTGTAACCATTGGTCAAGCTATAGTTGCTACTTTCCAAGGTGCTGACTCGGTTGACAGTCGTCGTACGTTCATACGTGTCGTATGAGCGCTGGTTGGGGAAGGGCAGATACTGTGCCGTGTACGCCATCATCCCTAAATGTTCGATTTCTTCGGTTGCTATCTCGTCTGCTGAAAGAATGGGCTCTACGCCGATTTCACGTCCAGATTTTAGCGCTGTGAAATATTAATTAACGGTGAATTTATTTTCTGTCTGGCGATTTTTTTTTTTTTTTAATTTTTTCTTAGTATACTAGGGTCGACATTTTCAGTATACAAATCTAGAATATGTTGTGGCATAGAGGAGGAGATGGGCCCAGAGGGAAAAGAGAGAGAGAGAGAGAGAGAGAGAGAGAGAGAGAGAGAGAGAGAGAGAGAGAGAAAGAGAGAGAGAGAGAGAGAGAAACAGACAGACTGACAGATCAACAGACTGGTGGGTACGTAGAAAGGTAGATAGGTAGGCCAGGCAGAGAGGCAGGCAGAAGGAGCAACAGGCAGGCATACAGACAGACAGACAGACAGACAGACAGACAGACAGACAGACAGACAGACAGACAGACAGACAGACAGGCAGGCAGGCAGGCAGGCAGGCAGACAGACAGACAGACAGACAGACAGACAGACAGACAGACAGACAGACAGACAGACAGACAGACAGACAGACAGACAGACAGACGGATGGACAGACAGACAGGCGGACAGACAGAAATAGATGCAGGTAAGTAGGCAGGCAGGCAGACGAACGGACGGACCGACATACACAGGTAAACATGAAAATATATAAAGCAGAACGAAAAGTAGATCAGCTAGCTTCACAATATAACAAATACAAAGAAACGTGAACGTTGCGGCTATAGAGCCTTCACCAGCATATACATAAATCAAACAAAACCACAAGAATACGTGTAAACACCTAACTGACATATTCCCAGCCAGCCATTCTGATGTCTTGCCAGTGGAATCTTTACATCAGGTAGACAGACGCATGGTCGGGCGAGCGGATAAGTAGATGGATGGATGGATGGATGGATGGATGGATGGATGGATGGATGGATGGATGG
>CAJHNH020000310.1:277500-292236 GCA_905116865.2 Candidula unifasciata
ATCAACATCATTGCACACTGGGCATTAAATGTGTGCTCAGTCCTCCGATGCAGCAGCCACTGCAAGGTACTTCTACTAATTGTTCCCGTGAGAGTTTAGTTATATTGTCTCATACACCTCGGCCTCGAAGGCGGTATAGACGTTCTTCAGCATGCTTTACCCTCATGTCACGCAATCGTGTTAGTACCAGAGATTCGTCATTGTCCACTAAAAGCGTCCATACAGCGTTGATGATCTCTGCTCTGTCCATGCTTCTTCTCACATGCCTTGGTGGATTGCTTGCCAGTAGGTTTGCTCGCTCATTTCCCTTCACGCCTGCATGACCAGGTGTGTAGATCCAGGTGAGGGAGGTTAAGTGCGATTTCTGAATGCATTCTACCCATACTACCTGTTGCTATCTTCCTAAGAATGTTCATGGAATTTGATACAATTACTGCCTGTGTGGCTGTCACTTGTGTTAAGCTCTCCGTGGTGTTCCTGTTGTTAAGCTCCCCGTTGTGTTCCTGTTGTTAAGCTCCCCGTGGTGTTCCCGTTGTTAAGCTCCCCGTGGTGTTCCTGTTGTTAAGCTCCCTGTGGTGTTCCTGTTGTTAAGCTCCCCGTGGTGTTCCTGTTGTTAAGATCCCCGTGGTGTTCCTGTTGTTAAGCTCCCCGTGGTGTTCCTGTTGTTGAGCTCCCCGTGGTGTTCCTGTTGTTGAGCTCCCTGTGGTGTTCCTGTTGTTGAGCTCCCTGTGGTGTTCCTGTTGTTGAGCTCCCTGTGGTGTTCCTGTTGTTGAGCTCCCTGTGGTGTTCCTGTTGTTGAGCTCTTTGCTCTCATGTGGGAACCCAGCAGTCATTTCCGTCTAAGAGAAGTCGTGTTTGAGTGTGCATGTGTGTGCTACACAGACAGACAGACTGACAGACGGGTGGACGGTCGGGGGGGGACAGACAGACAGACAGACAGACAGACAGGCAGGCAGGCAGGCAGGCAGGCAGGCAGGCAGACAGACAGACAGACAGACAGACAGACAGACAGACAGACAGACAGACAGACAGACAGACAGACAGACAGACAGACAGACAGACAGATATGAAAATAAATAAGTACACAGTCAGGTAAGATAGACAGACAAACGGACAGCCAGACAGACAGACGGGCCGACTCCCAATTGAGTGGGAGATAGACAAACAAGTGAGTGTGAGGTTAGATAGACAAGGAATGATGAAACTACATAGCTAAATAGCTGTCAGTGTAGATAAAAGTGCAGTGATAGACAGATAGATAAATCAATAAAAACAAAACTGAACTTTGAAATTTCAACAACGTGTTCCGTTCTTCTTCTATCTCAAGCACAGTGCACAGGCTCTGTAGCACCGGCGAAGATCCAAAATACTTTGGGTAGATTTTTAACTCCAAATTTTGCCCCGGCAGCACCGTTAGGCGATTCTTTTCGATTTCCAACTGCCAAGGGGTTTATTACGTGCGTAAAAATGCACACGGGCGTCCGATCTCACTACCCAGAGACCAGAGGGAAATACTAGAAGTCTAAGTCCACGTGGAAAAATCTCAAACTCCACAGGGGATTAAACACGAAACTCTTAGTACTCGAGGCGGAAACCATGCCTCCAGACAACACAGCCCCCCCCCCCCCCCCCCCCCCCTCCTCCCCCCTTAACAAAACAGACAGCCTGGCAAGTAAGTAGAGGGGAGGGTAGATAGTGTCAGAGAAGATTATGTTATTTCACACATCCATGGATACAATCGTATAAATAAATGGAACCAAACATGGTAGGAAATATGAGGACTTAAAAAACAAAACCGTTAAGAAAATTATTCTCCTACAACTAACAATGTCGTTCACATACCTGAGTATATTGTCTAAAAATATCCCTGGAAAATTATTGTTATAAATCAGAAAGTATCTCAGAATAACAATCCGTAACACTCAGAATGCCGATAAGTAACTGGGGAATGTAAGTCTGCGATCAGCTTTCTATAAATTTGTCACCCAGAACTCAATAGTCATTCACGTCTTGGTGAATTTCTTAACACTTTGCAGAAACGACAGTCCCCGTACTGTTAAAATATTAATGTGGCTTTCCCATTTTCAGTGTAGATTTTGTTGTATTATTTGCGACTGACTGTCTGTGTACTTCGCACCGCAACCTGGTTAACTGACTCGAGCTATGGAGATGGGGTCCGATTTAGACTTGATGAAGTCCTAAGCTCTATGAAAGCATCGAGGCCCCTGCAGTTTTAAACTACACCAGCTAACGTCAACATGTTACAGCAAACAAATGTATGAGGTAGTATAGTAAAGATCCCTTTTCACGCCTTAGGCGCATCGGGTATATGGAAAGAGAGCCCATATTTTTACAGACCAACCGTCACTAGGTGGATAATGTGGTTAGCATTACGCCGGCCGTCTTTACTTCCCCAGGACAGCCATCCTGGTACCCATTTTAGGCTGGGTCGACCTTCGACGCCGCATATCATGATAAAAATCCACGCAGCCAGTATTGGGTTTCGAATCCGGTATGTTGGAATTACGAGTCGGCCTAAGCTACGGACGCCGCCCAAAAGCCAAATATACCTAAAAATAATAATTAAAATGAGAAAATTGGGGGGGGGGAATCAAACAAAAAGAAAATTGCTTTTAAAATATTAAATCAATCCTCATCGCGCCTAGAGGCACATAGGGCAGAGACAAACTGTCGCCACTCATTTCGATCCTGATCCATCGTCTCTCCAGTTGTGTCATTCGCGCCATGCATCAATTCACAACCCATGGATTCAGATCCAGGCAATTTGTCTCACTGTTCATTCCTGACCACGCCGCTACCGCGTTAGCGCAGTCGATAAGAGACTCGCTTTCAAATCCAGCTGCGATTCGCTGCAGCCACGGTCGGTGTTTGATACCGGGCGTATCCCGGCTTCACCCAGCCTCTGGGAAATGGGTACCAGAGTTGATACTCTGGGGTGAATGGAGGAACGTCGCTGTAGCTACGGAGTTATGTGCAGACGGCGACACAGGCAGTCAGTTTCTTATCAGCTGTCCGTACTGGTGGCAGAGCACCTATGGTTTATAACTGTGTGCAATGACGCTGGTTCGCATCTCCCGACTTTCCAAAGTAAGCTCACTACCTTTGACTTTGTACGTGAAGCTTGCCACTCTGCTCGAAGCAATCCTATCTTGACCTTTTCCAGCATGCTTTCAGAATCCGTCACAATGAGGAATAAACTAAGAAGTTTATAATTTCTTTCTAGCAATTGTGTTTCAGGGCTAATAAAAATAATAATAATAATAATAATAATAATAATAATAATAATAATAATAATAATAATAATAATAATAATAACCGGAGAACCGAAGGATAGAAACCCGAAACGGAACTTAAAATAGACAAGAGTTCGAGGCGAACGGATAAACCTACTCGCAGTTAAGACTCAATAGAAGATAAGTCGATAGCACTAAGGAAGCCGTTTCACGTCTGGTGTGCATCGAGCATTTAGACAAATCGGCACGCTTCTTGTCAGTATGGCCGATAGGTTGGTTCACTGTCACTAGTCGTGGCAAGTTTTTGCTGCTGACAACAGTTAGTTATTTTATTTCCTCCTAATGTAGACTAAAAGGATATTGTTCTGTCACCCAGCTACAAAGTTAAGTGCTTGGCACGACACTTTGAGCTACGGCTTTCGTTTGGAATACCTTTCGAACGAGTCCAAGGTGATTTGAGTTGTGAATTCATTTCAAGTGTCAGACTGTTTGTGTTGGCATTTCTGACAGCTGCACTATGCACTTATTAGCTTTGTATTATGTATCAATTTTATTCACAGGGGACATTAGCTGACAGTTTGTATGGTTTTCGTTGGCATAGGAATGGAGCACCCATGAAATGACCAGTTTGCTATGAAGTTAAGTAAAGTAAGGGTCCCTTTTCCACGCTTTTATGCGTATCGGGCATAAAGGGCTAGAGCTATATGTTTATAGACCAATCGGCACAAGATGGGTGATGTGGTCAGCATCACGCTGGCTGCCTTTACTCCCCAGGACTGCACCAAGTGCCCACTCAAGGCTGGGTCGACCTGGAAGTCGAGGTTATTTTTGAAAAAAAGTCTGGCTCTGCCAGGGAGCGAACCCACGACCTTCCGATTCCCCCGCGAGCGTCTAGCCGCTACGCCATGTCGACTCCCTTGCTATGAAGTTGACACTGCGATTTCTGACAATTAACCCGCATGAGAAGAAAGCCGCATGATAACCGGACTCCACACACGTTCAGTGTCGCTTTATGCCTGTTTGCCAGATTTAACTTTTCAGCACGACTATTATATGAAATTTGGCTGCACTAGTAAATCTTGATGAATGTTCAGCACACTGGTAGAACCAGTTGGAGAATGTAGGGGCTTCAGATATGGAAGTATATTGAGAAACAGGTTCTTTGGACTTGGCTGTGTTGTTGGCTTGTGTGTGGGAAGATCCTGGTTTCATATCACTACTGTGCTTAGATGCGAGGGAGTGGATCAATGAAGGGTGGGTTTCGAATGTTGGTAGGGTAAACTAAAGCTAAAGGACCGTTTTCTACGCATTAATGGATAAATTCTTATATAGAGCTAGATCTGTATTTTGTAGACCGATCGGCACTCGATGGGTGATGAGGGATACATGAAACCGGCCGCTTTTACTTCCCATAACTTCATATGTTACAAACTTAAGGCTGAGTCGACCTAGGAGCCAAAGTTGTTGATCAGATGGGATGTATATCCTAAGGAAGTCTGCGTCTGTGGCTTAGGCGTTGCGAGCGCGCTTCGTCATGCCGGGGTGCCGGGTTCGATCCCAGCTGCGGAAGATTTGTCTTACTTTGGTTTCGACAGCGGTACCGAGAGCTGACCGTTGAGTATGCAATGGCAAACTATTGAATGTAAAATGTGCCTAGAAAAACCACAACAGACACACACACAAAAACCCTGGGGTTGGCTCTACAACGTCCTATAAAGGATACGCAAAAAACTTTTTTTTAATGTCCTAAGTAAAGGGTTAAAATTAGTCCCTCTCGGGTGGATAAACTCCCGTTTTGGTTTAGGACAGTGTTTCCCAACCTGTTCTTGGTCGGGGCGCCTTTTTTTCAATTAAAATTTTTCCACGGCGCTCTAACCCAAGTAAAAGTATGACTATTCGTGTCTTGGGTAAATTAATTATGAAGCTTTAACTATATTTCGCGGCGCCCCTGTGAAGAGGTCGAGGCTCCCCGTGGCGCAGCGGAGAACAGTTTGGGAACAACTGGTTTAGGGGCAATCGTGGAGAAAAACAATCATAGACCAAGCGTTTCGTAAAAGTCGACTTATTAGCGGTGTTTCCTTCGAAATGGGAGTGCAGATACCTGGGAAGTCAGGAACCAAAACTCTGCATATAAATAAGCATATCTGTAAAAAGATTAGACGCCACACACAAACACACACACGCACACACATATACACACACAGACACACACACACATCCTGACACACACACATACACACAGACACACACACACCCTGGCACACACATACACACACACACATACATACAAACACACATCTGCAGCGACAGACTTAAGCCAAAGCTGGCTAACTTCTAGTGTGAGGAAGGCACTTGATCTTTACAGAATGTACTCACGGTAAAGTTGGAGACCACCTTGGGCAGAGTCCGCGAGGTCACTCTCTGCAGGGTGGCATCATACCCGGGTCCACCCACTCGGGTGAAGTAGGACAGATAAGTGATGGCCGAACGCTCGTCCAGCTCTGGGCTCGCTAGGTCCTCGGGTCGCAGGATGAGGGGGATGTTGAAGTTTTGCATGGCCAGTTTCATGGCTGAGTCACAGTTCTCTAACCTGCACGGAAGGGGGAGGGAGTATAAGCAGTGCTGGATTTAGCTATAAGCTAAATAATCTATAGATTAGGGCCTCACAATCTTTAAGGGCCTCGGTAAATCAATTTTTCCTTTAAAAAATGCAGATGTTGTAACTCAAAGCCGAGCCACAGTTCTCTAACCTGCACAGGAAAAGGGAAGGCGGGTATAAGAAATACTGGATTTAGCTATAAGCTAAATAACCTACAGATCTTTCTAGCTTCATTCTCCAGCTCCCTTCTAAATGTGGTTTTTGCCCTTCCTTCTTATGCACCTGTGGGTTCCAATGCAAAGACATTATAGTTCCGGTTTTCTAAATGTATGTACTATCCAACGCCAGCGTCTTTTCTTCACCTCTTGGTCCACTGGAGCTTGTTTAGTTCTCTATCAAAGCTCTACAATAGTGATTATATCATCCCATTTTATTCCCTTTATTCTGCGCAAGCACCAGATATTGAATGTCTGTAATTTATTAGTATTTGTCTTAGTTGTTCTCCATGTTTCCGCCCCATTGGAAAGTACTGATTGACATTAGAACAAACAATTTTAAATTTAGTATTTCTTTTAATTCCTTTTGACCTCAACAAATTCCCTAGTGCTAAGAAAGCCCCTCTTGCTTTTTATATTCCCATTTTAATATCTTTACCAGCTCCCCCATCTTTATCTACATTACTGCTCAAATAGGTGTACGACTCAATATCTTAGAGTTGGATCTTTCAGAGGATAATGTAATATAATTTCTAATGACTTTGCAAACACATTAAACCACCATATACTTCCAGCATCTGTATATTTAAAAGGTATTTAAAAAAATTTCTGAGATTCGTCTTCTTCTTCTTCTTCTTCTTCTTCTTCTTCTTCTTCTTCTTCTTCTTCTTCTTCTTCTTCTTCTTCTTCTTCTTCTTCTTCTACTTCTTCTTCTTCTTCTTCTTCTTCTTCTTCTTTTTTTTTATTTCTTCTCCTTCTTCATCATCTTCTTCTTCTTCTTCTTCTTCTTCTTCTTCTTCTTCTTCTTCTTCTTCTTCTTCTTCTTCTTCTTCTTCTTCTTCTTCTTCTTCTTCTTCCTCTTCTTCTTCTTCTTCTTCTTCTTTTTCTTCGTCTTCTTCTTCTTCTTTTTTTTTTATTTCTTCTCCTTCTTCATCTTCTTCTTCTTCTTCTTCTTCTTCTTCTTCTTCTTCTTCTTCTTCTTCTTCTTCTTCTTCTTCTTCTTCTTCTTCTTCTTCTTCTTCTTCTTCTTCTTCTTCTTCTTCTTCTTCTTCTTCTTCTTTTATTATTATTATTATTATTATTATTATTATTTTCTTCTTCTGCTTCTTCCTCTTTATCTTCTGCCTTCTGTCCCCCAAATGAGCACAGGCCTTCAACCAACCCACGTCATGCCGTTCTATCCTTAGCTATTTCAAGCAGCTAACACAGAAACAGTCCCAATATAGGGCAAAATTTGTGGTTATGTAAAAGGCCCACTCGGGCTGTTGTCGGCTGCCCTAATATAGCGTAACAGTTGAACGGGTTTTCTGAGTCTTGCGTCCCGGTGATTCTTATCCGAACTGTGGCACTTTGCGTCAGTGGGTGTTTATCGATCGTCGTGGGGTCCTGGTGGGGTTGAACTTCATTCTTTTCATGCAGTTCACCCCATATCCTTCCCCTATCTTGTTAAATTTACTCTAGTGCTCTATTCTCCATGTTTTCCCTTTATTTCTATGCCCCCGTGGGTTCCATTGCAAAGAAATTATCGTTACATATGTCTCAGGTTTATCAACGTACCAGCGTCTTTTCCTCACCTCCCGGTCCACTATAAATTGTTTACTTCACTCTCAAAGCTCCACTGTAGTGATTCTGTCAATCAGTTTAATTCCCATAATTCTGCACAGGCACCAATTAATATCAGCGTGTGTGGCTTAGGTGTTGCGAACGAGCTTTGTAATGCCGGGGTGCCGGGTTCGATCCCAGCTGAGGACGGTTTGTCTTGCTTTGGTTTAGACAGACATGGCGGTTAAGGTAGCAATGGCAAACTACTGAACGTAAAATGTGCCTGGAAAACCCACAACAGCAACAACAACAAAAGTTGTGGTTGGTTCTGCAATGTCCTGTAAAGGATACGCAACTAACTTTTTTTTTTAACTTTTAACATCAATTAACAAATTAGTTTATTAATAAGTTTATTGGTATATGTTTTAATAGCTTTAGTCATTAATAGCTTTAGTCATTAATAGCTTTAGTCATTAATAGCGGCAGGGGCCTCATAGCTTCATATAGCTTACAGCATCAAGTCTAAATAAGGCCCTGAGTATAATGGCACCATCTCTTATCATTATCATCATCTATCTCTTCATCATCCTTATTTTCAGCTTCTTCCGCATATGCATCGTTATCCTTATCGTCACCGTAATTATTATCATCTTCTTAATCATCCTAAATATTTCCTTGGTCGTGTTCTGAAGCTCACATTTTGCATGCACACCCATTTTACAGATCTGGCTTGTTTGTTTGCAGACTGTTAGTTTCTCACATCTTAGGCACGCTTCGGCTTCAGTGAAAACAGCCCTAATTAGTAGCCTCTTACGACATGTGGTTACGGAGACAGTAGGTGTGTTCTATTTTCCGTCAAAAAACGACTCAGGGATTTATTGTTTAATGAACAGTGTGGTTTGTTTCCGTCCTGACTGGTAGTAATTGACTTCTATAAAACAGTAAAGGTAAAGTACCTGTTGTTTCTGTCAAGGTCACGCCAATTTGGAGACAGGCCTGGCTTGCAGAAGTCCAGAAGAGCGCTGGGAAGAAAGTCATTTAAATTCTAACTATATTTTCGTCTTCTTCTTTTGTCCTGTCACTGATACCAGGTTGTAGCCTAGTGTCGTGGTTTTATCCTGTCACTGATACCAGGTTGTAGCCTAGTGTCGTGGTTTTATCCTGTCACTGATACCAAGTTGTAGCCTAGTGTCGTGGTTTTGTCCTGTCACTGATACCAGGTTGTAGCCCAGTGTCATGGTTTTGTCCTGTCACTGATTCCAGGTTGTAGCCTAGTGTCGTGGTTTTGTCGTGTCACTGATACCAGGTTGTAGCCCAGTGTTGTGGTTTTGTCGTCTCACTGATACCAGGTTCTAGCCCAGTGTCGTGGTTTTTTCCTGTCACTGATACCAGGTTGTAGCCTAGTGTCGTTGTTTTGTCGTCTCACTGATACCAGGTTGTAGCCCAGTGTCATGGTTTTGTCGTGTCACTGATTTTGAAGCCCAGTGTCGTGGTTTTGTCGTGTCACTGATACCAGGTTCTAGCCCAGTGTCGTGGTTTTGTCGTCTCTCTGATACCAGGTTGTAGCCCAGTGTCGTGGTTTTGTCGTCTCACTGATACCAGGTTGTAGCCCAGTGTCGTGGTTTTGTCGTCTCACTGATACCAGGTTGTAGCTCAGTGTCGTGATTTTGTCGTCTCACTGATACCAGGTTGTAGCTCAGTGTCGTGGTTTTGTCGTCTCACTGATACCAGGTTCTAGCCCAGTGTCGTGGTTTTTTCCTGTCACTGATACCAGGTTGTAGCCTAGTGTCGTTGTTTTGTCGTCTCACTGATACCAGGTTGTAGCCCAGTGTCATGGTTTTGTCGTGTCACTGATTTTGTAGCCCAGTGTCGTGGTTTTGTCGTGTCACTGATGCCAGGTTCTAGCCCAGTGTCGTGGTTTTGTCGTCTCTCTGATACCAGGTTGTAGCCCAGTGTCGTGGTTTTGTCGTCTCACTGATACCAGGTTGTAGCCTAGTGTCGTGGTTTTGTCGTCTCACTGATACCAGGTTGTAGCTCAGTGTCGTGGTTTTGTCGTCTCACTGATACCAGGTTGTAGCCGAGTGTCGTGGTTTTGTCGTCTCACTGATACCAGGTTGTAGCCCAGTGTAGTGGTTTTGTCGTCTCATTGATACCAGATTGTAGCCCAGTGTCGTGGTTTTGTCGTCTCACTGTTATCAGGTTGTAGCCCAGTGTCGTGGTTTTGTCGTCTCACTGATACCAGGTTGTAGCCCAGTGTCGTGGTTTTGTCGTCTTATTGATACCAGGTTGTAGCCCAGTGTCGTGGTTTTGTCGTCTCACTGATACCAGGTTGTAGCCTAGTGTCGTGGTTTTGTCGTCTCACTGATACCAGGTTGTAGCTCAGTGTCGTGGTTTTGTCGTCTCACTGATACCAGGTTGTAGCCCAGTGTCGTGGTTTTGTCGTCTCACTGATACCAGGTTGTAGCCCAGTGTCGTGGTTTTGTCGTCTCACTGATACCAGGTTGTAGCTCAGTGTCGTGGTTTTGTCGTCTCACTGATACCAGGTTGTAGCTCAGTGTCGTGGTTTTGTCGTCTCACTGATACCAGGTTCTAGCCCAGTGTCGTGGTTTTTTCCTGTCACTGATACCAGGTTGTAGCCTAGTGTCGTTGTTTTGTCGTCTCACTGATACCAGGTTGTAGCCCAGTGTCATGGTTTTGTCGTGTCACTGATTTTGTAGCCCAGTGTCGTGGTTTTGTCGTGTCACTGATGCCAGGTTCTAGCCCAGTGTCGTGGTTTTGTCGTCTCTCTGATACCAGGTTGTAGCCCAGTGTCGTGGTTTTGTCGTCTCACTGATACCAGGTTGTAGCCTAGTGTCGTGGTTTTGTCGTCTCACTGATACCAGGTTGTAGCTCAGTGTCGTGGTTTTGTCGTCTCACTGATACCAGGTTGTAGCCGAGTGTCGTGGTTTTGTCGTCTCACTGATACCAGGTTGTAGCCCAGTGTAGTGGTTTTGTCGTCTCATTGATACCAGATTGTAGCCCAGTGTCGTGGTTTTGTCGTCTCACTGTTATCAGGTTGTAGCCCAGTGTCGTGGTTTTGTCGTCTCACTGATACCAGGTTGTAGCCCAGTGTCGTGGTTTTGTCGTCTTATTGATACCAGGTTGTAGCCCAGTGTCGTGGTTTTGTCGTCTCACTGATTTTGTGGTCAATCTATTTATAACAAGCTAGATATTGTAATTACCATTTGCAAACGAGTGAATAAATTATCAGGGTGAGAAGATAATGGTGCAGCGAGGAGGTGCCGACGCTAAACATTTAGTGGAGGGGCGACACGAACATATAATCAGACTGTTACTGGGGCCAAAGGAATTTGAACTACGCTTGTTGCTGAAAGCGTTTATGGGAAAGTTCTGATGTAGCTTCTTAACGCATAACCTAAGACACTTACTGTAGAGCGACTCCGTCGTTCCAATCAGTAGTAAAATTGGACACCGGACGTTCCGGTATGACCGCCTTCAACCAGCGAAGTATCCATGACTTGTGCTGGGGGCTGGACAGGCCAATCTGGTACTTGAGAACGAGTTGCCAGATAAGGGCCAGGATGAGTTTGAGGTTGCAGGAGCTGATGTCACTGCTGTCTGAAATCAAATAGAAAGTTTGAGGTTTGAAGTTTGAACAACGGATCAACATCACGGCACACGGGTAGTAACCCATAAGTGCTCCGTTCTTTCTTCGAACAAGTTTTAGTCCGAAGAAGCTCGGCACAGTGCACATGCTCTGTAGCACCGGCGAGGATCCTGAAATCTTTGGGTATATTTTTTAACCCCAAATTTTGTCCGGGCAGCGTCGCTAGGCTACTCTTTTCGATTTCCAACTGCCAAGGAATTGTTGACGTGATCAAATAAAAAAAATGCACACAGGCGTCCGATTTCACTACTCAAACCCCCTAGAATCGAACGTTCAAATCATATAACAGAACATTACAATGAAAGAATATAAAACTGGAATCAAAGAAAAGAACAATGAAATCAACATTTAGAACAAGGCAATCAAAGAACAAAACGAAAACAAAGAATAGAACATTCGGATTTTAAAAAATACAATACATGGATCAAAGACTAGAAAACTGGAATTTAAAAAACAAAACCGGAATCAAAGAATAGATCACTGCAATCAAAGAATAGATCACTGCAATCAAAGAATAGATCACTGCAATCAAAGAAAAGAACACTAGAATCAAATAAAAGAACACTGCAATCAAAGAATAGAACACTAGAATCAAATTTAAAAATCACTGCAATCAAAGAATAGAACACTGCAATCAAAGAATAGAACACTGCAATCAAAAAATAGATCACTGCAATCAAATAAAAGAACACTGCAATCTAAGAATAGAACACTGCAATCAAAGAATAGAACACTGCAATCAAAGAATAGAACACTGCAATCTAAGAATAGAACACTGCAATCAAAGAATAGAACACTGCAATCAAAGAATAGAACACTGCAATCTAAGAATAGAACACTGCAATCAAAGAATAGAACACTGCAATCAAAGAATAGAACACTGCAATCTAAGAATAGAACACTGCAATCAAAGAATAGAACACTGCAATCAAAGAATAGAACACTGCAATCTAAGAATAGAACACTGCAATCAAAGAATAGAACACTGCAATCAAAGAATAGAACACTGCAATCAAAGAATAGAACACTGCAATCAAAGAATAGAACACTGCAATCAAAGAATAGAACACTATAATCAAAGAATAGAACACAGCAATCAAAGAATAGAACACTGCAATCTAAGAATAGAACACTATAATCAAAGAATAGAACACTGCAATCAAAGAATAGAACACTATAATCAAAGAATAGAACACTGCAATCAAAGAATAGAACACTATAATCAAAGAATAGAACACTATAATCAAAGAATAGAACACTGCAATCAAAGAATAGAACACTATAATCAAAGAATAGAACACTGCAATCAAAGAATAGAACACTATAATCAAAGAATAGAACACTGCAATCAAAGAATAGAACACTATAATCAAAGAATAGAACACTATAATCAAAGAATAGAACACTATAATCAAAGAATAGAACACTGCAATCAAAGAATAGAACACTATAATCAAAGAATAGAACACAGCAATCAAAGAATAGAACACTGCAATCTAAGAATAGAACACTGCAATCAAAGAATAGAACACTGCAATCAAAGAATAGAACACTGCAATCAAAGAATAGAACACTGCAATCTAAGAATAGAACACTGCAATCAAAGAATAGAACACTGCAATCAAAGAATAGAACACTGCAATCTAAGAATAGAACACTGCAATCAAAGAATAGAACACTGCAATCAAAGAATAAAACACTGCAATCAAAGAATAGAACACTGCAATCAAAGAATAGAACACTGCAATCTAAGAATAGAACACTGCAATCAAAGAATAGAACACTGCAATCAAAGAATAGAACACTGCAATCAAAGAATAGAACACTGCAATCAAAGAATAGAACACTGCAATCAAAGAATAGAACACAGCAATCTAAGAATAGAACACTGCAATCAAAGAATAGAACACTGCAATCAAAGAATAGAACACTGCAATCAAAGAATAGAACACTGCAATCAAAGAATAGAACACTGCAATCTAAGAATAGAACACTGCAATCAAAGAATAGAACACTGCAATCAAAGAATAGAACACTGCAATCAAAGAATAGAACACTGCAATCAAAGAATAGAACACTGCAATCAAAGAATAGAACACTGCAATCAAAGAATAGAACACTAATCAAAGAATAGAACACAAAGAATCAAAGAAAACACTGCAATCAAAGAATAGAACACTGCAATCAAAGAATAGAACACTGCAATCAAAGAATAGAACACTGCAATCAAAGAATAGAAAGCAATCAAAGAATAGAACACTGCAATCAAAGAATAGAACACTGCAATCAAAGAATAGAACACTGCAATCAAAGAATAGAACACTGCAATCAAAGAATAGAACACTATAATCAAAGAATAGAACACTGCAATCTAAGAATAGAACACTGCAATCAAAGAATAGAACACTATAATCAAAGAATAGAACACTATAATCAAAGAATAGAACACTGCAATCAAAGAATAGAACACTGCAATCAAAGAATAGAACACTGCAATCAAAGAATAGAACACTATAATCAAAGAATAGAACACTGCAATCAAAGAATAGAACACTGCAATCAAAGAATAGAACACTGCAATCAAAGAATAAAACACTGCAATCAAAGAATAGAACACTGCAATCAAAGAATAGAACACTGCAATCAAAGAATAGAACACTGCAATCAAAGAATAGAACACTGCAATCAAAGAATAGAACACTGCAATCAAAGAATAGAACACTGCAATCAAAGAATAAAACACTGCAATCAAAGAATAGAACACTGCAATCAAAGAATAGAACACTGCAATCAAAGAATAGAACACTGCAATCAAAGAATAGAACACTGCAATCAAAGAATAGAACACTGCAATCAATAGAACAGAATAGAACACTGCAATCAAAGAATAGAACACTGCAATCAAAGAATAGAACACTATAATCAAAGAATAGAACACTGCAATCAAAGAATATCAAACACTGCAATCAAAGAATAGAACACTGCAATCAAAGAATAGACTGCAATCAAGAATAGAAACTGCAAAGAATAGAACACTGCAATCAAAGAATAGAACACTGCAATCAAAGAATAGAACACTGCAATCAAAGACTATCAAAGAACACTATAATCAAAGAATAGAACACTGCAATCAAAGAATAGAACACTATAATCAAAGAATAGAACACAATCAAAGAATAGAACACTGCAATCAAAGAATAGAACACTGCAATCAAAGAATAGAACACTGCAATCAAAGAATAGAACACTGCAATCAAAGAATAGAACACTGCAATCAAAGAATAGAACACTGAACACAATCAAAGAATAGAACACTCATCAAAGAATAGAACTGCAATCAAAGAATAGAACACTGCAATCAAAGATAGAACACTGCAATCAAAGAATAGAACACAATCAAAGAATAGAACACTGCAATCAAAGAATAGAACACTGCAATCAAAGAATAGAACACTGCAA
>CAJHNH020000311.1:0-205000 GCA_905116865.2 Candidula unifasciata
TCCCCTGATTCAAATGTTTTTTCAAACCCCAGTTTAGGGGGAGAAACATAAAAGTCAAAAAATACTTTTAGTGGTTTTTTTTGGCACTTTAAATAAAAAAAATTAAAAATTTTCACTTTGTTTCCCAAAAACTGAAAATTTCCAGTTAAAAACCCAATAAGCAGTGAATATAAATGAAACACTTTCCCGTGTCGAGGGGGAAACATATGGGTGTGATCGGGGCGGGGTTTTTCGGCCTATAATAGGCCCGCTTTTTAAAAAAGGTTAAAAACTCAGGGTTTTTTCTGTGGTTTGGAGCCAAAAACGCCTAATGGTTCACCACTTTTGGGGCAGAAAGAGCGGCAGTGATTTCCTTTATTGACCTTTTGGGTAGCACTGTGACACTGGACCAAAACATTTTAAAAAGTTGTCCCCAAAATTTAAAACAGAAAATTTTAATTTGGGTTTGCACTTTACCCTTTTACGGGAAACTTAGCCATAACCCGAACAGCACGATGTCCAAATTGGGCTTTAAATTTTAAAGGGGGCTAGAAAATCCATGGACTTAAAGAACCGAGTGGTTTAATTTTGGGGCCCGAGTTTCCCATAAATTTTCTTCCTTTTGCGAATTACATATTGTTAAAAACAACCCCGGGGTTGAGTCAAACCAAATTTTTCTGGTACCTTTTTTGGTGCAAAAGTCGTCGGACATAAAAACCGGGCAGATTTATGCATGGTTTTCCAATTATTGGGGGGGCCCTTTCCCTTTTAAATTTGAACATTAATTTTTTATTTTATATTTTTTTAGTATGTTCCCAAATTTTAAAATTGCTTTTTTGATGGGGAGTTAGCGGATAAAATTGAAATTTTGTTTATGGTTTCCCCCAAAAAGGGACCTTTGGGTTGCACGAAGGCTGATTAAAAGGAACACGATGGGGTTGTTTTTTCACCCCGAGCAGACTAAGTTTTTTAGAACCCGTTGACATGATTTCGCCGGGGTCACAACCCAAAAGGCCTTTGTTTTATTTTGGGGTTTTTTTTAAAACCGAAAGGCAACTTATTTACTAGGGGAAAACCCCTGGGTCCCGGGGATTCTGGGGGGCCCGGGATCCTGACCCTAGTTACAAATCCCTATAATGAACGTTGAAAACATTTATTAAACTTTGAGTTCGCTTTAATTAGTTTTTTAACAAGTCGTTTTTTGAAAGGGAAAAAAAAACCTTTGTATAAAAAATTTGTTTAATGTGACAGGGGGTCTGCATGTTTTTTCATTTTAAAAAAAAAGCAGGGTGTAGAGTCTTTTTAAAAATAAAGGGTTGGGGGGGTTTACCCTTTCTTTTTGGGTTTGGGTTTTTCAGTTCTCCCCAAAAAAAGGGAAAAATAGACAAGGGAGGGCACTCAACAAAGGGCATTATAGCCAGGAAATTTTAAAAAATCCCTTTTCTTCTTTTTGCATTTTCAACTCCCCCAAGAAATCTTTAGAAAGCATTTTACTTTGAGGGAAATCATTAATTCCTGATCTGTAGTATAACCCTATCAATTTTTGGGAACATTTTTTATGAAATTTTTGTAAAAAAAACCCTTTGGTTGGTAAAAAAGAAAAGCTAAATCTCCCCCCCCCCCCCCCCCCCCCCCCCCCCCCCCCTTTCTTTTCCCCCATCCTGAAAAATTTCGTTTTTTTAAAATTTGGCCCTTTACCAAAGGGGGGTTTTCATGTGACTAACAGTGAACCCTTTTCCAAAATAAAACCTGTCAGATTTGGGTTTTTAGGCGGCCCGTTCCCGCAACTTTGAGCCCTTTATCAGAGCCCTTTGTTTATAGAGCGGGCCGAAATTCGGGAAAAAAAAATGTTTAAAAAAAATTTGTCACATAACTCTGTAAATTGGGGTCAAAAAAACCAACCGGGTTTTTTTCCCCTTTTGGGGGGAGAATGGCGGGATTTATTACCCTTTTGGGTTTACTCTTTATAGCAGCAGAGCAGTATTTCCCCGGGGGCAATAATTGACTAGGGGGTCTCAAAACTTACTTTTTTCTATTTAAATTTTAATTTGGGAAACAACCCTTTTCCTGTGGCTGGGAAACTTTAAACCCTACAGCCCGATTTCAAAATTGGGCACAATACAGTGGGGAGAAAAATGCTATGACATTTATGGGGGCTGAGGCGGGAAAATTTTTTCCCGAGTGGCCCCTGATTGGATCCCTATTTTTTCAGAAGACATTAAAGGGAAACCCCAGGTTGAGTCACCCAAATTGCTCTGTGACATTTCTGGTGCTGTCGTCGGACATTGAACCCCCGGGCAATTTTTGCCTGGCATCCCCTCCAAAAGTTTTGGGGCAGTACCCTTTTTTCTGAAAAAATGGTTAATTTTTTTATTTGGGTTTTGGTTTTTTTTTTTCAGTGCTTTTTAAAATTTTTAAATTTTCTTAAGTGTAGTTAAATTTTTTTTATAAAACCCTATTTTTTTAGATTCACATACAGTAAAGTTCTTTTCAGAAAAGGGCTGCAGGGAAACTACCCGGGTTGGCTGGCCCCTATCCCAAACAGGTTTTAATTTTTTGAACGGAAAATAATTAATAACGCCCGTTGTATTGGACTAGTTTTTGCCCAAAATCAATTTTTTTATCCAATTAAAAATTTTAATTTTTCTAACATTAAAACCAAAATTAGCAACCCTTGGCCCCCTGTTTCCTGTGGGTATTTTTTTTTTAGGATGGAAAACCGGGTTTAAAGGGTTTTTTTGATCTGCGTCCTCATCCCCGGGGTGGTTTTGATTTGTATAAGGCAAGGGTTTACCCGTGAATTTAGTGAAAACCCTTTTACATTTTTGGGATAAGTTTGTATTTTTGAGGACAACCCGAAATTTCCCAGGTTTAAATTTTTTGGGGAAAAAAAAAGAAATTTTACATTTTTTGGGCCCTTTTCCAAGGGGGGTTTTTCTGTTTGACACACAGTGCCTTCCATCCAAAAACTCTGTCATGAAAAGGGGGGGTAGGCGACCATTTCCCCCAACTTTTGGAAAATCAAGACATTTTGTTTTAGATTACTAAGTACCAGTGCAATTCGAATCACTGGTTAATGTAATTTTCATACAATGTTTTGAGTATTGGTATACGTGACCACAATTATTAACCAACTCGTAGCTTGTTTTTGGAGACTTGTTTTCATATCGACGACAGGTAGTTATCCTATCTATATTTATAGTAAATGAAACTACAGATGGGTGCTAGCGCTTCTACTTCCTGGGGTCCAGTGTTGGCCCAGATCTAATGTGAACAGATGTCTTGGAAAGTAAAATACCACCTACACCAGTATAAAAATGTTACCCATACAGGAGTGCAGTTTTAGGATGTGAGATGGAGCAGAAGCAAATCCAGGAAACACTATTTTATTTAAGTGTGTATTAGGACAACCCGTTTTCCCTAGTCATGCACCTACTACAAATACCCATCAGTACATGAAAGATTAGTTTTGATTAGAATATAATGATTCTGTCGGCTTGCTTCATATTTGTTGTATATCCTAGTTTGCTGCATAGTCTCAGCATTATGTGATTTATTGTTGTCTTTTTTTCATTGCCACTTCACAATTCCTCTTGTCACTTGTTGACCTGCGTGCCGCAAGGGTGGCTTACAATCAATCTTGTATGTTTTCACAAACCGCCGGATATTTTTTTTTGGTGTTATTGGCAAAACATGCAAACATTGATTAAAATCTTTCTCCAACTCAGCGATTACAGATTTCTATGCATCCTTTGTATAATGTTAAAACCCGAGGCTTAGAGTCACCAACTTTGCTCTGTGTACATTTCTGGTGCTAAAAAGTCGTCGGACATGAACCGGTCAGATTATGCACTGGTCATCCACTCAATGTTGGGATCAGTTACCCTTTAATTCTGATACATGTTTTTGATCCTTAACATGTTGTAGTATTTTTTATATGTTTTTTACTGTTGAGTTTTGATTCATCTTTTCCTCCTGTGTCTTGTTTGCAGGTGTAAACTTTCTAGTTTATTTTTTTATCGTGTACAGTGACCCCCGATGAGCTGGTACAGGAAAATGCTGATGGGTACAAACTGATGAATTGACCATGCGAACTTGATGAGAACAGACGTAAGTTTCTAGAACCATAGATCTTGATACGCCTGGCTCACAACCATACAGACCTGTGTTTATATGGTGTTTTATCAGAAAGGCAACATAGTTTGTGCTGGGGTAAAACACTGGGTACAGATGATTCTGTGCCTGGGATCCTGACCCTAGCTACATTTCCTGTATTGATTGTATGTGAATCACTTGTATATATTTCAATTAAGATATCTTTTCTAGTGATGTTTATGGCATAGCTGTATGATCCTATCGGTGAATTTGTCTTTTGGGTATATGTGCCATCCTACCAATTGTCTGTTTCAGTTTTTGTCAGGTTGTTAGTTTTAGAGAAGTGATTGTGTCTTTACATATAGGTTTCAAAAATATTTTGTTGTATTGCTTATAAGGTAATGTACTGTTAGTTAACTTGGGGGCACTCAAGCAGCTCTTTATTAGAGCTTTATTTTGTGGTATTCTAATTTTAATTAACAAAATGTTGTTTAAAAGAGCAATCTGATTGCAGGCTCTTATTTCACATTTTGTATTCATGACTTAAGGAACAATGTTTAGCTGATTATTGTCTGATTCCATGTATTTTTTTGCAGAAACGTAAGTTGTATTTCTATAGGAAATGTATACATTTGCTCTTTATGTTAATTGCTTTTTCTCCTCGGCCATTTACCAAGGGCAGTTTCTGCTTGTGTGACTGTACAGTGACCTTGGCCATAGATTATGTATCTGTCATGATAGGGTTGTAGGTGACCAGTTCTCTGCAACTTTGAGAATACCAGAGACAATTTTTGTAAGTTTTTGTATTTTTACTTGGCGTAAGGTGTTGTAAAAAACATGTTCATCTTTGGGTTTAAGACAGCCAGTGCTCATGCACTATAAAGTGGTTTAAAAACCACTTGGTTTACAATGCTGGATGTTGGTTGGAAGAGGGTATGGTTGACATGACACTTCTTGTTTCTTTCTACTGTAAGGACACTTTTAGCTGCCATATTTCTCAAAGCATGTCCTGGTTTGCTGCATGGCACATTGCTTGGTTTTATGGTCATTTTTATTGCCACCAACAAATTCCTCTTGTCCCTTGTTGACCTGAGTGCCGCAAGGTGGCAATATTAAACCTTTATGTTTACACCCAGATTTTTTTTTTTAATTTGGGTAATGACATCATGAATAAACATTTGGCTTTTTCAAACACAAACTCTGCTGTTGTAGATTCTGCATCATCGCTGTAGTCATTTGTAAAGTTGTTTAGACAATAAGATGCTTAGTCGCCAGGATGCTTTATATGCATTTCTGGTGCTAAAAGTAGTTAGCCTGTCATATTAATGATGCAGTCATTGTTGGGATCAGTTGTAGCCTTACAGACTGATGCATGTTTTGTTTGATACTTCACTTCAATGAGTGACCTGGATTCAAGTAATCATAGTTATATGTATTATTCTGCAAGGGTTTTCTACATATGATATATAAATGTCTCTTTCCACATGAAATTGTCTAGTTTGTCAGTTCTTTATGTGGGAAACAGTAGTCCAGAAGTGGATGAACAACCCCGACTTTATGCTTGCATTTTGCTTGAATCTCTTGAGTTATAATTTGGCCAGGCTCTGTTCACACAGGATGTGTCTGTAATATTAGCTTAGACCTAGTTGCAGAGTTATTAGTTTCAATCGAGGCTTAGAGTCACCGGATTGCCCCCAATAATGTGATTCTGGTGCTAAAAGTCTCGAACATTATCCTTCGGTCATATGTATGCACTGGTCATCTAGTCCCTTACTAGGACCGGTTACCCTAATTCTGACACATGTATGTGAGACAAGCTGGCAGGTGGAGTTTCAAACCCTATGTGCAGGCACTCAAAAAACAACCTTCGGTGTGTGGCAGCCCTGGATCCTCAAGCTTCATTTAAACCTTTTAACCTGCATCGCATTTGTGGGTTAGGTGCAGTAAACAGCCTGTAATTACAAATTACCTGGTTCATCTGCTGACATTTTGATCAGAAATTGCAAAATGTGAATGAAAAATAGCCTGTGTCAGTAATACTTTAAGATGTGCAGAAGCTCTCTAAACTTTTGTGACAGCCAATCTTCAGTCCTACCTTTTCTTGTCAATCAGTGTAGTATTTGTTTGGCATTGGGTTCTTAGTTCTTTCACATTTCTGTTTAGTAATTCTTTATCTGTTTAATTAGGGTGTAACTAAAATTTAACTAACATGCCATTTTTGAAGTTTGATAATTTTAAAGCTTGTTAGCTATACTGTTCATTAGTGTTTATTCTTTAGAAATATTTCTCAGATACAACTGGTTCGCATGTGAGTTTGTATGGGGCAGTATGATGATGATTCTACACTAAACTTCAGTCTTTATGACACACAGTGATTAGCACCTAATCTGAATGTACTGCCATCATTAATACATGTATATGTTCTATCACATTTGGCTGTACTGTGTAAATCTGTAATCTTATCCATTCCAGTGTCTGACATGGGACATGCCTGCCCTGCTGCTGCAGTCAGTGTCTTGTCCAGTTCCAAGCCAAGATTTGCCAGATGAGATCACTGATGCTTGTCTATTGTCTGCTTGAGCATGCCTCTGTTAAATTACAGGCCAAATAAAGCCATGTTATAGCTATTATTTGTTCTTGGTTGTAAAGTGGGTGTATGAATTGGATTTATGTTGGTGCTTGTGTGTGATTTGCTTTATGCCAATTATATTGTCTTTGTCTTTTGATACATTTAAACCTAGGTGTCCAGGTGTGTGTATAATATATATATCTATATTTTGAACATAGTATTTGTATAAAAATCGAGGAAAAATCTCCTTTTGCTGCCTGTTACATGTCAGAATATTGTCAGACCTAAACTTCAGATCGATTATCCAATGGCTGTGGTTAGCCTACTAGAGGTTGAGCAACTAACTCACCTGTTTTGTCTGGATGTCCTTGATAGCTGGAGCTTGCAACTGTTAGTCACCATCTTTACTCAGTTACTTTTCTCATTGTGACCTTCAACACTTTAGTTACTAAACAGGTGCCTGACTGGTTGTGTTCTTACTACACTCAATTTCACAGTGCACATGCCATTTAGAGGTGACAGGTTCTATTCATGGCATGGTAGCTATCTTCTACTTTCTAGAGTGCCAGATAGCATGAAGTAAATTCTTGGCATGGAATTGTATTCTGACAATGTATCTGCTTCTGAAATCCCAACCAGCTTATGTGATAAGTTCTCATGAATCCCAAACATGCAAAATGTTTTGTTGTGCTTTTGGTACTGTAGAATCAGATTACCTAGTTGCCTCTTGAAATGATGCTACTTGATTGTGTGAATTTTCATAGTTATTTCTCTAAGCAACTACTGGGACACCGTTAATGTCTTTGACGAAGGGTAACAATCCTCTGCAGCAGTTTTTATCACATTATAATTTTGGGAGTTAAAATTTAAACCTTAACCTGAATCAACCTTCACACTGTTGACAGCAGTGTCAGTGCCTGAGCAGACCCTTACACACCTTTTGGGGACAATTCTTCAATAGTCTTTATGTCCCGGATTATCTTCAAGAGCTCATTATACTCTCGAATGTCTGTCCCTGAAAACATGCATATAATAGTCGTCCCTATGTGGGATGCAATGTTTCGTTATTTGAAGCCCCCACCTTGCCTTTTGCCGGGGGCCCTGAGTATAGCTGGGCCATGAATATGGCCTAACGGCTGAGAGTTTTCTAGGACCTCTCCAAGGGTGATCCTTATCCGCATGGTGGCACTTTGTTTATCGCTCTGTATGATGTCTTGGTGGAGTAAATTAAGAGAGAGAAAGGGGGTGGGGGAAAGAGATAACATAGAAACCATAATTGTCACTATATTGTACTCTTGACAAGAAGCTGTTACGCCTCAAATTTCAGTTTTCTCATATTTTACAGATTTCTTTTCAACGCTATCACTTAAAAGAGGGATTGGCATGTTGTATCGTTTAAAGCTAGGCTGCGATATCTGTGCTTGTCGATCCAACACGTCTAATTTCAGCAAAGCATTAATTAGTCAACTATGAATGTAAATCCCCAAACAACGTTGAGACTGGTTCTGTAAAGGATATTACATAACTAACTTAATTAAATAGGTACCAGGTAAAGTCTTAGGAAGTAAGTGCGGCAGGTGTAATGTTGAGACCATATCACCACCGATGACCGATTATGCTATAAAAATATGTCCAGCCCATTTCTGGGTCAATCGACCCTTTCACAGGGGTCGACTAAGGCCATCGAAAAACATATTCACTGAAGTTAAGAAGAAGCAACGAAAATAATTGTATGGTTGGGGGTCTCCACAACATGAGGACTTGTGTTAAAGGGTCGCGTCATTAGGAAAGTGCAGAGCTGGCTACTGCTCCATGCGCCTCTGGTGTGTAGAGGGACCGTTAAGCAGCATTTGACGGCACATTAATTAAGGGACATTGGGTCATATGAACAATTTGTCAGATGGGATGCCTGAAGATACTAGTATCACTCCTTCAAAGTTGGACTGCATTTGCCTGAGAGGCAAGGAACCAACAGTCTGCCTACAAATGAGTTGCATCTGAAAAATGGACATGCACGCAACACTCAGGTTCTAGAACAAGACAAGTTTAGAATGATTTGATTTAAGAACCGACATCACAGCACTCGGGGCATTCCCATAAGTGCTCCATCCCCATCTTCAGCAGCCAGCGAAGAGTTCCAATACTAGTGCTAGTAGCTTTCTGATTAAACGTCCGTCTAGAGTTTAGAAGTGGACGAAAAACCAACTCGATGACGACGAAGAAGGTACAATGCGAGAGCTATAATGGCTTATAGAGCATCAGGCAGACAAATGAAGGGGTGAGTGACATGGTCAAGCAGTTTGTCTCCAACTCTGAAGCTGATTTTATGGACGTGCTTTTCAGCTCACGTGTGCACTTTTTACAGAGATTCCCAGAGATCGTGATGAAGCACTGCAGTTTGTGCGGAGATAGACTGAGCCATATGTGATAAAAACCCAAAGCATATATAAATAACCATGGCTTTCAGAAATTATTTTTTGTTCATATATATGGAAACTTATGGGACATCTCATATTTCTCCCTCCATTCCATTCTGTTAAATCTTTTCAATATGGATACAATTCAGCCCAGCACCTTTGACCTCTCTTATCAATGTTATTTTAAGGTTTCCCACCATCAATCTGCTTCCTTTTTCAGTCCCAGCTATGATTTTCTGTCCAGCTCACCATAAGTAAATTAGAAAGAAAAAACCTAAAAATTTATAACAATATTTTCAATTCTTTATTTTAGCCACTGTCAAGACTATTCTCACATTCACAAAATGAAACATTCTATCTCTAGGACACTTCATGTCAAAAAAAAAAAAATCCTATACAATTCTTCCCAATTCAGATTAGAAAAAAACTCTAGAAGGAAGTCAAAAGATAATGACACCAACACAAGGTCCAGCCAACTCCAAACAGGCAACCCATCCATCATCTAGTGGTGGTGGTGTTTGCCAGGGTGTAGCTCCTCCGAGCCCTCTTCGTAACCTTCAGGTAGGGCATTGTAGTACGGGTTGTGGAACAGGGTTTTGTTGCCATCTCCCCAGGGGTATTTCTGCAACATAAACAAGATACAGGGCATAATTAAATGACTGAATTAAAAGAAGCAATACAAGACCTATGTAGATAATAAGAGAAGCGCTATCGTAAACTGTTCATTAACCGCATATCAAAGGGGTAATCTAAGTGTGCCTAATTTTTTTTCTATAATAATATTCCCCACAAACTTATCTGGAGTCAAAAAGTAATAGCCTTTAACTGAAAAAAAAAATATTTACTAAAATGTGCAAATACTTTTCTTAAGAATAGAGAATCAAATCTCTCTGTGACAAGTACTGTTTATATTCTTGTTGCGTAAAATTTCCCAATGAACAGATAATCAAATCCCTTTGTGACAAGTATTGTTTATATTCTCACAGCACAAATTTCCCAAAGAATAAAGAATCAAATCCTTATGTGACAAATACTGTTCATATTCTCGCTGCACAAAATTTCCCAAAGAATAGAGAATCAAATAAATCCCTCTGTGGTCACAGTAGTCACCTTCTTATATGATCACTAAGTGATTCTCTGCCTGTTTATTCCCTGGATATAGCCATCTTCTTAAACTTCAACTTAGCTGTGGGTTCCAGGGTCGCCACGACCAGCAGTGGTGTACCAGAACCCAAAATGGTCAAGAACTATCTACATCTTTACCCTGTCAACCTACAAACAGGTTCCAAACTGGCAGGTCTGGCTGGCCAACACGATGTGAGATTACTGTTTCCTCTGAAGTCAGAAAGCATCTTTTCACGAGAGAGGCTAAAGGTGCTCGACATATTCTATACATGATAAACAGAGATCTGCACGTGAGAGAACCAAACTCCCAGAGTGGGTTCCATGGCCTCATTGTAGGAGTAAACAGAAAAGAACCACTGTGCCCCCCCCTCCACAAACATGTTGTAAAAGACAACAAAGGGGTGTTTCCTTTAAAGTCATAGTGTATCTGCCTGAGAGACAAGGAACCAATTGTCTGCACACAAGTAAGCCAGCTCTGTAAAACAGATGTGCAGGTAAAACTTCTGTAAAAAGGATGTGCATGCAAAACAAGTTATAGAACAAGACTTAAGTCAAGAAATGGATGAGGTTACAGCTAGCAAACACTAAGATGAAGAGAAACAGACTACGAGTCCTATGTAACACTTAATGCAATGCTGATAGAAGATGGTCATAGTAGTCAACTTCTTATATGATCACCATATCACAGATTAGGTAAATGCTCTTGTACCCACTTCACTAGGTATTAATCTCTGTATTCCTATTGCCCCCACCCCTCCTCCAATAAAGCTTCCTAATTGTCACACAGTTTTTCAGTTTATTCCTCCTGGAAACATGTTAAACAGAACCTCAACTGTTTCATGTCTTCAATCAGTTTATGGTGTTCATCTGCCCTGAACGGGATTCAAAAATGCCAGGAAGAATATCAAACAACTTGCTATAAACAGCAACAGCTGCTGCTCAGACATAACTTAAAAAACAGCAACAGCTTGTGTGCACACATAACCTGATAAGCAGCAACAGCTGGTGTGCACACATAATCTGATAAGCAGCAACAGCTGGTGCTCACACATAACTTGATAAACAGCAACAGCTGGTGATCACACATAACTCGACGAACAACAACTGGTGCTCACACATAACTAGATAAACGGCAACAACTGGTGCTCACACATAACTTGATAAACAGCAACAACTGGTGCTCACACATAACTTGATAAACAGCAACAACTGGTGCTCACACATAACTTGATAAACAGCAACAACTGGTGCTCACACATAACTTGATAAACAGCAATAGCGGGTGCTCACACATTACTAGATAAACAGCAACAACTGGTGCTCATATATAACTTGATAAACAGCAATAGCTGGTGATCACATATAATGTGATAAACAGCAACAGCTGGTGCTCACACATAACCCAATAAACAGCAAAAACTGGTGCTCACACCTAACTTGATAAACAGCAATAGCTGGTGCTCACATACAACTAGATACAACAGCAACAACTGGTGCTCATATATAACTTGATAAACAGCAATAGCTGGTGCTCACATACAACTAGATACAACAGCAACAACTGGTGCTCACATATAACTTGATAAACAGCAATAGCTGGTGCTCACATATAATGTGATAAACAGCAACAGCTGGTGCTCACACATAACCCGATAAACAGCAAAAACTGGTGCTCACACCTAACTTGATAAACAGCAACAGCTGGTGCTCACATACAACTAGATACAACAGCAACAACTGGTGCTCTATCTCAGCACCCTCACCCAGTACAGAGAATCAGGTTTCTCCAAAATGAAATAAAACCTAAAGTAACACATGGGCGACTATTCAGGCTACATAAATTGTTACATATGCCTTCTTACACATTTCGCTTCGTACTATAGCCTTTCATACTCAACTCTTCCCCCCCCCTCCCCCATTACGTACTTTTTGGTTTCATGTGGACCTTTTTTTTTAATCAGCGTCGTCGTCTTGCCCGCTGAGTTTTCCAGTCACAGTTTGTGCTATATTTAGTACTCTGCTGATATAGACTTTGATCGAAACGTTCGGTTGATTTTGTGTTATATTCAGCATTACATAAATTGGTGAACCTACAATTTCAGATTACACACTTACCCTGTTTCGGAGACGGAGATGAGGGTAGGGCACAAACTCCGGTCTCTCTGGATGCTGTGGCAGCACATAGTAAGCATTGTAGTAGACAGCAGCTACAGCGGGCAAGCCCAGGAAGATGAAAGCATTCCTCCAGGTTGAAGCCGATTCTGAAATCACAAAAACAACAAGACTGGATTGTTATCCTGAGAACAACAATGGATTCTTGTCCTGAGAACATCAATGGATTCTTGTCCTGAGAACAACAATGGATTATCAGCCTTGGTAGATTACTCCACTAGAATACAAAAGACAATAGTTAGGCTTTAGCTTCTCCTGCCGATTGAATGTTAAATGCAACGCAAGGAACAAACTTTTATCAATCTTCTCCTCCTTTTGGATACAGGCCTCAACGAGTTGTTCTATCCTTTGTTTTCTTGTGCAGCACATCCCATGCTTTTCTCCCGTCTTCCATTTTTTCTCAAATTTTCTTCTCTGAATCTGTAGTCACCCCTTTATCTTTTGCCTTGTTCCCCCCCCCCCCCATGAGGACATTTTAGATGTCATATTTTTCTAAGCATTTTAAACCAGCATAGTTTGCCCACCTCATGAATGACCGGAATGTGTTTAGCCCTCTCCCAGCAATCAAATTGTGCATTAACAAGTATACCAGGCAGTCTAAATCTCCCTGTGCACCATGCAGTCCAAATCTCCCTGTGCACCATGCAATCCAAATCTCCCTGTGTGCCAGCAGTCTAAATCTCCCTGTGCACCATGCATTCCAAATCTCCCTTACTGAAGGTAAAACCACACAGAGTCCAGAAATGAAATGCTTCAGTTGCTTTTCAATGTCCTAAAAAGGAAGAAAATGGCTGTAGTGACAGATCATTCATTAGTATGAAAGAATGAAACTTTGGAATTGCTCTCTTTCGAACTTCGTCCCCATATTATGGCGGCCAAACAAATACCCTAACAGGGCCTCTGTCATGTGTAAAATGCAAAATGCCTGCCGAGGAACGAATCGCGGAATACTGCGATCGCCTCCGAATAACGGGCCAATATTATCAAGGGCAAACAAATGCTCTAACAGGGTCTCAGTGATATGTTAATTGCGGACCTGTTTCTGCGACTATGCCGCACCGCCAACAGTATCCCCTGCACTGCTACGGGCGGATAAGGGGGCTAAACGAGATGGCTGGGACTCACGAGCAAATAAATTGGAGGAAATTGCAGGAGATACGGTAGCTACTGCTCGTGAGTCCCAGCCATCTAGTTTAGCCCCCCATATGCGCTGCGAGTAGCGGCAGGGGGGATACGCTCAGCGGTGAGTTTAATCGGAATAACACTATCGCTAACATGCGTCAGAGCACATGGTCTTCCCGCCATGTCACTATTATTGTGTGTATTGTGTTTCTTGAAAGTGTCAACGGACAGTAATCTAAGTTTTGCAGCGTTGTGTTCGTCAGAAAAAGTCCGCATTTTACACACGACTGAGGCCCTGTTAGGGTATTTGTTTGGCCGCCACAATATGGGGATGAAGTTTGAAGGAGAGCCTTTAGATCTGATTCATGTAAAGTTTTTAAACTTGTAGGATTTCAGTTTTTTTTAATCATCTTTCTTTCAAATCTCGTTGTTAGTTATAGTTATTAACTTATCAGGCAGATATTGACTTTTTAGAAACATCCCTAAGTTTTAGTATAGCAACTACAGTTTCGACAATTTGCGGTCTTTTTGGCAATTTTCATTACCATGGAAACCGTTCGAAACTTGTTTGGGAAATGTCGGCTGGGGTTTTGGGATGGGTCCTAATCTCTCATGAAATTTTGCGATTGGTGTGATTTTCACCAGCTATAAACAGCTGAAAATGTCGGGAACGGATCCGATTAACAGCGCATGTCTACGACAGCCGGACGTCCTCTGTTTTTCTGTTACATCAGTTTGATTGAAAATAGCGGTAAGTATTCAAAGTTAGCTTTAGGCCTTAAACATTACCAGACATGGTAATGCTAGTTATAATTGAATTCTCCGTCCAATTTTACATTTGTGTATACAATTTCTTTTTTGTCTGTGGCTGTTTAGATGTACAGTGACATTTTTCAGGCAATCGCTAATATGTGGCTGTGTCTGAGAAATAGGGACTACAGTTTCGACAATTTGCGGTCTTTTCGACAATTTGCGGTCTTTTCGGCAATTTCCGTTACCCGGAAACCGTTCAGAACTTGTTCGGGAAATCTCGGCTGGTTTCCGTATGGGTCCAAATCTCTCATGAAATTTTGCCATTGGTGGGAATTTGGACCAGCTATAAATAGCTGAAAACAGCGTGGGGGAACCCGATTAACAGCGCATGTCTACGACAGCCGGACGTCCTCTGTTTTTCTGTTAGTCATCAGTTTGATTGAAAATAGCGGTAAATTCGAGGTTGGCTTTAGGCTTTAACTGTTACTCGTCCTGGTATTGCTAGGTATATTTGAATTCTCCGTCCAATTTTACATTTGTGTATAAAAATTTCTTTCTGGACGGTGGCTAGGTAGATGTACAGTGACATCTTTCAGGCAATCGCTGGCTCAGCCAGTGGCTGTGTCTCATTGCCTGCCATCTTGTCCAATGACAGTCCAATGTAAACAAAGCCGATACAGAACTGCGCAGTAGGTTGCGCAGAAAAAAACTTCTTTTTTCTGGGTCACAAGTTTTAGCGGCTGTTTCTTACATCTCATCTCCACAAAACCTACATATCTCAGCTCAGAAATGACATACAAGCCTAAATGAGGTACCATTGGAAAGAAATTGTTTACAGCTATCTAACTGTGCTGGTTTTATTGGTGTAGAGGGAATTTTAAAAATTTTACTGAAGTAGCTACTGAGAAAAATTGTCTGCCATCTTGTCCAATGAAAACAAAGCCAAAACGAAAGTTGCGCAGTTTGGTTGCGCAGAGAAAACTTCTTGTTTCTCAGACACAAGTTTTAGCAGCTGTTTTTTACATCTCATCTCCACAAAAACCTACATATCTCAGCTCAGAAATGACATACAAGCCTAAATGAGGTACGGTTGGAAAAAGAATGTTTACAGCTATCTAACTGTGCTGGTTTTATGGGTGTTGAGTGCATTAAAAAAAGAATTTGACTAAAGTACCGTACCTATTTAGTAAAACAACATGCCTTTTTTTAGGGAGTGCAGGGATCTAAACTCCTATCCCCACCCAAATGGGGCCCCTGATCCCAAACGGGGACAAAAAATTTTCAATGACTTCTTAAACTGACCTTTGCATTGATTCTCATTGAAGAAACACTGCATGACGATGATGGGGAGAGGTCAGTCGAAAAAATGTTAAATTTTAAAACTTTTCTTCCTTTTTAAAAAGTGGACAGCTTATCTTTTAAAGATTCGAACTACTAATTTTATGTCATAAATAAATGGCATACCATGACTAGCATGTCCTTCAGCAGCCTTTGCGGAGAACCGTCGACAAACTTGCAAAACGAAATTCAGCTTGTTGAGTCTCAACGCCATTTTGTCTTTTCTAGGGGACAGGCAATAGAAAAGTAGGATGCTATTTTTCTCACAGTCACGCACACAGAACAGCGAAACAAATATATTACTCATCATCATCATCCTCATCAGCCCTACCAACTGGTGTAGGCTCTCATGCGTCTCCACAGATCACGATCCCTGGCTGCCTGGAACAGCTCTCTTGATGATATCCCTCCATGCCATAGTTTCAGCCCATCCAGCATCATCTCTCTTCGTTTGTCTCTACCCTCTTTCCACTGATCTTACCAGTTGTCACGATGTTTTCCAGTGCCTCTATTCTCATTATGTGGCCAAAGAAGAGTATTTGCCTCCTTATTGTTGTATATAGAGATCTAATTTCATTAGCTTTTTAAAAAAAATCGTTGTTAGTTACTCTGGCCGTCCAAGGTATTCGTAACATTCGTCTCAGAAACCACATCTCTGCTGCTTCTAAATTCTTCTCAATTTGTTCACTGACATTCCAGGATTCGCTGCCATACAACAGAACAGGTTCTATGTGACATGTTAGCACTCTCTTTCTGACATTAAATGAGAGCGACTTATCGCATTAAATACTTTTTATTTTCTTAAATATATTGCTACTACACATAAAGTTAGTTGCGTATAAATTACAAAACGTTGCAGCCTTTGTGTGTGTGTGTGTGTGTGTGTGTGTGTGTGTGTGTGTGTGTGTGTTGGAGTTCTGCTAGGCAAGTTTACGTTCAGTAGTTTGCCATTCCTACTGTCGTTATCATGTCGAACCCAATGGTCTCCTGCCAAATCACCTGCAGGTGGGATCGAACCCGGCACCTAGGCATTATCTTGAGCACAACGTCCAAGCCACAGACGTCGACTACACCACATTGATTCCTCTTTGATTTTTGGCGTTCGTTTTAAAGGACAGTTGGTACCGTGTCTTGTGGTTTGCAGCTAGGCTGTAATATGTGCAGCTTTTGGCACACCACATCTCATTTAGCAAACTGTGAATTAGTCGTCACTGTCCTGCCCCAGTGGGATGAGGGAAATCTGACACTTGTAACATGTAGTCTCTATAACACTGACCAGGCTTTGTGCAAACGAGAATAGGAATTTCATTCTTGGCTTTAATTAATCTTACCACGATAGTGCAGTCGATAGGAGACTCGCTTCTAAAATCCATCTGCGACTTGCTGAAGCCCACAGCCGGTGTTCGAAACCGGGCGGTTCCCACGTTTCACCCAGCCTCGAGGTAATGTGTACCAGAGTTAACACTCTGGGGTAAATGGAAGAACGTCGCTGTAGCTACGGAGTTGTGTACGGACGGCGACACAGGCGGACAGTTTCTTATCAGCTGTCCGTACTGGTAGCAGAGCACTTATGGTTTATAACCGTGTGCAATGACGCTGGTTCATATCTCCCGACTTCACCTTTTTTTTTTTAACGAAAGGTGTTTGATTTGGTTAGTCCTAAAAGTATGTTCAACATACACACACACACACACACACACACACACACACGCACGCACGCACACACACATACACACGCACGCACACTGTGATTGCAACTGAATTAGAACGCATGCCGGGGAAGGTGAGTATAGTCATCTTTATGCACAGTGGCATGCTCCCCTTCAGAAGTCACAGGCGAAGAGCATTATCTGGATCTTTTCTCCGAGGAATGCCGGTCTGTTGGGAAATGAACAGGCGGACTGATTTGCTGGCTGTGCACAACTTGGTTGAATACTGATGCATGATAAGTCTGACTAACTGAGTTCAACCTGATCAGGATTTCACAACGAGCGGTAAACACAGTGATACAAAGTGCCACCATTCGGATGAGAATCTCCCGGGAGAAAGTCGCAGAAACCGCGTTGAACCGTTAAGTTGTATTTGGGGCACCCGACAAGAGCCGTGGTGTAAACAAAAACAAAGAAACATTACGTCCCACAAAAATGCTAAAGACCTCCTCCCTAAACCCCGCAAAATGATTTCTTTGTGGTGGCGTCCCTGCTTATGGAAAGCACTCACCTTTAGCAATATGAGGCGGTGGTTAGTGAGGACTATCGTCGCAGAAACTCTGGATAGATCTATAGATGCTCCGATCTTTTTCTCAACAGTTCCACTATCGTAAAGACTAGTGAGAAACGATTTTATCCGAGCAGCGGCGCTGGAATCTGTGACTCCCTTTGAGGCCATTCCCCTCCCGCACAGCAAAAGTGCCCTAAACAATTGTTGTTTATACATAGGCACGTGTATTACAATATTTTAAATTAATAATTATACTTATTTGCCATTCAGCACATTTATTATTATTATGCATTTGAAACTTCCCTACGGGTTTCTAGGGGCCCTATTGTGGAAGGGGGGGGGGGGAATAGACCCATTGTCCCCCTAAAAAGCATGTCGTAGGAGTCGACTAATTAGGGGTTTCCTTTGAAGTCGGTGTGTATCTGCCGGAGAGGCAATGAACCAACCCTTTGTTTAAAAAAAAAATAGCCAGTTTTGATTGCAACCATTAACTTTACGCCCTAGCTGGCAGCCAGGAGAACGCGAAGGCGAAGTCCCTTAAACAATTCTTAGACCCATTTAAGGGCCCCACCTAAAATAATTGCAAGGGAGCAGAGCGCTCCCCCCCCCCCCTTCCATATTTTCCTTGTATGGGCACCTCGGTGTCTGACACTCCATGAGAGCAATTCCTAGTGTCAAATACATTGGTGGCGCGGTAATTTCGATCACAGGAGTGAGAAAAAGTTAAAGTCTGATGGACGTGTTAAAGATAGGAATAAACTCCACGGGGGAGCAAGTACAGCGGGGATCTACCAGTCATCAGTAGAAGTTATCTCTCGTCGACAAACGTTTCGGCCCACGACCTCCTAGACGTTTTCAGAGACAGGGCCCACCTGAGTTCATGAATCTCAGGGCTGGTTTCACAGCTGCACGGAATTACCGGATGGTGCTTTCTTTCGGATAGGGACAAGACGACTTGGTGATTTCGCAGATGGTACTGTGAGATAAGAAGTCGCCGCGGTAACTTAATTAGAGCAGTCAGCATACCTGGACGACCGAGCGACAAGCTTACGATTGGAATACCGGACACATGTTGGACTTTTGTTGGCAGGTGGCAGAGGATCACTGGCAGACGACTCGGACACGATGGACTTTTAAGGGATGAAAAACTCTTTTCCGCTAGACACCCGGACCAGCTCACCGAAGCCCGTCCCCTACGTTGTTCCGTTGCGTCCAAAGCCAGCTCGAGGCCCTCTCAGCAGCCTCGCCCAGCCGTTTCAGTGTCCGTTTCCGTTCATTACCGCGCAATCCTAGTTCTTCAACCACCGCGCAATCGCTCCCACTTCGACGGCAAAGACCCGTACTGCGTATGCCTCGTCTCTCCTTAGACCGGCTGCTAAATCACTGTATTTCTCGAAGAAAAGAAGATTAACCGTACCTCACCTAGGGCACCAGCCTTCTCTGTGCTGGTTTTAGAGCACCTCTTCATGCAAGACTACTGCTGCACATCCCTGTCGTCCGCCATGGATAATGTCTCAAATGAGCATCAACACAGCTGGCAGGGGATCTCGGAGCTTTTGTCCCCCCCGAGATGTAGGGTCCAGTCTGACTTCCATCAGCCCAACCCTAATGCATGGGCGAAAACGTCTATTAAAACTCATTTGCAACCCGAGAAAAGTCTGCTTGCCGAATATACCACTAAATGACAACTCTCGGTTGAAAGTCTGTCAAGTGAAAGGAAAACTAAACCGCTGAGACTCGGCCCTAGGCCAGCAGGTTAGACGAGCAACATCTCTTTTAGGCGTTTTCTAGCGATAAAATCCTGTCTCAGTACATCCTCTGTCATCCCTCAACGTCGCGTAAAGTACACCATGACAGCTTCTGTCGGTCTGTTGGTTAGGCTCCAATGGCACACAGGCAAAGTCTCTATGTCCGATCGTCACAAATCTTACTAACTGACAATAAAGTTTTGATGACCGTATCTACTGGCCCTACTTGCCCGAGTGTTGTGACAAAACAAGGGAACCAATGCCTGGCGCATGCCTCTCCATTCTATCATGCTAAGGGCACAGTTGAAACAACTTTAAAGGAGTCTAACGTGATGAATGTATCTATTTGTGTGGTCATCGAAATCCTGGACTCGCGGGCTGCTCCTGGACCTGCGGACTGTTTTGGCAAAGTAAAATACTCAACATTTTAAAACTATAAATGGTGGTACACAGGACGTTCTGTTGAGAAGCTCGCTCTCCTATGGAATACGCCTGGCCAAATCAGAAGGAGCTGAAACCAAAGATGAAAGATCATAAATGAAAGGGCAAGAAGAAGACAGATGAAAACAGGGATTGGAATAAGCGGGTTGATGGAGGAAAGAAGCATTAAGCCCAGAGACAGCACAAATACCAGAACTTTAGCCACGAAAGTGGCGCAAATAAACAAGACCACAAATATAGCCGGAGACTTTTGGCAGCTTCGACTAGCTAGCAGCAAGTTGAACGTGGTGGAGGTTTTGATTTTCTCTTGAAAGGAATTGGAATTGAAATTCATGACTGACCAGTCTACACGAGGTTGACTTAAAGGGGTTCTCCAGGGGCCACTCTGTAGACAAAGGGACAAAAAGGACAACACACAAATGAGGCAACATAATGTCCCACGAAACAATGGCAACAGTCATCCCTGAGATATGAATGGCGTCTTCCTTTGAAGCCGGGGTACATCTGCTCGAGAGGCAAGAAACAAGAACTGCACACAAATAAGCCAGTAAAACTGATGTACTCGCCAAACTCAGATCCTGGTTCAAAGACAAAGTCCAAAATGATGAACAGCAACTTTTCGCCGGAATTCACAGCCGGTGAAACAGAAAGAAAGAAATACATTGAGTACAGACTTCCGGCTAAAATGCAGGATATGGCATGGCCGAATGTTTAGCTTCGAAGTTATTTTTGCTTTCAACAGCGCTTTGCTAATGCAGTTTCCTCATTTGGACGGTACGGTTTCGCTGGCTGAGCTACTGAGTTTAGTGTTTGCTGCAGCCCTGTAAGCTGTGTTTATATTTTTTTAAATGTCGAGTGCCTTTTATTTGTGCAATGGTTGTGTTGTATTCAATATGGCCTGTAGCCGGTTTACGTGTGAGCTGGTGCATACTTTATGTAATAATTCTACTTATGTATAGTCAACTTATCGCGCCCAACTACTTTCATCAACGACAAACTGCCTTTCTGGTGCTGACTGTTGGCTTTGCCGCCTCTAGCAACTTACATATGGATTTGCTGGTGCGCATATTTCTGGACTGCCTCTGAACAATTGTTTATTGACCAGTTTTTCAAATGAGACAGTAAGGGGCATTTCATTTGATTTTTACTGGTACAAGAACGTAGCAAGAATGGGGAAACCCGATTGTAGTGAAGTTGAAACCTCGACTAACCTGAGTACAGTTTAGATCAACACTTGTGTCAAATACACTGGTAGTAAGATCAGACGCCCGTGTGTATTGCTGAGCAAGTTAAAAAAAATCCATTGGCAGTTGGAAATCGAAAGAAGAGTAGCCTAACAGCGCTGCCCGGGCGAAATTTGGAGTTGAAAATCTAACCCAAATATTTCAGAATCCACACCGGTGCTACGGAATTTCTGCACTGCACTGAGATTCTTCGGACTCTGGCTTGAGTCAGAAGTAGAAAGGGGCACTTATGGGTTATTTCCCTTGTGCCATGATGCAGGTTCGTCGTTTCACTCCAACAGCTCTTCCCAAACATCTCATTTCCGTGGTTGCCATTTTTCTCGTCTGGTTTGCGGTGAGTGACCAGGTCTGGCACTGGTAGCACATAAAAGGAATGCGTTGTATGAGATGTTTCTTTGTGCTGATCAGGATGGTCATATGCTGTTACGAAAAGGATGGAATGGGGCGCGGGATGCTAGCTGTTCCAATAATTGGTTTACATTACTGCATCTGCCGATACTGTCTTTATCCAGTTTTTCAATTTTAATTGAATGTTGTTCCCAGATGTTTAAACTCAGCTGCTTGTTTACCTCTTTCAACAGCAGACTAGTACGTCTTTAAATTCTCTTTTCCTTCTAAGATACTGCTTAAAGTAATTTTCTTGTTCACCAGCTGTAAACTCCTGCGGAAAGTCCTAGGTGTTCGTCCACGACTGGAATTTAGCCCGGTTAATTAAACCTGAGTACTGCGCGCACATCCATTTTACAGATCTGACATGTGTATGCAGACTGTTGGTTTCTCGCTTCTCAGGCAGATACTATCCGACTTCGAAGGGAGCTCCCAATCAGTCGTTTTTTACGACATGCTTTTAAGTAGGCAGTTGGACTACTGTTGGCCCCGGCTCCCATACGGACAGCTACAAGTAATAAATGTCTGGTTACGAAAAACTTAAAAAACAAAAACAGAACTAGACAAGGTGAGCTGAAATAACAATTGCAATAGAGTGGATAAAAGCTAAAGATGAGTAAGGTAGGAAGAGGTCCGATGGGTAGAACATCCTGGGCATCACTAGTAGACACATGCCGAGTTACTAGGTACCGAAAGAGCCAATGCATTGAACCTTCCTGGTATATTTAGGATCTGCTTCTTTCTTCCTATTGACATTAATTCTGTTGTTTCTGTATTGATAATAATATAATTTATTTTATATTATCAAAATTTATAGATTCCCGATAGTATAATCTCATGGCTGAATCCGCAATCCAGGCCTGGTCGTCAGCAAAGAGTACTTCGTTGATCTTATTAATATCTTCATTTTGTCACAATTCGTGTCGTATAGGTGTCGTTACTCAACACAAGGTGTTTATTACAGTAGCACGGAAGTAGCGTGGCAATATAACAGGTGCCAGTATTGCGTACCGCCAGGGAACAGGCATTGTGGTGGCAGTAGTAGTAGTTGTAGTAGTAGTAGTAGTAGTAGTAGTAGTAGTAGTAGTAGTAGTAGTAGTAGTAGTAGTAGTAGTAGTAGTAGTAGTAGTAGTAGTAGTAGTAGTAGTAGTAATAGAAGTAGCAGTAGTAGAAGTAGTAGTAGTAATTGTTGTAGTGGTAGCAGCAGCAGCAGTAGTAGTAGTAGAAGTAGTAGTAGTAGTAATTGTTGTAGTGGTAGCAGCAGCAACAGTAGTAGTAGTAGTAGAAGTAGTAACAATAGCAGAAGTAGTAGTAGTAGTAGTAGTAGTAGTAGTAGTAGTAGTAGTAGTAGTAGTAGTAGTAGTAGTAGTAGTAGTAGTAGTAGTAGTAGTAGTAGTAGTAGTAGTAGTAGTAGTGAAGAAGAAGAGGAAGAATAATAATAAGAAGAAAAATAAAAAGAAGAAGAAGTCACATTACAACAATAACAATAGGTGAAAAAAAAAATTACTTTCAACTCTGTTGATACGTTGCCACAAATTGTTTATTGCAACCTGGCAACAAGAGCACGGAAGCCACATTCAGAATAAATTGTGAAAACTTAAATGTCAGAAGCGATTGATTTACTATTCCTCCCCCTTTCCCGATCTGTTATCTGAATGTGTGATACCTCAGCGACTCAAATGGCTGCATCCTGGATGTTAGTCCAACAGGTAAACTCCCACATATACTCCTTCAACTGTCTAAGAAGTTATAATTAGGGTGTAAAAGGCTAGAGCAGCCTGGTGTATCTTGCTGTCAAAAATGTGTAAGAAGCTGAATAACAGAGGTATGATACTACATATATGAGAAACTCTCCGCGGTGGCGATATAGTCCAAGGAAGTCCGCAATTCGGCGGTGGCGGTATAGTCCCCGGAAGTCCGCAATTGACATGTGACTGAGGTCCTGTTAGGGAATACTTTCGGTCTCGATAATTTGTGATCATTATTCGGAGAATAGCCAATTTTTTTTTAAACCATCGTTTTTTTAAAATTTTATTTCATTCATTCCACTCCACATTTTTCAAAACGTTGCTCACGTCACCACACAGATCCGTATACTCTCCTCCCTTCGTTGTTACGTTTGTGTAGTTCACTTCATGTTTGACGAAGGCTACCTGCCGAGACGTTACGTTATTTTGTTGTTTTGTGCACGTTTTTCATTATGCCGTTATGCGTAATGGGAATATAGGGCTAGACCTAAATTTTACTGACGAATTGATACATAGTGGGTGATTTGGTCAACACCACACCGGCGCATGTATTTCCTAGATCTTCACCTTGTAGCCAGTTAAGGCTGTGTCAACCTTAGAGCGTCGGTCATTTTTGAAAAAAAAAAAAACCAATATTCCGCTCAGTTTGGATTTGAACCCACGATCTTTGGATCCCACACTAGCCACTCACAGGCAATCATACACATATCAGCAATTTATCTGGGGGAGGGAGTGGGAACAAGTACACAAGCAGAATAACATATAACTACCAAGGGACCTCAAAAGAAAACAGTAAAAGTGTGACAGAAATTACCACAACCATGCTTGTGTGAATACCTGTCAATATTTGTTAAAGATGTCAAGATTGTTGAATACGAGGCCTCACGGTGCAAACGAACACGGTGACGTCATAATCACAGTTTAAAGATGGCCGCCCCCTTTGACATACACTAAAGAGGAACAGCGTTCTTGTTTTCCTTTAAAAAAATCAGTCAGGTTGTGAAGCCTATAGAAATTCATAGGCGATGAAGGTCTAGTAAAGCAATGCATGCCTGCCGATCCAGCAAGTGTACGAGTGGAGTAGGACGTTTCAAAACGGTGTGACTTCTGTTATCCACCCTGTCATGAAAAGTACGTCGCAAAACTCCCGCTGTTTTAAAGCTTCCTACTTTTAAGGTTTTCAATTGAAGTCCCCTCATTTATAAAACTAATAGAGACTGCAATGAAGTGTTCATATCAGACAAGTTATTGCTCAATGGGTCCTGTCTTGGCGTTCTCATGATCTCTCAGGTGTCTGTACAGACTCTGGATGTAGGTGAAGACACATTTCCAATCCGGGTTTTTCATTTTGACCATGTCTTCAACATCTAGTAATGGCGCGATGTTGCCTTCTTTTCTGTTGAAAAAAAGTATTGGTTTAACTACATGACCAAATAAAATGGAACACAAGACATATATAACAAACACAGCTGAATAGTTAAAATCATGCAAGGAAAATTTATGTTAGGTTGATTGATATTTAGACAGAATGCCGAAGCAGGGGATTTCCTGAAAGAGTAGATACACATGGTGTGCTCCCAGGCTGACGAGACGTTCAACGCGTGCGACTGCACCCACAGTCATTCAGCCCATAGGCACGTAGGTCCACCTTAGGCCTTTTAAAAATATTTTTGAATCGAAATTGTCTCCTCTAGATCCGTCGTGTTTTGTGCCCCTCTGATCAGGCACAATAGCCTTGCTTGTCGAATGCTCTTCCTGGTTGGACTTACGAGCTTTCACCATATATGTGAAAGCACTCATATGGATAAACCCAACTCTAAAAAAATATGGGGGTTGGGGAGTGGTGGGGGAGGACTAGCTGGTGTGCTGCACTGCCTGAGTGATCCGACTTCTACAATACTTGATCTATCTGACCCTTCAGTGTAAATCATACCATTCCCACATCGAAAGAGAGGAGGGTTACAGAGCAAGAGATAAACTAAGAAAAAAAAATGGAAAGATAAAATTTGGGAAACTAAAAAAGTACGACGTGTCAATTGTCGAGGCGGCCAGAAGAGCACAAAGCAGAACCTTTTATTTCCCTCGACAGCTGAAGAGGTAATAGAGGAAGGGAAGGTGAAGACGAAGAAGAAGAAGAAAAAAGAAGAAGAAGAAGAAGAAGAAAGAGGAGTAGGAGGGGGAGGAAGAGGAGGAGAAAAAGAAGACGAAGAGGAGAAAAAGAAGAAGAAGTGAAAGAAGACGAAGAAGACGACGACGAAGAGAAGAAGGAGGAGTAGGAGAAGAAGAAGCAGAAGAAGAGGAAATAGAAGAAGAAGAAGAAGAAGAAGAAGAAGAAGAAGAAGAAGAAGAAGAAGAAGAAAAGAAGAAGAAGAAGAAGAAGTAGAAGAAGAAGAAGTAGAAGAAAGAAGTATAAGACGCAAGAACAATATAAACTAGAAGGAGAACAAGACGGACTAGAAGAGACAAAGAAGGTGAACACATATATTCAACACAGATTTGGTTGTTGTCGAGACCCACGAGTGATCACTTACTCCGCAGTATCAAAGGCTAGCGTGAAGTTGTAGCGTCTGTTCTTGGCCTCCAGCTGAGAGAAGTCGAAGGCGTTGGGGTAGAAGTGATGTATGAGAGCACAGAAAGCCAGCCCATCGTTCCAGCTGGTAGAGAAGTTGGTCACCTCCACACCCTGGGGTGTACAGTTGTGTGAAAAATAATTACAGTTTTATTGTGATCAAAAACAGTCGCACCGGGATCATCATCATCAAGAGCCTTGCCGACTGAGGGGGGTGGACGATCATGCCTCTCCACAATTTGCGATCCGCAACTGCGTGTATCAGTTCGTGTGCTGACGCCCCTCCATGGCATGACAAAACGACTGTCAAGAATCTTCCCGCGCTGTCTGTCTCTCTTTCCACAAATCTGTCCAGTGGTTACAACATGTTCCTTTTCCACCCTTTTCGTAACATGACCCCTCCCCCTACCCGACGCCCCCCCCCCCCCCCCCAAAAAAATAAACACTTTATATATATATATAAAATGGTGACTGTCCCTTTCTAATGTTTCTGATAAGGTGTCTTCGAGCAGCCCCTGCCTCTTTCAAACAAAACATCTGGGTTACTTTTCTTAGCTGTCCAAGGAATTGAGAGGATTCTTCTGTTAAACCACATCTCTGAGGACTCAAAAATTTTTCAGCCTGTTCATTAATTGTCCAGGCGTCACAGCCGTATGTTGAAACTGGCTCGATATAGCTTGAGAGAATTCTCTTCCTAAAGGGATACCGGTTAAATAAAAATAATAATAAAGGTCGCTTTCCACGGCAGTGGCTCATCTGGCATAAGAGGCTATATTGATATTTTTTATAGATCAGTCAGCACTCCATGTGTCATGCGATCTGACCACACCGACCACCTTTACTTCCCAGCACTTTATCTGGTATCCATTCAAGGCTGGGTCGACCTGGGAGCCAAGACCATGTTCAGAAAAAAATAAATCCGATTCCATGATGATCTGAGCGTGTCTTCAGAGCTTACTCTTTGAGCTTGGTATCACTCCAGTGTCAGCTCTTAGCTCTGTAACGGATTGTGTCTAATGCTTTACCATACAAGGCATATACCAAAAGAGAAGAGTGGCGTAGAGCAAGAGGTAGACCAAGAACGAAGTGGAAAGATAACATCATAGAAACTCTACAGCACCAAGATGTGTCTATGGTAGAAGCGCCAGAAGAACACGAAGCAGTACCTTATATCTCCCTCGACACCCATAGTGGTAAAAGAGGACGTAGAGAAGAAGATCGGATTGTGTTTACAGTCTTCACACGAACACACTGAGGAACGGTTTCTGTTTTACTCTCTTCTTCTTGCCGACCAGATGTTTTTTATGTTTAGCGGTTTACCGGACTCCCACTTGAACCTCCTGTTTGATCCTTAGTTGATGTCATCATCATGACTGACTGACTGAGTGACGTTCAACCCTAGCAGGACCACACGGCCAGCGATAAACACCCGGTGACAACACCATCTGGACGAGAATCACCCTGTCGCAAGTCCCAGAAACCCCGTTCAACTCGTATGTTATATTTAGGGCCCTCGACGACAGCCGGGTGGGAGCTTTAAAAAAAAAATTGCGTCCCACATTGGGACCAGGGAATGTAAGTGTCACCATCATTAATCAGTAAGTTCTTTGTAGAACGTCGCTCTCCTCACGGCACGCCTGCAAGCCTCTCTTTCTCTTGCTAATACTGCAACCCATGTGCTTTCATTGTCAATGCATCTTGTATCACCTTCGCGGAGGTCTGACTCTACCTTCTTTTCCGAACAGTACCTTTCATCACCGTTTAAAAAAAAAAAAAAAAGGATATCATGACTTTTAACATGGTAAAAATATCTCAGCTTTTCGTACAGGACAGGATGTGTTCATGAACCACTACAACTCGATGTTCAAAGCAGCTGGTGTTGTGGTTTTAAAATGTATTCACAATATCCTTGCCCGGATTGGACTTGCCTTTTTAGCTTATTGTCTTCCCCTTTCTTCTGCTTCTTCTTCTTCTCCTTCTCCCCCTCCCCTCTTTTGGACAGCAGATGGAAAAAGGAGACACAGACGACCTAAGGAAACCTACCGAAAGTCCGTAGAAAGGGAAAAAAAGGAATATAAAATGAAATGAGATACTACAGTACACTGGCAGCAATGGAAATTACTTGTGAATTCATTATGTGTCAACAACTACCTTTGTGTGACAGTAACAACATGAAGATGAGACAGACAGACAGGCAGGCAGACAGACGGGCAGACAGACAGACAGACAGACAGACAGGCAGACAGACAGACAGACAGACAGACAGACAGACAGACAGACAGACAGACAGACAGACAGACAGACAGACAGACAGACAGACAGACAGACAGACAGACAGACAGACAGACAGACACATAGACAGACAAGCAGATGTAGAGTTAAAAGCTAATACTGGCCTTACCTCATATCCCCGGGTCATTGCCTTTGTCCAGTCTAGGAGCATCTGTTTAATCGCTGAAGGACTTCTGGTCAAGCCTCTGTTTGTGAAGGAGGCAAGGGGAGCACACACACACACACACGCACACAGGGAAGGGAAAAACAATTAAAGGGTAAAGGAGGAATTTAAAACAAAAACAGGAAAAGAAACGATTAAAGGAAGAGGAACCGAAGAGGGCATACATCCAAAACAAAAAATAAACTAATCAAGGGAAGAACTCAATAAATTAAAAATAAAATAAGGATGAGGGAGAGGAGTGGCTGGTCGTTATAAATCAGTCAAAGAAAAACACAAACTGGGTCGGAAAAGACGGACAACAACAACAACAAAAGGGAAATAGAAAACTATCAATAAACAGGAAAGTAAACACAAACACGAAAGGAATGGAATACACACGGAAGAAACAAATAAAAATAAAAGACGAAAATGAAAAGGGGTTGAAATAGAAAGCAGGCAAAGAAAAAGAAGAGAAAAGGGAAAAAAGGAAAGGTTTAAAAAAAATTAAAAACTAGGGAAAGGGAAAATAAAACACAAAGAAAGGAAAGGTGACACTACGGTAGGAAAGGTCAATACAATAAAAATGTTTGAACACTTTTACTGTTTTCGACGCTTGATAGTTTAACCATTTTGTTTTTCCCCGTGTGGCTTCCGGGATCCCATTGTGAGGAAAACAAGAAAAGTCCCACTGCTTTCCCAACAAGCATGTCGTAAGAGTCGACTAATTGGGAGCTTCCTTCGAAGTCGAAGTTTATCTTCCCGAGCGGCAAGGAACCACCAACTGCACACAAATAAGCCAGTTAAACGGATGTACGCGCGAAAATCAGGCCCTGGCAAAGTCCAAATAGATCAAACAAAAAGGGCTTTTCGCAGGTGAAGAAAGAAGAAAGAGAAGAAGAAGAAGACGAAGAAGGAGAAGAAGAAGAAGAAAAAGTAGAAGAAGAAAAAGAAGAAGAAGTAGAAGAAAAAAGAAAAAGAATCGTAACTAATTTATAAGACATCCTTATCATTGGACATCCTTCTGCAATAGATTTACATGAACATCCGGTAGATAGCTATTAACACGATTTTAACGATGTTATGTTAGTTAATTACCACAATTATTCTGCGTGTAATGACAGCAGATAGTGTCACGGCGTTCATACTTAGTAAACAAACATTCTTCTAACACAAGCAATTCCATTAAAAAAAAAAAAAGAATCTAGATTCTAGAACGTTCTCGGAGCACGGAAAAATAATTTCAGCAAACTAGTAGACTGGCAGAATAGGCGACGCAACCTTAGAGCTTAGGATTATTGAACCCCTTTTCAGTTTTTTTAATAGGGGGATGAGTGCCCCCCTCCCACCTTTTTTTAAAACCCACATTAATAAGTTTTAAGGAGAAAAACTTTCACCTTCCCTACCATTTATAGATCTTTTTTTTCCTGAAGTATTTCTGAAATTTTAAATATCATATTATTTGAAATTTAACATTAAATTTTATGTGTCATTCATCAAAATAATGATAAATATTATTATTGATGAGTAATTAAACAAGGTCTAAGCTCCTTGAGCCAACCCCGCTGCTCTAATGTTTTCTTTGTGGCGATGCGCCTGGCTTTAGTGTTCATTGCTTCCTTTATTTATATTTCGTTTCGGAGCAGTTCGTCCTGCTCCACTTTAAAAAAAAATATATTCTATTTCTCTTTCTACACAACTCTCACGTGAGAGTTGTTTCGGATTTTTCTTCTTCTTCTTCTTGTTTTAGTCGTGGAAAAAGATTTTTGGACGAATTGCTTAATTTTATCTTTGTATTCCCTTTCCTCTCGTTGAACTTGACAGTCACAATTTGTGTTGGTCTGAGTTGTGTCAGTATTAAAATGAAGTGTTGAAGTCAAACAGACCTAACCAAACACTTGATTAACAAGTAAAATGAAGGACCCGTTCCACGCCTTTCAGGCATATTGAGCATATAGGACTAGACCTATATTTAATAGACCAACGGCACAAGATGGGTGATGTGGTTAGCATCACGCTGGCCGCTTTTACTTCCCAGGACAACACCCGGTACCCACTCACCGCTGGGTCGACCTGGGAGTCATGGTCATATTTGAAAAAAGTCCGGCTCCACCAAGGAGCGAACCCACGACCTTTCGATCCTCAGGCGAGCGTCTAGCCGCTTCGCCACGGCGACTCCCAAATACCTGATTAAGGATTTTAAAGAAGAGATTACTTTTACAAATATAAACAAGTTTCCCTGTTACTGTAGCCCGACTGATGTGAACCTCTTGTGTATCCAGGTAAACGAGTAGCACAGTTGTTGTCTACTTACTTGGGCTTGACATCTAAGGTGGAGCCGGCACCGTCTGCTTTCTGGAAGGTAGCCATAGCACTCTTGGCGCCTTGCGGTCGGGCTGGTCGAGAGGTAGAAATGAAATATTGTGTTATGTTCTTTCTATGTCAACGGTAGCATCGTAATGTCCTTATCCACTAAACCTCTGATGTACTACACCATGGCTTGAAAGAAGTACAGTATACTATTTAAAAAAAATATGTATTGTAAAACATCCATCCATACCACGAACAGTTTCAGGTCGGATTGAGCTAGAGGCGGATGTCATACAATGAAGCCACTCCGCCATGTAGGTAAATTACCTACAATGTGAGATTTTGTATAGAAGCCACTTCTCATTCTCTTACTACTACTATACTACTACTACTACCACCACCGCCACCATCACCACCACAACACCATCCCCACCACCACTACTAAATCTACCACTAATGCTAAAACGGATACTACTACTACTACTACTAAAACCACTACTACTACTAAAACCACTACTACTACTAAAACCACTACTACTACTAAAACCACTACTACTACTAAAACCACTACTACTACTAAAACTGCATCTGCCGCTGCTGCTACTACTACTTCTTATACTACAACAACAACAACTACTACTACTACTACTACAACTACTACTACTACTACTACTACAACTACTACTACTACTACAACTACTACTACTACTACTACTACTACTACAACAACTACTACAACAACTACTACTACTACAACAACTACTACTACTACTACTACAACTACTACTACTACTACTACTACTACTACTACTACTACAACAACAACTACTACTACTACTACTACTACTACTACTACTACTACTACTACTACTACTACTACTACTACTACTACTACAACTACTACTTCTACAACAACAACAACAACAACAACAACAACTACTACTACTACTACTACTACTACTACTACTACTACTACTACTACTACTACTACTACTACTACTACTACTACTACTTCTACTACTACTACTACTACTACTACTACTTATACTTCTACTACTGCTAATACAAGGTCTGACAATTAGGTAATGAGACTGATTTTATTATGGCCAAGACAAGAGCTGCTATCAATGAATCAAAGCATGGAATCTAAAGAGGCAATATTCATCTATGATCTGGCAACTTTTCATCGCCGCTCGATAAGCAGACAACAAACAAGCCGCTATTTTGTTGACCTAATCAGAGATGCATTGTTACGCAATTAGCATGGAGCAAAAAGCTAACATTAAATTCTGTTTAAAACTCAGAAAAAAAAAACGCCACTGAGACAGTTGAATTGATGCCATAAGTTTATGGGGATAATTGTTTATCTCCTGCAAAAATTTTCAGGTGGTATTCACGATTCAAAAGTGGCGTGGAAATGATTACTAATGTACCTAGACCTGGACGCCAAATTTCTGTTGGTAATGATGAACTCATTGCAGAAGTCAGAGAACGGATACAAGAAGATCATTATTTTACTGTCAGGATGATGGCAGATGATTCTGGTGTTAATAGAAAGACCAATCATAACATTTTAGTGCCAGATTGTGGCAAGAAAAAAGTTGCTCGCCGGTTTGTACCACAGTCATTGTCTGATGACCAAAAACATCAGCGTGTTGAATATTCAAAAATCATCATCAAAACACAAATTTTTTGCCCCCAAAAAAGTGTGTGTTCTCAACCATCCACCCTATTCCCCAGATTTGTCTCCCTGTGATTATTTTCTATTCCCAAAATTAAAGTTACGATTGAAATGACACTTTTTGGACGATACTAATGACATCCAAAGAGCTGTAACATCGACTTTAAGGGAAATAACAACAGAAGAACTACAGATGTCGTTCCAGTGTTTGCTAGACCGTGCCACTTGCTGTATCAATGCACAAGGGGCTTTCTTGAATAAAATACAGGTTTTATCTTCAACTGTTTATTATTTTCATTTTTACGGAATTAGTCGGACCTTGTATTACTATCAAGCTCCTTCTACTTCTCTTTATATTCTTCTCCTTCTCCTCCTCCTCCTTCTCTCATCCAGTCCTACTCCCGTTTACCTTCCATTGAGCATGCGCCCACAACCAACCCATATAGAGTCTTTTGCTGACTCACTCACAAGTTCATGGAACTTAGAGCTATAGTGGTCTACATACTGGGGCAACCAGTGTCATACCAAGTCTCCTGTCCACTCGCAAAACAGGCATGGCAGATTACAGTGTTAGCAGTGCATTGTTTCTGGAGGAGAGTGCTGGCACTGACCACAGTGTGAAATAAAAAGTACCGGTAACAAAATATATATTCTCTACTACAGAAGTGCCTAAAAAGAAGTGCCGTTACTAAGTAGGGTCAAGCGAAAAAGCCCTAAGTGTTATATTGTAGATGGTAGACGGTTAAAAAAAAAAAAAAGAGACCATTCTCGTAGTTTTCGGTTAGTAGTATGAGAATCGAATAAAGGAAGGCCAAAAAACAAATGGAGAAGGGAGCTGGAGAATGAAGTTAGAAAGATGCAAAGGACATGGGGAGAGCTGCATGCGATTGCAAAGGAAAGAACGACTTGGCGTGAGTTGGTTGAGGGCCATTGCTCCATTGGGGGATAGAAAGGCAGAAGAAGTATGAGAATCGTAACATATTTGCAAAAACAACAGTGGTAAACTTGTAGCCAGTCTTCATTGTGGGTACACTACAGCACAGTACACACCCATACCACCCCCTCCCCCCACACACAAAGCCACATTACAGAGAGGCACAAGTAGCAAGTTTTGTTCACTAGTTTGGTTATAGTCTGAACAAGTAACAGACAATCAACAGGTGCTGAAAACGGTGCGCCGCGCTGCCAAATATAGAAAACTAAAAGAAACATTTGCCGTTAAGCTGTTCATTTTAATCGCATTGCACCATTGGATGATTCATATATCTCAGTGATTCTCAAGCCTAGTTAGCGTGTACCCTACCCCTTTAACCATAGTAATACCAAACAGCTGTTAGTTCAACTCCCTCTTTCAGAAAAAAAAAAAAATTCATTACAACTGTTACAGTAAAACCTCGCTTTAGAATAACACAGGGTAAACATAAAAAAATGTTTGTCTCTATAGTGATGTATTAATTTGAGTCCCCGGAAAGCATAATATTTTTTTTTTAACGAACTGTATTTTTTCTTAGTCCCTTGACTGATTCTGGTCCCTTTGGTCACACCAGTCTCTCTCTCTCTCTCTCTCTCTCTCTCTCTCTCTCTCTCTCTCTCTCTCTCTCTCTCTCTGTCTCTCTCTCTCTGTCTGTCTCTCTCTGTCTTTCTCTGTCTCTGTCTTTCTCTCTGTCTCTCTCTCTTTCTTGTTGTACCCCCGTTGAGAGGTCCCAGAAACTCCTTTCACCCGTTAGACCATATTTGTGACCCGGCTATATTCAGGACCCCGGCAAAAGCCAGGGTGGGGCTTCACATTACGACAAATTTATTTGGGGGCCTCAAATACTAACCAGTGCAGCAGAGCTACGATTTGATCTTAGCCAAAAGACCGAGAAGCGATGGAGGACAAACACGAATGGGAATGCCGAGTGTGCTATGACGTCGATTGTGACAACATAAACATATCCTCACATCCCCACTCTGAAGGTATTTTGCACGCCACCAAGGGGCTGCATCGCACAGGCAGAGAACCACCGACATAGCTGGGAGAAATCTCGTCAGCATTCCAGTCTGAAGCATTCTGGCCGTGGTTGTCTCCCTTAATCATGGCTGCACTCTAGAGGTGCAGTTTTTAGATGTCTGCACTCGAACTGGAAACTGATTTTCCCGTTTAAAGTGGAAGACGCTTTCAGTTTCAAAATCTTCCTATAGTCTAGAGATATATGTGTTGCTCTTTGAAATAATAATGGACGGCATAGTAGTAGTTCTGGTTGTAACAGTATAGTCGGTTCAGAAATTCATGAACATTTGTAGATTTTAATATTTTGTAAACTAACTGATTAATCGCAATGACATTTTGTATGCTCACTCTAGACGTCTATGATGTTTCTCTGTCTCGTCATTCCCTTTTAAGATGCAATTTGTAGTTTTTTTTTTTAAAGCTTAGATGTGGTTTTTGCCAGGGACGCTAAATATAGACGGGCCTAAAATATGGCCTAACGGCTGAACGAGGTTTTTGGGACCGCTCCACGGGTGATCCTCATCCACATATATTGGTGTATGTTAGAGTTTCGTATGGTTTACTTTTCAGTTTTAATAAGCACACTATAAGGGGTTCAACGGGGAGGGGGGGGGGGGGGGTTTAAGTAAAACTATGTAATTTCACGGTTTTCTTGTGAAAAGTCATAGTGTTAGTGGTGAACGGAAACCAAAATAAGAGGTCATTTAAGGTGGTTTAGTTAAAGGCGTATCCACAAATTCTGATCCGTTCAGAAATTCATGAACACGAATAGATTTGGAAGCTAGTGGACCGATTGTAATGAGATTTGGTGTGCTCCCTCCAGACATTCGTGACAATAGATTACATTTTGTTCAGACAGTAGCAATTATGACCTCTTGGAATTGTCAGATTTGAAATGATTAAACCAGTTTTTGATAAGTGGTTGAATAACACCAACCTCATAGGTAAATCTCTACAATGGCAACAAATACATTTCCATATCCAAATATGTCTACCATCCTACAATTTTCGGTGCAGTCAAGGTATACAATGGGGTCTAATGGTGACCGGAGGGAAATACTAGCTGTTGCAAACTGGAGACATGTTTACGACTGAACATAAGTGACAACAAATAATTCTTCTTGTTCTACGTTCGCTCTTAAATGCCCGGTTGGCACCATGTGATTTGGTTATTAAAAAAAAAAAAAAACAGGCTGCGTAATCTGTGATATCTTTTGGTCAACACATCCAGTTTCGGCAAACCTCTAGCTCGTCTCCTTTCACGACATGCTTGTAAGATGGGCAATCCCTCCCACTCCGAATGGGACCCACGTGCATATAACGGGAGACTGAGGTAACAGAATAAACTCACTGACCTGTAGGCTTGCCATAGGCCACGCCACCAAAACCCGAGGACGTCGACTCAGTCTTCTTTGTAACAGTTTTAGTCCCACCACCTGCAGAATGTCATAGAACAGCTTGGATTCACGGTCCCAGACATAACTTACTGTCTCAGTGTAATAATTGTAACAATATAAAGAAGGTCAGTTGTGAGAATAAGGGTGTGGATGAAAAAGGGAAAAGTAAGAAAGAAGCAGAAGAAGATGTAGAAGAAGAAGACGTAGAAGAAGAAGAGAATGAGGTAGAAGATGTAAACAAGAATAATAAAAATTATAAGGAGTAGAAGAAGGAAGGGAAGAGGAGGAGGAGAAGAAGAAGAAGAAGACGAGGAAAATGATGATGATGATAAAAAAGAAACAGAAGAAGAACAAGAAAAAGACAAAAAGAATAAGATGATGATGAAGAAGAAGAAAAGGAAGAAGGAAAAAGAAGAAGAAGAAACAGAAGGAGGAGGAGGAGAGAAGAAGATGAACAAGAACAACTCCTGGAGTGGACAAACTGCAACAACGTAAGTAAAAGACACCTTATTCTCTTGGGTATATGACGCTAAACTCATGTGTTTAGAAGCCATTCGACACTCCATTTATGATTTAGTCATAATTATCCTGACCGTCGGTAATTCCCCTGACATTTCCTGGTACCCATTTTAGGCTAGATGAACCTGACAGCCAAAGACATGTTATTTCAAGAAGATTTGAGCCCAAGGCTTTCAAACCGAAAGGCAAGTGTCTACATCACTATGGCTCTTCTGTAGCATGGGTTCGCATAATCATCATCATCATCACTCCCCGTATGGGTTCCGGGGTCCCATTGTAGGGAAAACAAGAATCGAGCAACTGCCTATAAGAGTCGACTAATTGGGGAGCTTCCTTTGAAGTCGCAGTGCGTCTGCCTGAGAGGCAAGCAACCAACAGTCTGCATTCAAGTGAATTAGATCTGTAAAACTGATGCACACGCAACACTCAGGTTCTGGAGCAGGACTGCAGTTCAGTGTGGACGAACAACCAGAATTTCCGCCCCAGTGTACAGCTGGTGAACGCAAAGAAGAAGATCATCATCATCATCATCAACATCATCAGCATCATCATCATCATCGTCATCACTCAAGAGGTCCTTTGCAAAACGGCACATCTGAAAACCTCTCGTCTTCTAAGTCGACTTATCTAGCCCCTGTGCTTTCATAGCCATTGCGTCTTCAATCTCCTGTATCCACCTTCGCGGAGGTCGGCCCCTGTCTTGTTTTCCGCAAACTGTACCATCCAGACGTTTCTTTTTCTCAAAGTCCATGCCGTGTGGCGTTGGTAGTCATGGCTATCCACAATCTTCTGTCTCGTGTACTTTCAATCAACTCTGACACAGATGATCCTCTATGCTATGATGTCAGACTGCCCAGCATCTGCTCTCTCAGTCTTCCGCTGTCTCTCCTCCCCCTCCAACTTTCCTACTGTCACGATGTCCTCCAGTTTTCTCTTTCTCATCACATGACCACAGAATGTAGATATGTCTGTTTGTCTCTGTCGGATGTGGGCAATCAGTTATCTTCGTCAGCCAGATTCTTTCAAGACGTCTTCATTTTTCTTTTTATCTGTCCAGGGGATTCTCATCATCCGTTTTTAAAACCACATCTCCACAGCTTCTAAATAATTTTTCACCAATCTACCAAATGTACATGATTCACTTCCATGTATCAAGATAAGATTTATATAGCTTTTAAAAATGATCTTTTTCGTCTCAATTGAAAAGGAAATATTACATAAAATATTCTTCATTTTATAAAATGCGCCTTTGCTTGAGCTATTCTTCATTTCTTTTAAGTTTAACGTGGCTAAAATAACCCAGCTTTCGAGACAAGATGTTGTTTATTCGCCAACTACGGAAGTTCTCACTGCGACATAACATACATGCATAGTTTACCTGGCGTCTTTTCTGTTGTAGTAGTGGTGGTTGTCTTTGTAACCTCCTCCCCACCAGGTCCTGATTTTGTGGTTGTCATGCTGCTGTACGCCGCCATTTTCTTGGCTTTCTCGTCTTCTGCAGCCCTAAATGTTGGAACGTTCGAAGAGTGAGAAGATGTTTGTCAGAAATTAAGAGCAGAATAGGTCAGGCTAAGGCTGCATTTCGTAGAATGAAGAACATCTTTTGCAAAAGGTTAATCTCTTTGGATATCCGAAATAGAGTACTAAAATGCTATGTACAACCTATATTGCTGTATGATAGTAAATCATGGACATTGAATGCATAAATTAGAAAGAAATTGGAGGCAACAGAGATGTGGTTCCTCAGAAGAATGCAAAGAATCCCTTGGACTGCTAGAATAACTAACGAGAATTGCTTGCAAGAAGCTAATGAAAGCAGATCAATATATACAGCTATAAGGAAAAGACAAGCAGTGTTCTTTGGTCATGTGATGAGGGTGAGGCATTGGGGAAGACTGTGAGGACTGGGAAAATCAACGGTAGAATAGGCAGAGGCAGACCAAGAGAGATGATGACGGATGGACTGCGACTGTGGCACGCAGTGATATCATCAATGGAGTTGATCCAAAGGACACAAGTCAGAGATCTGTGGAGATGCATGAACGTCTACGCTAGTCGGCAGGGTATGTGATGATGATGATGATGATGACGAAGAGTAAACGCATGAAACTCTTCTTAATTCTCTGTTGCATCAAAAAACTGTTTAAAGTTTCCCCTGTGTGATCCAGGGCCGCATTGCCAGTGAAAATGAAGGAACCCCCCCCCCCCCCCACCTTTCCCCCCTCCTATAAGCCTGTCGTAAAAGTCGATTTAGGGATGTTTCCTTCGAAGTTGGAGTGCATCAGCATTAAAAAAAAGCCAGATCTGTAAAACGGATGCGCACGAAAAACTCAAGCTCTGGAACAAAACCAAAGTCCAGAAGTGGATAAACAAACAGAACTTTCCATCTGAGTTGACAGACAGTAAACACACTAGTCATGTTGCCGTCAATCCTCAAGCTCGAAGACCCACCTCTCCCGTGTGGGTTCTGGGTTCCAATCATAGGGGAAAACAATAATAGACACACTGTCTCCCCAACAAACATGTCGTAGGAGTCGACTAATTTGGAGCTTTCTATGAAGTCGGAGTGCATCTGCTCGAGCGGCAATGAACAACCAACTGCACACAAAAAAGCCAGTAAAACGGATGGACACGCAAAACACAGCTTAAGTCAAAATAGACGAACAAGAAGGACTTTCCGCCGGAGCTTACAGCCGTTAAACTAAGAAGAAGAAGAAGAAGAAGAAGAAGAAGAAGAAGAAGAAGAAGAAGAAGAAGAAGAAGAAGAAGAAAAAGAAGAAGTTGAAGATAACAAAAGTGTAAATGGTATATCAGCAGGTGTGGCAGAATGTAAAACAGCAACAATTAGGGAGAGACTCACAAGTTAAGAACCGCTGATGCAGATAAAGTTGGCTACGATATAAAGGGCATTTACAAACCTGCGATCTGGCAGGTACCAACATTGCCAATTGGGGGAGAGATCACGTGGCCTGGCAGGTACCAACATTGTCAATTGGGGGAGAGATCACGCGGCCTGGCTGGTACCAACATTGCCAATTGGGGGAGAGATCACGCGGCCTGGCAGGTACCAACATTGACACTTGGGGGAGAGATCACGTGGCCTGGCAGGTACCAACATTGCCAATTGGGGGATAGATCACGCGGCCTGGCAGGTACCAACATTGACACTTGGGGGAGAGATCACGTGGCCTGGTAGGTACCAACATTGCCAATTGGGGGGGGGGGGAGATCACGCGGCCTGGCAGGTACCAACATTGACACTTGGGGGAGAGATCACGCGGCCTGGCAGGTACCAACATTGACATTTGGGGGAGGGGAGGGGGGAGATCACGAGACCTGACAGATACCAATATTAACACTTGGAGGTCACGGGACCGGATAGATACGAACATTGACACTTGGGGGAGAGATCACATGACCTGACAGATACCAACATTGTCACTTGGGGGGAGAGATCACATGACCTGACAGATACCAACATTGTCACTTGGGGGGAGAGATCACGCGACCTGACAGATACCAACATTGGCACTTGGGGGAGAGATCAGCTGCAGACAGTGAAACACGAGACTGTCGCAGTTAGAAAGAGACCAAACACAGCAAGCTACACAGAGGAGACGTCTGAAAGAAAACCAGCCTCAGAACGACAGTGTCAGTATAAACGTACGTGGACCATTCGACAGGCTGCCAGGCCTGCACCGGACTCTACAGTTACAGCAGACGATGTTCCCAAAACCATCGGCATAGCTTCATGGTCTCTAGGGACTGACTGTTGCCTGGTAATTGAAGATGATGATCCACGGCCTGCTTGAGATATAAGGCCGTACAGCTCAAACGGGAATTCCCGTTTTTGTGAGGCTGGAGTGGCCCGTCGGTGGTAACAATTGTTATGAAGCAGATGTATACACAAATTGAACTACATTCAAATTAATTTCTAACATTTGTTATTTAATGAATTATCACTTTGAAGATAAATATTTTCTAATATGCCTTTTATTTATCCACGGAGCTGGCCATAGATGAAGATAATGCAGAGAATAATGATTATGAAGAAGATGATGACGATGAACAAAAGAAAGGATATTACTTGAATTTCTCCTGAACCATTTTCTGCGACACTTGATGATATTTGCTGTCTCTCTCGTGGGTGGGCCCCTGCTGTTTGTAGGCTTCCATCTTCTTCTTCTTCTCTTCCTCGGCCCGTTCGAACTTCTTCTTCACCATGTCCTGGGCCTCTGCTTCCCTCTGCTTTCTCTTTGCCTCGGTTTCCTCTGAAAAATTAAACAAAAGACACGTCAAATATGGAGAGGTAAAGATATATATATATATATATATATATATATATATATATATATATATATATATATATATATATATATATATATATATATATATATATACACACACATATATATATATATATATATATATATATATATATATATATATATATATATATATATAGAGAGAGAGAGAGAGAGAGAGAGAGAGAGAGAGAGTGAGACAGAGAGAGATAGAGAGACAGAGAAAGATAGAGACAGAGATAGAGAGAGATAAAGACAGAGAGGGATAGAGAAAGAGTTAGAGACAAGGAGATAGAGTTAGCGAAATATAGAGATAGAGAGATTGAGAGAGAAATATAGATATATATATAATTATAAGAGAGATCGAGAAATATATGTGTATATATATATATATATATATATATATATATATATATATATATATATATATATATATATATATATATATAGAGAGAGAGAGAGAGAGAGTGAGACAGAGAGAGATAGAGAGACAGAGAAAGATAGAGACAGAGATAGAGAGAGATAAAGACAGAGAGGGATAGAGAAAGAGTTAGAGACAAGGAGATAGAGTTAGCGAAATATAGAGATAGAGAGATTGAGAGAGAAATATAGATATATATATAATTATAAGAGAGATCGAGAAATATATGTGTATATATATATATATATATATATATATATATATATATATATATATATATATATATATATATATATAGAGAGAGAGAGAGAGAGAGAGAGAGAGAAGAGAGAAATACAGAGATACAGAGAGATAGAGAGACAGAGAGAGATACAGATAGAAAGATACTGAGAGATAGATATACAGATTAAGAGAGATAAAGAGAGACAGACAAACACACATATACACACAGAAAGAGAGACAGACAGACAGACAAACACACACCTACTTACACAGAATGAGACAGAGAAAGAAATAGAGAGATAGAGAGACAAACACACAAACGCTCCTGCTTACACACAGAGAAAAAGAAAGACAGACACAGAAAAACACACATACACACCTAATTAAACAGAAAGACAGACAGAGAGAGAGAGAGAGAGAGAAAGAGACACACAGAGAGACAAACACACATACACACCTAATTACGCAGGAAGACACAGAGAGGGAAAGAGAAAATCAGAGAGAGAAAGAGAGAAAGTCAGAGAGAGAAAGAGAGAGAGAAAGTCAGAGAGAGAGAGAGAAAGTCACACACAGAGAGAGAAAGAGAGACAAAGAAAGACACAGAGAGAAAGACAGAGAGAAAAATAAAAAAACAGAGAGAGACAGACAGAGACAGATCGAGAGAGAGAGAGACAGAGAAAAAAAGTGAGAGACAGTGAGAGACAGAGAAAGAGAGACAGAGACAGACATAGAGAGACAGAGAGAGACAGAGAGAGACAGAGAGAGACAGCCAGAAAGATCGAGAGATAGACAGAGAGAGAAAGAGAGAGACAGACAGAGAGAGAGAGACAGAGAGAGAAAGACGCAGAGAAAGACTGAGAAAGACCGAGAGAGAGACAGAAAGAGACAGATAAAGACCGAGAAAGACACAGAGAGAGAAACAGACAGAGAGAAACCGACAGAGAAAGACCCAGAGAGAGACAGAGAGAGACAGAGAGAGACACAGAGAGACACAGAGAGAGACAGAGAGAGACAGAGAGATACAAAGAGAGACAGAGAGAGAGACACAGAGAGAGACAGATAGAGACAGAGAGAGACAGAGAGAGACATAGATAGAGAGACAGAGAGAGACAGAGAGAGACAGAGAGAGACAGAGAGAGAGACAGAGAGAGACAGAGAGAGAGAGAGAGAGAGAGCGGTTGTGTCTGTCACCAAGTGAAGATCCTGGGTCTTTTTTCAAACTGGGTCGTTGGGTTCACCAAAACCTATTTTCCAAAATCCCTTGGAGTCACATCTTGAGCTGCGGAGTTTGTTCTTTGTGCGATACTGCGGGTAGTGATAGAACTAGTTCAATGAGACAGATCCTTCCTTGATGTAGAAACTGTCACATGCACATGACAGCCATGCTGTAAGGAAACCACCACCACCACCATCACCACCACCACCACCACCACCACCATCACTACCACCATCACCACCACCACCACCACCATCACCACCACCATCATCACCACCACCACCACCACCACCACCACCACCATCACCACCACCACCACCACCACCACCATCACCACCACCACCACCACCACCATCACCACCACCATCATCACCACCATCATCATCACCACCACCATCACCACCATCACCACCACCACCACCACCACCATCACCACCACCACCACCATCACCACCACCATCACCACCATCACCACCATCATCACCACCATCACCATCATCACCACCATCACCATCACCACCACCACCACCACCATCACCACCACCATCACCATCATCACCACCATCATCATCACCACCACCATCACCACCACCACCACCATTACCACCACCATCACCACCACCATCACCACCACCATCACCACCACCATCACCACCACCATCACCACCATCACCACCACCACCACCACCACCACCACCATCATCACCACCATCATCATCACCACCATCATCACCACCACCATCATCACCACCACCACCACCACCACCAAACTATCATCATTATAATTATCAGTGCCTTGCTGTTGGCGATCTTGCCTCCCCACAACTTGAGATCTATGAAAGGTTTCACCAGTTCATGAGAGGACACCCTCGCCACGACATGACAAAAAGGGGTCAAAGTCTTATGCTGTCCTTGTCGTCTGTCTCCCTTTCCACAGAACTTCCCAGTGGTCACAACATCTTCCTTTACACAGAACTTTTCAGTGGTCACAACATCTTCCTTTACACAGATCTTTTCAGTGGTCACAACATCTTCCTTTCCACAGATCTTCCCAGTGGTCACAACATCTTCCTTTCCACAGAACTTTTCAGCGGTCACAACATCTTCCTTTACACAGATCTTTTCAGTGGTCACAACATCTTCCTTTACACAGATCTTTTCAGTGGTCACAACATCTTCCTTTCCAGAGATCTTCCCAGTGGTCACCACACCTTCCTTCTCACAGATTTTTCCAGTGGTCACAACATATCCCTTTCCACAGATCTTTTCAGTGGTCACAACATCTTCCTTTGCTCATAACTTTCCAGCGGTCACAACATCTTCCTTTGCTCATAACTTTCCAGCGGTCACAACATCTTCCTTTGCTCATAACTTTCCAGCGGTCACAACATCTTCCTTTGCTCATAACTTTCCAGCGGTCACAACATCTTCCTTTGCTCATAACTTTCCAGCGGTCACAACATCTTCCTTTGCTCATAACTTTCCAGCGGTCACAACATCTTCCTTTGCTCATAACTTTCCAGTGGTCACAACATCTTCCTTTCCACAGATCTTTTCAGTGGTCACAACATCTCCCTTTCCCCAGATCTTTCCAGTGGTCACCACATCTCCCTTTCCACAGATCTTTCCAGTGGTCGCAACATCCTCCTTTTCACATATCTTTCCAGTGGTCACAACATCTTCCTTTCCACAGATCTTTCCAGTGGTCACAACATCTCCCTTTCCACAGATCCTTCCAGTGGTCACCACATCTCCCTTTCCACAGATCTTTCCAGTGGTCGCAACATCCTCCTTTTCACAGATCTTTCCAGTAGTCACAACATCTCCCTTTCCACAGATCTTTCCAGTTGTCACAACATCTTCCTTTCCAGGGATCTTTTCAGTAGTCACATGTTCCAGTTTCCCTTTTTTAAAACATGGCCAAAAAATGACTGTCTCCTTCTGATATTTGTGATAAGTTGTGAGAGCATCATGGGTTAGTAAACATGAAGTGACGAAGATATCTTCAAAGAAGGATATCTTGAAAGTAATTTGTCTGGAAAGAAATTAACTCACGGAGAAAAGTAATTACCCACATCAGAAGAGACAGTTTTTTGTAGCCAGTCCTGGAAAAAAGAGGGTTGGGGGGGGGGGGGGGGGGGGGGGGGGGGGGGGAGGGAGGGAACTGCAGCCCGTCGGGACAACGGGAAATTCCGAAAGGAAAAGAAGCAGGAAAGATATAGATTTGTTGGACAGTCTGACTTCATGAGTAGACAAACATTGGTTTCAGAAACGATTTTTTTTTTTTGCATGTGTGGGTTCCGGGGGCACATTCTGGAACAAAGAATAGACCCATTATCCTCCCCCAACAAGCATGTCGATGGAGGCGACTAAGTAGGGGTGTTTTCTTTAAAGTCGGAATGCATCTACTTCAGAGACACGGAACAAACAATCTACTTATAAGTAAGTCAAAGCTGTAAAACGGAAGTTCTTGATCAAGATTAAAGTCCAGAAGTAGACAAACATCGACAGTATATGCAAGAATGCCAAGCCCATGAATGAAGATCTTAGTAAGATCAACGAATTACTCTTTGCAGATGACCAGGCCTTGATAGCAGATACAGCCATGAAATTGCAAAAACATCTAACATCCATGAATGAAGAATGTAAAACAAATAATATGAGAATCAACACTGAAAAGACAGAAGTAATGTCAATAGGAAAAAGGAAGACATATCTAAACATAGCAATAGAGTGCAAAGGCATTAAACAGGCATCTGAGTTTAAATATCTGGGAACTACATTTACCGAAGATGGGAAATTGGATAAAGAAATTAACATTAGATGCAATAAAGCAAACCAAGTATTGGGACAGCTAGCCCCCCTCTTACAGCATAAGACAATCCCAATCAGCACAAAGAGACATCTTATTCAAAGCATATTTATTGCAGCTCTGTGCTACCAGTGCCAGACATGGTCACTCACAACAAACCATAAAAGAAAATTAGTAACCATAGAAATGAGATGTATGAGAAGGGCTGTAGGAGTGACCATAAGAGATAAGATCAGGAATGAGATCATAAGAGAAAAAGTCGACACAGAACCATTTCTAAATTGCATAAAAAGACAGCAAGTGAAATGGTTTGCCCACTTAGAGAGAATGCCTTGTGACACCATACCATACAAAGCATTCATGGAAAGGGAAGAAGGACGCAGAGCTCGAGGTAGACCAAGAACAAGATGGAAGGATAACATCAGAGAAACTCTACAACAGCACGATGTGCCTATGGTCGAGGCGGCCAGAAGAGCTAAAAACAGAACCTTATATCTCCCTTGACACCCACAGCGGTAAAAGAGGAAGTGAAGAAGAAGAAGAACGCAAAGAATGAGAAGAGAAGGAGAAGGAGGAATAATAATATTATTAATAAAGGAGGAGAAAGTGGAGGGAAAAGATGATAAAAATGGAGACGTAGCAGCAGCTACTACTACTGCTGCTGTTGTTACTGAAACTACTACCACTGCTATTACTACTGCATCTACAAATACTACTACTACTACTACTACTACTACTACTACTACTACCACTACTACTACTACTACTACTACTACTACTACTACTACTACTACTACTACTACTACTACTACTACTACTACTACTACTACTACTACTACTACTACTACTACTACTACTACTACTACTACTACTACTACTACTACTACTACTACTACTACTACTACTACTACAACTACTACTACTACTACTACTACTACTACTACTACTACTACTACTACTACTACTACTACTACTACTACTACTACTACTACTACTACTACTACTACTACTACTGCTGCTGCTACTACTACTAAACAAATAATATTATTAATAATAATCATAATCATCATAATAACCTCTTTGCTTGTCCCTGATCTCTCGAATTCTTGCCCGAATCTTCTTTCTCTCATCGAAGTCTTCAGTAGCATTCATCTGTCAAGTGAAAACACACAATAGGCAGCTATGAATGTTGAAAGTTGAATCAAGAATCGACATCACAGCACTAGGGACACCCCTATAAGCGCCCGTCCCCATCTTCAGCAGCAAACGAAGAGTTCCAATTCCAATGGCACCAGTAACTGTGTGTTTGCACATTCGTCTCGCCTTTCCCTTGAGTGTTGAGCGTCGGCCAGATCCCCTGGTAACTCCCCACAAAGCCAGCTTCCTCAGACAGTTATTTGTGCCTCCGCACTGTTCACTCGATCTCAAAGAGCCCTTACATGTAGCTTGTCATACACTAGTTCACCACCAAGTGCGCAGAACCCGCCAGTCTATCTGGCTGTTAATTTCCCAACACACATTGGCATACATGGAAAAAATATCAAAGTTTAATGTTGCATCATTTCGGCGGATGTCTTTTCTTCTTCCCCTCCTTCTCCTCCTCAACTTTCGCCATAGAGATGGCTGCTTGGCCTGGAGATAACGGCGATAGAGGGTCAATTTTTCGGAAGACGAAGCAGATGCCGTCATCGGCAATCAGTCAGTTGGACAGAGAGGACCGTCAATAGACAGAACTCATCGCTAATTTATAAGTGCTCTCCGTTCTGATCTCATTCCTTGTTTTGTGGTTCGTTTCCTAATAGTTCTTCCTGTCCATATTTTTCTCTGCTTTATGTTTCCGATTCTGTGTGACAGTCCTGGTTGTTTATAAGTCTGTTATTTTGTCAGTTGATAAAGTTTGTTGTTGAAACGTTCAGTTGTATTTATGCACGTTTATTTTTCTTTTCCCTGAGCTTTGCAGCCGTGGCTGTGTAATGTCTAGTATTTTATTTTGAGCATGATCAATGAAATAAACAATAGTTTGTATATTGGGTTCTTGTAATTTGAAGACGAATTCATGTATCTTCTTCTCCAGTCCCTGGGAATAGAGATGAAAATGAAGATAACATTTTTTTTGTATTTTCACCTGTTCGTTTTTTGATTGACTAATTGCCTGTTTGCCCGTCTATCTAAGTCTTTTTTGGTAATTTAATTTTATACGACTCCATCTCGTCGGCATTGAGATTTCGTATGGAATTCCAAGGGATCACTAGGGGTTTCCCTGGGCAATATCATACTAGAGGGGAGTTAGGGTTACAGCTAGTGGTAAATGAATAACGGCTATTGCTAGGCCTAACCCTAACACCCCCACCTCCCAATAATATGGGGCGTTCTGGTGATTTCCCTACCAAATCTCGAAGTTGACGAGATGAGATGGGGTTGTCTAAATTATAGGATCTCTTATTTTATTATGAAATTTCATTTCTTTAACTTCTTTTCATACACCGATCTCTTCTTTCAAACGTCCTTTTACTTTTATTGTTTGGTCATGCCCATACCCCAGCCGCCCCTACCCCACTACATTTCCCCTCGTTTCATATAGACTTTGGTTGTTTAGAAGCTCTGTTGTCCTCTGATAAAGACTTTGGTCGAAACGTTCAAGTATATTTGTGCACATATTTTCAACTCCCCCCGTTGAGCTTTCTTTTCACATTTTGTGTTATGTTTAGCATATCTGAGTGTTTACTCGCCTCTATATCCGTCTGTATATGTGAATTTAAAAAAAAAATGGAACCTGCCCATTGTGTTAAACATCCCTAAACAGGAAATCACCTGCGCATGGGCCATGTCTATCTGTAACAGAGCTTTCCAAATCTATCTTGGCAATGATACACATTTTAGACAACTATAATTCCGTAAGGGGAGCCGCCTTGATGCAGCGGCTAGATGCTAGTAGTGTTATATGTCCCTTTTGATTAGAATGGCGCCGTCATCCAACCACCCCGCGCTACCCACACCACCCCGCGCTACCCACACCACTTCGCGCTCACAGTCTGTTATGACCTAGGAGAAACAATAACAATTCAACAAAAAAACAAAAACAAAATACATAATACCAATAACTGCGAATTTGCACGCCGATCAATCTGTTTAACGCTTTATACTCGTGAGACACACCTTCACACTGCAGCCGAAGCACGGATGTGTCACGACGCAACACAGTTTAGTAAGCTTTGGTCTACACTGTAAATGTTTACGCGGATGATATAAATGCACCTAGATCTGCCAAGCTTACAGATCCTGTTTGAGTTGATTCAAAAATAGTGTTTTTATATTTTTTACACAGACACTTTTAAATATAGGTGTTTCATAGACCACACAACAGGGGCCGCGTTAGCGCAGTCGATAGGAGGACTTGCTTTCAAATCCAGCTGCGACTCGCTGCAGCCACGGTTGGCGTTCGAAACCGGGCGGTTCCCAGGGTTCACCCAGCCTCTAGGAAATGGGTACCAGAGTGAAACTCTGAGGTAAACGGAGGAACGTCGCTGTAGCTACAGAGTTACGTGCCAACGGCGAGACAGGCGGACAGTTTCTTATCAGCTGTCCGTACTGGTGGCAGAGCACTTATTGGTTTATAACCGTGTGCAATGATGCTGGTTCACATCTCCCAACTTTACCTTTACCTTTACGAGTAGAGTTAACACTTTTGTTTCAATTAATTATTTCTTTATCTCAGTCAATGAATCAACTGCCGTCTCCACAATAAAGGTTGGGTGCAATGGATCTCTAAAATATGTTTTTGGTTTGTTTGTACACACTATCTTAGACTGCTACTCGTCCGTCCCTTAATGTAGTACTCACACTATCTACCTCTTGCTGTTCTGCACGCCCCCTTCTAATAGCGTTTAAATGTTTTATAATGTGGAAAAAATATCTCAGTTGTCTCACTCTTTTATTTTCATTTCTTTCATGGATTCTCTTTCCATTCGCAGTTTTCCCACAACCTCTGTGTTTGACTGTTATTGATTCCATGAAAACTGCCCATTCTTCTGTATGTTCACATTTCCTGAGACTCGGTTCGATTTTCTAGTTGCTTGTTCATTGACCAAGTTTCTGCACCATACAGCAGGGTTGGTTTGTATATCCATAGCCCCGGACAATGCAGCTGGGGTCCCTGTGTTGACCGTTTGATCGGGTTTTTCCATTGCTTGTGATTTGTTGTGCTGGACTCGATGGTTTTGCCCAGTGGAGCAGATTTAGGGTTGCAGTATGTCTTTGCTTGCCTCGTCTTCCCTTCACTGTAGTATGGGTTTGGAAAGACCGGTAGATATTATATGTCCACAATGATTACGAGGTCGACCCAGCCTTGAGTGGATACCGGGTGCAGTCCCGGGAAGTAAAGGCGGCCGGTGTAATGTTGACCACATCACCCATTTTGTGCCGTTGGTCTATAAAATATAGGTCTAGCCCTATATGCCCTATACGCCTAAAGGCGTGGAAAAGGGTCCTTTACTTTTTTTTACAATGATTACCGTCTTTTCATGGCTATCATTCGTTTCCGAAGTCCTGTCCCCGTACTTTAACAAATATCTCAAAAACTTCTGTACGGATCAACACAAATTCTTTGCATCTGGCCTTAGATTTCCCAGGTCAGTACGATTTACAATTGCACAGGTTCTGCTGTTTTATGAAAGAGGCGATTTTCTTTGATCTTTGTTTAACAATTTTTTTCTGTTCTTCTAAAACATAGAATGTACAGTAATTGACACATTTGTAGAGATTGTTTGGAAATCAGTTCATATAAACAGCAATACATGGAGATTGTTGTGATAGCCTATCCCGCATACAATGATAAATCCACAACTCACTGGAGGCTAATACTGGAGATGATGACCCCCCCCCCCCCCGAGAGTCAAACGACTATGAAACAGGTGTCATTTGATGTTTTGAAAAGTTCTCGTTATTTAGTTAACTTTAACCATGTTGACTGTTCGCTTTAAATCGGGTGTCTGTTTTTTCATACACTGCAAACAAGGCAAAACGAAACCCATATGTTTATTTACATTAAAACAAATTTCCAGCAAGAACATGATTATTAACAGGTTGCATGCCAGTGTCAACAACTTTCACCTAACGGTTACCGATTTACAACTTTTAAAGTTGGGCACGATTTTTGGAACAAACTATAAAAGTAGAGACCACCGACTTTTGGAACGGACTCTAGGAGCTTGTCTTTAGAAGGAAGGAAATGTGCAGTGGCTTGATGTCTTCCTACCGATACCAAGAACTTGAGTTTGAATCCCCATTGTGGCGGATGTTATGAATTTACCTGGGTTCCCTAATCGATCTAGACTAAAATGAAAACTAAAAGATGACCTGGGAAATAAAGGTGATTGGCACGATGTGTACAGCATCAGTGGTCGAATACCGATTGGTCTATGCACTAGATACCTATCACGTCATACTGAGAGTTGAAACATATACTTTTTGTTGTGGTTGTTGACCAGATACTTATCACGTCATACTGAGAGTTGAAACATATACTTTTTGTTGTGGTTGTTGACTAGATACTTATCACGTCATACTGAGAGTTGAAACATATACTTTTTGTTGTGGTTGTTGACTAGATACCTATCACGTCACACTGAGAGTTGAAACATATACTTTTTGTTGCGGTTGTTGACCAGATACCTATCACGTCATACTGAGAGTTGAAACATATACTTTTTGTTGTGGTTGTTGACTAGATACCTATCACGTCACACTGAGAGTTGAAACATATACTTTTTGTTGCGGTTGTTGACTAGATACCTATCACGTCACACTGAGAGTTGAAACATATACTTTTATCGTTGTTGTTGTTGAAATTTTTCGTCACTCCGTGAACTGGCGTTCATCCATCTCCACAGATCTTGGTCTTTGGTGTTCTGGATCAATTCCACTGATGATATTCCCCCATACCAATGTCTTAAGCCATCCACCACAATTTCTCTTGGTCTGCCTCTGCCTCTTCTACCAGGGATCTTTCCAGTCGTCACAATATTTTCCATTGTTCCTTTTCTCATCACATGACCAAACGACTTTGTCTTCTTCTCATTGTTGTATATAATGTTCTACTTACATTAGACATTTCAAGGCAATCATCGTTAGTTATTCTGGCAGTCCGATGTAATGGCAACATTCTTCTCAAGAACCACATTCTATCTGCCTCCAAACTGTTCTTAATCACACACACACACACACACACACACACACACACACACACACACACACACACACACACACACACACACACACATATATGTATATATATATATATATATATATATATATATATATATACACACACACACACACATACACACACATTCACACACACATACACACACGCACACATACTTACATGCCTACACACAAACGCACACACACGCACGCACGCACACACACACACACATATATATATATATATATATACTATATATATATATATATATATATATATATATATATATATATATATATATATATATATACATGAAGTGGAAAAGCCTCAATGTTCGAAAGTATCCTCCCACTTTTTCCCCTGAGATATTACCAGTTTGTGGAGTTCCTCCTCGTCGTTGATCTGCTCGTACGAAGGCATATTCGCTGAGTTTCGGCACCTGTTGGTTTCGCTGTTTTCTTTCTGTGGATAAAACGAGCAGAAAAGTGCCAACAACGCTTGCAAAGTCACAATAAAGAGATGGACACTTTTCCCTCCAGTGGCGATCGAGCGTATCTTCTTCTTCTTTGCGTTCACCGGCTGTAAACACCAGCGGAAAAATCTGGTTATTCGTCCACTTCTGGACTGCAGTCCTGTTCCAGAACCCGAGTTTTGCGTATGCATCCGTTTGACTGATCTGACTAATTTGTATGCAGACTATTGGTCCCTTGACTCTCAGGCAGATGCACTCTGACATCCAAGGAAGCTCCCAATTAGTCGACTTTTACGACATGATTTTGGGTAGGCAGTGGGTCTATTCTTGTTTTCCCCATAAAAGGGCCCCGGAACCCACACGGGGAGTTCATTCTTGTAAATAATATTCAGATTATAATAACTAATTTTGTTTCTGGAAAAAAAGGGGAAAGGGGGAAAAGGGGGGGGGGGTGGGGTTAGAAATAACATATTGAGTCAGGTGTCACTTTTTCGCATACTGTCATCAGTTGTGATACAAAACCAGCGCGGAATGGACAAAGAGATAAATACGTGGATGGATCGGGCAGAATGAGAACACTGAGCTGATCGGTAGTTCTGATAGTTGTGTGAGACATCCAACCAAGACTACGTCAGCATGGCACATGATGACAAAATATGTGTCTATTTAGGGTATGACGTAATTGATTTATGAGTACATATAATCTCTACACCCATCATCACCTTACATGCCGACTGTAGTGATCCCCTCCTCCTGGGTCGTTTGAGATAACACACGTTTTACAATGATGAATAACGCCACATACCCTCCCTCCTCTGTGTATGTTGGTGGTAATAGCCAAAATACGAGGTATTTTCCGGGGGATGTTTTATTATTTTGGAGCTTGTTATATTTTGGTGTGGGTCTAGAGATTTCGGTTTGTTTCGTTTTCTCACCACCGTTCTCTTCGTTTTTTAAATTTACTGGTGGCGATAATGCGTAATAATATTTGTGTAGGTGGTGCCGTATTTGGCTGTCATTATGGGGAAATATGTTTCTTACACACTTAAAACATATATACACACTGTCAAATACTCACATACGCTTCCTCATATACATAAACACATGCATGCAGATATAGACACACACGCTAACATACACTTTCACACATACTTTCACATATACTTTCACAACATTCACACACGTATTCCACCACATATTTTAGTCTGGGTCCGCCTAGCACAGCCAAAGCCAATTTAAGAGAGAGAGAGAGAGAGAGAGAGAGAGAGAGAGAGAGAGAGAGAGAGAGAGAGAGAGAGAGAGAGAGAGAGAAAGAGAGAGAGAGAGAAAATCTTATTTTTCTTTTTCTTTTTGATTATCCTATAAAAGGCAGTTGGCACATTGCATTGTTGTTATGTTGTAGTGTGCAGCTTGGCTACGATATCTGTGCAAATTAATCTTCAGCAAATCCACAATTTTTCACGCCTTACGACATGCTTGTTTGGTGTGGTGGGTTTGTTTGTCTTCCACCCCAGATGGGCCCCCACCAGAACCCGCACGGGGAGAAGTGGACCTGAACCTGAGACGAGGGACTAGCCCCTACATCACAGCGGCCCCCCTGTGAGAAGGGTGCTGTGCTTATATTTGTTCGTGAGCCCAAGGTACTACCATGGACCCCCCCCCCCCCCCCCCCCCCTTTCTGTGGGTCAGGAATTCGCAAAAAAAAAAAAAAAAATAATTGCATGCATTTGTAGAGAGCGGCGACAAGATGGATTTATGGTCAAGTGATTTGTATGCCTAAAAAAGAAACAAGAAAAACCCAGCCAGCCAAGATGAGGGGAGGCTCTTCTAGTAGAAACAGTATGAGACGGTGTGGAGAAAGCCGAAAGGAGTCCGGATCGTCGACATACCGCCTCTCAGCAAGGTAAACCTCCACAATTGGCACCTGGAATGTTAGAACTTTGTACGATGTAAGAAGAACAATGGAAGTAGCAAGGGGGGCTATCCACATGCGCATGCAAATGAACGGGGGAAAAGAAAAAAACGCGAAGAGAAGAGAATTAGAGAGTGAAGATCAAAAGATGGAGAGACCTGCATGCGTTAGCGAAGGATAGAACGACTTGGCGTGAGTTGGCTGAGGGCCAATGCTCCATGGGAGTTAGAAAGGCAGAAGAAGATTTACATGTTTCATTATAATTTTCATTGTGTTGACTTTGTTTCGTTCACTTTCTCCTCTTATTTCGTTTGCTAAGTTTTGATTTAATTTTTTTGTGTGTGCATTTATCAGCTGTAAACCCCGGCGGAAAGATCTGGTTGTTCGTCCATTCATGGACTTTGACTTTATTCCAGGATCTGAGTTTTGCGCGTGCATCCGTTTTGCAAATCTTGCTTTTTGTATGCAGACTGTTAGTTCCTTACCTCTCAGGCAGATGCACTCAATTAGTAGACTCTTATGACATGCTTGTTCACTTAAATTTAAAATAAAGGTCCCTTTAAACGCCAATGGCGCATCGGGCAGATGAGGTTTGCCTTTTTTTGTATAAACCAATCGGTCTATGATGTCTAAGTGGATGACATAGTCAACATCACGCCAGCCGCCTTTACTTTCCAGCCCTATTTCGTCCCCCCCCCCCTTTTTTTTAACATTTTCGGTTACTGACCTTGAGAAATGGTTTGTTTTTCGTTGAAACCTGTGGATTCACCATAATTATCCAAATTATAATCATCGTGCTGTGCCATTATATTTCACACTGTGCACCACTTGATGGTGGACTGATGTATGACAAGCTGGATGTTGTGAGGGTCCTTTGGGAGCGAGTGAACAGTGCCGTGGCACATAAAGGTCATTACGGTCTGAGGATAATGGCGCTGCGAGGGACTACAAGGGGATCTGGCCGACGCTCGACACTCAAGGGAACGGAGAGACGGATTTACAATCAGACAGTTACTGGTAAGTACAGTAAAATAGTAAAGATCGCTTTTCACGCATTAGGCGTATCGGGCATATGAAAAGAGCACCCATATTTTTACAGACCAATCGGCACTAGGTGGTTAATGTGGTCAGCATTACGCCGGCCGTCTTTACTTCCATAGGACATAAACTCTGGTACCCATTTAGGCTGGGTCGACCTGCGACTCCCCGTACCATGATGAAAATCCACGCAGCCAGCAATGGGTTTCGATCGCGGTATGTTGGAATTACGAGTCGGACTCGCAACGTCTAAGCCACAGACGCCGCAGTTACTGGTACCATCGGAATTTTAACTCTTCGCTTGCTGATGAAGATGGGCACGGAGCGCTTATGGGAGTGTCCCGAATGCTGTGATGTCGATTCCTAATCAACATTCATTAACATTCAACAATATTTCACACTAGGCTCGCAGTCCAGACTCCATTGCGTTGCATCCCACGCAATCTTATCGATATTGTGAATGGAATCCAGTCCTTTTTTGGTTTTCCTCGTTAAAGTTTTATGGGGGGCTGCGTGGTCTCAAGGCATGGTGTCCGGGTAAAGGCTGGGTATTTTTTTCCACCTGGACTTGGACTTCTAGTAATTCCCCCTGGTCTCTTTGCAGTGAAATCGGACGCCCGTGTGCATTGTTGCCGTACGTAAATAAACCCCGGGCAGTTGGAAATCTTCCCCGTGTGGGTTCCGGGGCCCCATTGTGGGGAAAACAAGAATAGACCCACTGCCTCCCCAAAAGCATATCGTAAGAGTCGACTAATTGGGGAGCTTCCTTTGAAGTCGGAGTGCATCTGCCGGAGAGGCAAGGAACCAACAGTGTGTATTCAAGAGAATGAGACCTGTAAAACTGATGCACACGCAACACTCAGGTTCTGGAGCAGGACTGCAGTTCAGTAGTGCATGAGCAACAGGAACCTTCCGCCAGAGTTTACAGCTGGTGAACGCGAAGAAGAAGAAGAAGTTGGAAATCTCAAAGAATAGCCTAACGGCGCTGACCGGGCAAAATTTGGAGTAAAAAATCTACCCGAAGTATTTCAGGATCCTCGCCGGTGCAGCAGAGCTTGTGCACTGTGCTGAGCTTCTTCGGACTCAGACCTGAGTTAGAAGAAGGAAGGAGCACTTATGGGTTACTAATAGGGTGCCATGATGTTGATCCGTTGTTCTATCCTCAAACTTTAAATATCAAACCTCGTTAAAATTCGTCTGAGGGTTTCTCTGAGACTACTTTGTTTCTCTGGAAATTTAAGCTCGATGGTCTTGGTAGTTCTGGAACTTTCACTAGCATGTAGTAAATCTCGTAACTTTGTTTTAAAACAATACAATTTAGAGTTTCGGTATTTCGTCCACGTTTTGAAAAGCTGCTGTTGTTTTACCATTGTGTAACATATTTTAAAATAGTTTTTATTATGATTTTGATTATCACATGATGATAGATGCCCCGTGCTAGCCTAATCCTCTTCATCATCATCATCTTCATCATCATCATTGTTTTGTTGAGCCATTATAACATAGGGTCTGCTGTCTCTCCCCCCCCCCCCCATTGCGTTATATCCTGTTTAGTCGCTTGGATATCATGGATGAAAATCGCTTGGATTTCATGGATGGAAATCGCTTAGATATCATGAGTGGAAATCGCTCGTATATCATGGGTGAAAATCGCTTGAATATCATGGGTTAAACTCGCTTGGATATCTGAGATGAAAATTGCCGGATATCATGGATGGAAATTGCTTGGATATCATGGATGGAAACCGCTTAGATATCATGGAAGGAAGCCGTTTGGATATCATAGATGGAAACCACCTGGATATCATGAAGGGGAATCCCTTGGATATCATGGGTGAAAAAGGCTTGGATATGATGGGTGGAAAACGCTTGGATATGATGGATATAATCGCTTGGATATCATAGATGGAAATAGCTTGGATATCATAGATGGAAATCGCTAAGATATCATGGATGGAAATCGCTTGGATATCATGGATGGAAATCGCTAGGATATCATAGATGAAAATCGCATGGATATCATGGATGGAAACCTCTTGGGTATCATATATGGAAACCTCTTGGATATTATGGATGGAAAATGCTTGGATATCATAGATGGAAATCGCTTAGATATCATGGATGGAAATCGCTTAGATATCATGGATAAAAATTGCTTCGATGTCATAGATAGAATCCAGACAAGCACCTTTGCCTTTTCTCGCTAATTTTGTTTTAGGGTTTCACTAGTTTCCCCAATCCCTTTATTTCCTATTTAATTGCTTATCTAGTAATTCTCAGATCGCCCCCCCCCCCCACCTCTAAAACGTTTCGAATACAGCATCATCTTCTTTGTCTTTTAACTGTTGATATCAGTGGTTGCACACATTTGTCTCTTATTTCTTCACTCCTCTTGAATTCATCACGTTTTGTGTTCATCATTTACCTCGGACATTTATTGTTGAGTCCATTTAATGTTCGTTCCATGTCTTTAGTGGTTCTTCCATTTTGAATGACAAATATTAAAAATAACATAGCATAAGAATTGAAAACACGTACCTTGGTTTTAAAACTATACAATTTAGAGTTCCATATTTTGTTCAAACGTTTACAAGCGCTAATCCAATCACAGACCGGAATTTAACCTAACCTTTTAGATCACACCATGCTGGAAATCCCCTGCTGGTATCCTCCACAGCGAAGACGGCCATGATTGAGACTGCCTTTAAACAGGCCAGTTACCTTCCAGTTATGGCCCCTGGCATTCCACGGGCGTATTTATTCTCCTGTACCACGTGTCTCGTCAGTCTGCTGACAAGACATCGACCTGGCTGCTTTGAGATACTAAGCTAAGTGATTTTGTGTATTTGTGTGGTGTTGTTTAATTTATGTATGTGCTGATGAAGGTTCTATAGTCGCAACGTTCACGTTTTGTTTGTGTTTGTTATATTGTGAAGTTTGCTTGTATACTTTTCTTTTGGTTTTATATCTTTTCTTGATATAAGCCAGAAAGGCAAAGTGACATGCTGAGAAATTACGTAATTCGAAAGGGAGCGAGCAGCCTGACTTGACATATAATGTTATACATTCGGGTATTACAATTTATAAGCTGGAGAAAACGAAATAAAAGAGTTGGAAAAAGTTTCAGGCACGAACGAATAAACACTGGCACCTACGTACTGGTTTATCCCGTTTAAGAACCAAGATAGGGTTACGCTCATTTAAAAAAAAAAAGACAGATTTTAACAGGGATTGAGCTACATCGTTCTTTGTTAAGCCTGATAACTTAAGGGTATATAAAAAGTGAGTTTTAATTAGTGTCAAAAAGGGAGTACTGACATCATGTGTTGAATACTTTATGATGCAAGATAACAGAATGGGTGGCATTAGCCCAGAGATCGTGGGTGGTGAGAGTTACATGGCTATTCACCCGGGCAATGTATGTGTGTTTGGGAAAGAGCAGGCAGATAGGCGGGCTGGACTGGCTCTACTTAGGGGTGTAACTGCAACTGCACAAGAAAGAGATGATCTCTCGCCTGTGGGACGAGGTAACAAGCAAAATGGAAACTAGTGAGAACCCCTATCTGAAGAGAAAGATGCTATTGTCAGAAGGACAAACTTACAACGAGTAAAAATTGTAAGAGTGCCTATCCACCACATTGACCGGATCTGTTGGCTAGTCTGAGAGGCGATGAAAAGTAAAATTCTTCGCCGTCGAGGTAGGCGTAAGAAAGCTAATCTCTACCCCCACATACAATGTACTGAAGCAGCTGGGCTTGCGAGGAAACGAGCGTAAAGGGGCACTGAAACAATTGGACGAAGCTGCTTAAAGAGCTGTCCTGTGGACAAAACGGAACGTCGTGGGGATATGCCTTGGTAGACTTGTCCAAGCCCATAGTGGAAAAAAAAAACACCTGTTAAATCCCTAAATCCAAAGCTGTCCGATCAACGTCTGCCCGTGATACTACCAACTGCCAATAAGCGTCTTTCCGATGAACCAACCGTCCATTTGTCACTCTAGTCGTGCTTAATTTGCAACCGCAGCGACGATATATAACACCATAACCTCACTACCTGTTGCAGATCACCATAACGTCTCGCCCAACTGTCCGATGAACCCAGAAGAAGTCAGAGGCCTGGCGTCATGACCCAGCTCGGACCGCCCCACGAGAGGAGGAGAACGGGCCGAAATAGTTGTTGGAAGCTGGACGACCTACTGATGATCGGTAGACTCCTACTGAGCTGCTCCTGATGAGTTCCTCTTATTATACTATTATTGTTGAAATTTGGCATCGGCGCAAGTGTAAGTTATGGATTCATGAGGACATGGGAAATCTAGGACTATGTGCAAAATTCCTATCGATCCGTACACGAGTTTTCGAGATATTTGTTAAAGTATAACGGCATGACTTTTGAAACGCACTAAAGTGAAACAAATTATAGTGCTTCTCAAAACTCATGCCGTCACGCTTGAACAAATATTTCGAAAAATCCTGTACTGATCAATACGAATTTTGGCATGTGATCTTAGATTTCTCATGTTCTTATGAACTTCAAGTTTACAAGTGCACAGATTCTGCTGTTTTCTTATAAACATTATGTATACATAGAAAACTCTAAACGAAGTTGAAAAAAAAAAAAAAAAAAAAAAAACCGAGATGGGGACAGACCTACGCGAACATAGATACAAGACATTGAAGATAAGTGGACTAAAAAAGCATATAGGGCTTGAGAATAGGTGAGAAAGAGACTTTCACGCGAGCCGTGAAGAAAGTAAGTCCTGCTTATTGATCCCATGTATTCTCAGCTAAGTTCCTACCTTCTCGAATGAGCTCACGTCATCTCGAATGAGCTCACACAGACTCGAATGAGCTCACACTGTCTCGAATAAGCTCACACCTTCTCGAATGAGCTCACACAGTCTCGAATGAGCTCACACCGTCTCGAATGAGCTCACACAGTCTCGAATGAGCTCACACTGTCTCGAATGAGCTCACACAGTCTCGAATGAGCTCACACCGTCTCAATGAGCTCACACGGTCTCGAATGAGCTCACACCGTCTCGAATGAGCTCACACAGTCTCGAATGAGCTCACACCGTCTCGAATGAGCTCACACCGTCTCGAATGAGCACACACCGTCTCGAATGAGCTCACATCGTTTCGAATGAACTCACACTGTCTCGAATGAGCTCGCACCTTTTCAAATGAGCTGACACCACCTCGAATGAGCTCACATCGTCTCACTTTCTAGAGAATTAATGGATTCCGGGACTCCATTTTAGGGATAAAAAAGAAACAGGTGTCATCCACGACCCGGCGTCCCTACCAGACTTCTAAGGACGAAGCTATGGGAAGAATAATGAAACGTAGACGTTTTCTCTATCATAAACCATTACACAGTGATTAGTTAGGTGCTTTGCTGGAAACAATGAATCGATAAATAATTTAAAAAAAAAAAAAAACTGTTACTTTCAACCCCCCGAAAGGGGAGCTTTAGATTATAATTGTGACTAGGTTATGTGCGCCACATAAAATGGCTTATCACTGCACGTCAATAAGAGCCATGGAAATGACTCTTACAGTGTTGATGCGATCAGAGGAAACAGACCCAAATACTGTCCCAACCGGCAACGAAGTCTTCTACCGGCGAGCCAGTTGGCGACTCGGTCGCCGATGTTATGAGTTCGAAAACACAGAACGAGTTATTTAGTATACTGTCCAGATATTTCCGAATACTGAGACCAAATAAACAAGTATCTCACAAAACACTTACTTGTTTTGCTTAAAATCTCAAAGGAAAATGTGCCAAGAAAATGTTGATGAAAGCTTGCTCAAACTTCTTTTGTAGAACTTGTTGTTTCCTTTTCTACTTAGCAGAATTTAAGTAGAGAAGGAGGAAACGTGAGCCGCGGAGGGATATTCCCGACCAGGTGAGTGGTTGGAAGGGAAGATTAGAAGAAAGTGATGGAATGTTCCAGGAATTGCTTTGCAGGAATTTGGGGGAAAATCAAGGTAAACCCGCTCCCACTCCTTGCCTCTCGTATTTTATTGTATGTTTTCTAGCATATTCCCACTCCGTGAAGCTTTCCTTCCATATTTTATTTTTGTTCCGTTTTAAATTGCACGTTTATGTTTTTGTGTATCCTTAGCTCCACGCCGCCCCCTCAAGTACCATGGTGAGATGGCAGACGAAGAAAATGGAGTCGAGATAATTTGGAGAAGTGGTGGTTGCAGACAGTCGGTAGGAAACGTCTGATGAAAGATGCCAAGTGTGTTAGAAAAGAATAGCGGGCCAGTTCTTTCCGCGATATGGGTGTTTAAAGAAAGTAATTAGAGGAGAGCAAAGAAAAATAATGTAAAGCAAAGAGATATAAAGTAATGTAACAAATGTGCAGTGAAATAAAGTAATTGGGAATAAAGTAAGACTGAATAATTAACCGCAACAAAGTAATGCAAGCTACTGAGCCGTAAAACACAGTGATGTAAAGTAATGTGGAGTAAAGCAAAGTAAAGCAAGTACAGTAAGGGGAAAAAAGTAACATTATGTAAAGTGAAACGAAATGATGATGTTAAGAAAAGTAACGAGACGTAATGTAATATGAGTATACTCAGGAAAATAAAAATGGGCCGCGTTCGAAGGCAGTATTTGGAGTCTCTAAGGCGGCCGGGGCTGACGCATCGTGCCGGGCAACGCAGGCGTGCTAGGAAATGAATGAGCTGATAGGCTTGCAGGTAAAGCTACTGTGTCGGGTAAACGTGCCATGGACCAAGCTGATATACAGTATGCTCTAGAAGAAGTGAAACGTCATGCGACCATGGCCAGACTGCTAGAACAGCATATTCTTCTTCTTTCGTCCGCTTGAAATAGATTATCTATAACTGCAATGCTAGTCTCTAGTATGGACTTCACTGTCTGTTGTAATTCACTCATCGACCCGTAATATTTAAATTGCACTGATGTTTCTCTTGGCCAAAAGTGTTGCCTTGATATGTTGTATTTGGGACAGCCTTGAAGGACATGATCTGTTGTCTCAGGTGACAATCCACATGTGTACATGGCTGATTCGCCAATTTTAAAATTTTGTGTACATGTGGCTGCGAAGTCGATTGTGTCGTGTACTAAGGCGTAGAATAATAACGTGCTCTGGTCTCTGCTCGGCATTTTAAAAGGGGTGTGGCCAGATAAGAGCACTATGTAGAGAGCTAAAGATGAATAAGAAACCAACATAGGACTGGTATCAGCAGCGGGATTTACTGATGAGGGGATCCGAGCACTTATGGACTGAGTTGTTCGATGTGAAATAAAAATATTCTCTCGACTAAATAACAAAGGTAATATAAGGTAAAGTAGAATGATGTAAAATAAGGTAATATAAAGTAGACGGATGTAAACTGACGTAATATAAAAATAGACTAACGTAAACTGACGTTATATAAAATAGACTATCGTAAACTGAGGTAATATAAAGTAGACTAATTTAAACGGACGTAATATAAAGTAGACGGAACGAACGAACGAACGAACTTTATTTTCAAAGGGTCACAAATTGGGCACGCAGGCCCGTCTTACATTCCGCGCTTCACATCTTTCGCACAGCAGTTGTATTTTACTAATAAAGCATGTTATGATCATATGATGATATGCATATTATGAATATTATAAAAGAACACAAAAGCATGAGTTGTAAAGTGCATGCAAAAACCCGCGCGTGCATACACACACCCATATACATACTTACACCCACATACACACGCTCACCCACTCACTTACACACACATACATGCATGCATACATTACATACATACACACATACATAAAAACATGCATACAGGCATACACACATACATACAGGCATACAGGCATACAGACATACAGACAGGCATACAGGCATACAGGCATACATACAGGCATACAGGCACACAGGAACACGCGCGCACGTGCGCGCACACGCACGCCCGCACACACACACATACACAAAACACACACATACACACACACATACACACATGACATACACACATACAGACATACATGACACATATACACATGCACACATGCATGTGTTAGCACATGTCTGTATGTCTGTATGAAGGCATGCAGGATGCATACATACATACATACATACATACATACATACACACACATACATACATACATACATACATACATACATACATACATACATACATACATACATACATACATACATACATACATACATACATACATACATACATACATACATACATACATACATACATACATACATACATACATACATACATACATACATACATACATACATACATACATACATACATACATACATACATACATACATACATACATACATACATACATACATACATACATACATACATACATACATACATACATACATACATACATACATACATACATACATACATACATACATACATACATACATACATACATACATACATACATACATACATACATACATACATACATACATACATACATACATACATACATACATACATACATACATACATACATACATACATACATACATACATACATACATACATACATACATACATACATACATACATACATACATACATACATACATACATACATACATACATACATACATACATACATACATACATACATACATACATACATACATACATACATACATACATACATACATACATACATACATACATACATACATACATACATACATACATACATACATACATACATACATACATACATACATACATACATACATACATACATACATACATACATACATACATACATACATACATACATACATACATACATACATACATACATACATACATACATACATACATACATACATACATACATACATACATACATACATACATACATACATACATACATACATACATACATACATACATACATACATACATACATACATACATACATACATACATACATACATACATACATACATACATACATACATACATACATACATACATACATACACATACATACATACATACATACATACATACATACATACATACATACATACATAGATACATACATACATACATGTAGGTGATGTAGGGTAAAGTAGGCCGATGTAAACTGAGGTAATAGATTAAAGTAGACTAATGTGAAGTGGGGTAATGCAAATTGTGAGAATATTGGCGTCTGTGGCTTAGTCGTTGTGAACGCACTTTGTAACGCCAGGGTGCCAGGTTCGATCCCAGCTGCTAGCATTCACATAGGAACATCCTTGCTAAAAAAAGAAAGCTTCTCCACTTATCTTGGAGTAACATTTGATAAAAGGCTCACGTGGAGTAAACATATAGAACATGTAGAAATCAAAGCCAGGAGACGATTGGGGCTACTTAGAAAACTGACAGAGAGCGAATATAAAAACCTTAAGGAAAGTTTATAATGGAGCGATGTGACCCCACTTGGAGTTTGGTGCAACAGCGTGGTCACCAGCTACTAATCGACAACTATAATCATTGGACAGAGTGCAAAATCAAGCCCTTAGACTCATCACAGGATCGATGAAAACTTCGCCAATCTTTGGGATGCAGAAAATAACTGCAATGAAAGTTGTCCTATAGAAGAGACACTAAAACTGTGACCCAGATGGAGAAGTTTAATAGTGTGCAGTCATATCTAATGAAAGCAAGACTAGATGATTGGCATTGGGGCTTCTCAAACGTAGCAGCTTTGTCCATCGGGAAATAAAGACTTGGAAGACAGTATCAAGCATATCTGCCCATGAGAACACACTGCTAAAACCTACCCTATAGCATGTACCTTGGAGCAACTCAGCGACACAATTCAGATAATGCCTTAGCTCGAAAAGAAAAAAGAAAAACAAAGAAAAAGAAAGAAAGAAAGAAAGAAAGGAAAGAAAGAAAGAAAAAGAAAGAAAGAAAGAAAGAAAGAAAGAAAAAAAGACGAAAAAAGAAAGAAAGAAAGAAAGAAAGAAAGAAAAGAAAGAAAGAAAGAAAGAAAGAAAGAAAGAAAGAAAGAAAGAAAGAGACGAAAAGAAAGAAAGAAAGAAAGAAAGAAAGAAAGAAAGAAAGAAAGAAAGAAAGAAAGAAAGAAAGAAAGAAAGAAAGAAAGAAAGAAAGAAAGAAAGAAAGAAAGAAAGAAAGAAAGAAAGAAAGAAAGAAAGAAAGAAAGAAAGAAAGAAAGAAAGAAAGAAAGAAAGAAAGAAAAGAAAGCAAGAAAGAGGACACTGAGAAAAACTAGAATGAACAAAATTGGAAATGAAAGAAATAAATAAAGAAAAGCGAGTAATATAAAAATAGACTAACGTAAACTGACGTTATATAAAATAGACTATCGTAAACTGAGGTAATATAAAGTAGACTAATTTAAACGGACGTAATATAAAGTAGACGGAACGAACGAACGAACGAACTTTATTTTCAAAGGGTCACAAATTGGGCACGCAGGCCCGTCTTACATTCCGCGCTTCACATCTTTCGCACAGCAGTTGTATTTTACTAATAAAGCATGTTATGATCATATGATGATATGCATATTATGAATATTATAAAAGAACACAAAAGCATGAGTTGTAAAGTGCATGCAAAAACCCGCGCGTGCATACACACACCCATATACATACTTACACCCACATACACACGCTCACCCACTCACTTACACACACATACATGCATGCATACATTACATACATACACACATACATAAAAACATGCATACAGGCATACACACATACATACAGGCATACAGGCATACAGACATACAGACAGGCATACAGGCATACAGGCATACATACAGGCATACAGGCACACAGGAACACGCGCGCACGTGCGCGCACACGCACGCCCGCACACACACACATACACAAACACACACATACACACACACATACACACATGACATACACACATACAGACATACATGACACATATACACATGCACACATGCATGTGTTAGCACATGTCTGTATGTCTGTATGAAGGCATGCAGGATGCATACATACATACATACATACATACATACATACATACATACATACATACATACATACATACATACATACATACATACATACATACATACATACATACATACATACATACATACATACATACATACATACATACATACATACATACATACATACATACATACATACATACATACATACATACATACATACATACATACATACATACATACATACATACATACATACATACATACATACATACATACATACATACATACATACATACATACATACATACATACATACATACATACATACATACATACATACATACATACATACATACATACATACATACATACATACATACATACATACATACATACATACATACATACATACATACATACATACATACATACATACATACATACATACATACATACATACATACATACATACATACATACATACATACATACATACATACATACATACATACATACATACATACATACATACATACATACATACATACATACATACATACATACATACATACATACATACATACATACATACATACATACATACATACATACATACATACATACATACATACATACATACATACATACATACATACATACATACATACATACATACATACATACATACATACATACATACATACATACATACATACATACATACATACATACATACATACATACATACATACATACATACATACATACATACATACATACATACATACATACATACATACATACATACATACATACATACATACATACATACATACATACATACATACATACATACATACATACATACATACATACATACATACATACATACATACATACATACATACATACATACATACATACATACATACATACATACATACATACATACATACATACATACATACATACATACATACATACATACATACATACATACATACATACACATACATACATACATACATACATACATACATACATACATACATACATACATACATACATACATAGATACATACATACATACATACATACATACATACATACATACATACATACATACATACATACATACATACATACATACATACATACATACATACATACATACATACATACATACATACATACATACATACATACATACATACATACATACATACATACATACATACATACATACATACATACATACATACATAAATACATACATACTACAGGCATACACACATACAAACATACATATATACAAATATACAGTCATAAATACAGTCATGCATGGAGACACACACATGCACACACGGACACTCTCACAGAGACACACACACTCACTTAGACAAAAATACAAACACGCACACAAACACTTACATATAAACACACACAGGGAATCACACAGCAGACATATATACATTCGTGCTCACACACTGACACACATACACACACACACATACGCAGACAAACATGCAGACACATGCATACAACCACATAGACACACACGCAGTCAAACACACACACACACACAAATACAGACAAACAGGCAGAAAAACACATACTGACACCCACACAGACAAACACACATAAATGCATACACAGACAAACACATAGAAATATACACGCAAACACATATATTCAGCGCGCACAGGCATATACTCTGACATGCAGACACATACACACAACAAAGGGGCACACACAATACACACAGAGAAACACACATAGACATGCACACACAGACAGACACATGCTGACACATACACTCATGCAGACAGACATACAGACACCCACACACAGAGATACATATATACAGCCTCATAGAAACACTTGCAGACAAACACACATAAACATACACAGGCAAACATGCAGACAAACACATACGGGGACACACACAGACACACACGAAGATATACACACAGTCACATCAAATATGCAGACAAACACCGAGACACACACACATGCAGACAAATACAGAGACACACACACAGTCACATATACACAGCCTCATATATCCAATCGCACACGGATGTAAAGTGAGGTAATATAAAATAGACTAATGTAAACTGACGTAATATAAAGTAGACTGATGCAAAATGAGGTAATATAAAATAGACTAATATAAACTGAGGTAATATAAAATAGACTAATGTCTGGTAGTCTGGTAGTCTGGTAGTCTTAGTTTCAGCTTCATAGCAACGGGTCGCCCCATCTTTGCTCCGCTCCTGTGCCAACGAAAAACACTCAGAATGTTTATCACAGTCCCTTGTGGAAAGATTGACAGACTGCTGTCTCAGCATATCTAGCATACACGCGCATTAAAGCATACGGTAGCCATCCGAAGTGCTAACACAAGCAGACCAACATTAGAAATGCAGTTCATCATTGATGATAGCAGAACTTGTCGCCAACAGTTCAGCAGTTGTCCACGCGATCAATTTTAACCAGATACGGGCACCGCCAACATTGCACGACAGGCATCACGCCATTTTCTGAATCTACAGTTCACACCACCACGTTGGTCACAGTCGAAAATATATTCCAAATGCAATCCGCAGCTCACAGGGTCACGCCATGCATTCAACTCAGAAGCTGTGTGACGAAACTATATCCAGTCTACAAATGGAGCAAAAAAACTTCGGCCACCGTCCGGCAGAAGCAAAAAATTTGCCTCTGCTTCGAACAGCGCCGCTGTCTAGCATCCATTTTAACCAGAAGTCAGAGACTAATGTAAACTGAGGTAGTATAAAATAGACTAACGTAAATGAGGTAATATAAAATAGACTAGTGTAAACTGAGGTAATATAAAATAGACTAATGAAAACCGAGGTAATATAAAATAGACTAATTTAAACTGAGGTAATATAAAATAGACTTATGTAAACCGATGTAATATAAAATAGACTAGTGTAAACTGAGGTAATATAAAATAGACTTATGTAAACTGAGGTAATATAGAATAGACTAATGTAAGCTGGGGTAATATAAAATAGACTAATGTAAACTGAGGTAATAAAAAATAGACTAATGTAAACTGAGGCAATATAAAATAGACTAATGTAAACTGAGGCAATATAAAATAGACTAATGTAAATTGAGGTAATATAGAATACACTAATGTAAACTGAGGTAATATAGAATAGACTAATGTAAATTGAGGTAATATAAAAAAATACTAATGTAAACTGAGGTAATATAAAATAGATTAATGTAAACCGAGGTAATATAAAGTAGATTGGTGTAAAATGAGGTAATATAAAGTAGATTGGTGTAAGATGAGGTAATATAAAGTAGATTGGTGTAAGATGAGGTAATATAAAGTAGATTGGTGTAAAATGAGGTAATATAAGGTAGATTGGTGTAAGATGAGGTAATATAAAGTACATTGGTGTAAGATGAGGTAATATAAAGTAGATTGGTGTAAGATGAGGTATTATATAGTAGATTGGTGTAAAATGAGGTAATATAAAGTAGACTAATGTAAACTGAGGTAATATAAAGTAGACTAATGTAAAATGAGGTAATATAAAGTAGACTAATGTAAACTGAGGTAATATAAAGTAGACTAATGTAAAATGAGGCAATATAAAGTAGATTGGTGTAAAATGAGGTAATATAAAGTAGACTAATGTAAAATGAGGTAATATAAAGTAGATAAGTGTAAAATGAGATAATATAAAGCAGATTGGTGTAAAATGAGGTAATATAGACTAATGTAAAATGAGATAATATAAAGTAGATTGGTGTAAAATGAGGTAATATAGCATAAGCAGACTATTGTTGAACTAGCAGAGTTGAGTCAAGTATTGACATTACAGCACTCGGGACATTGCCATGCCTGCTCCGTCCTCGTCTTCAGCAGCCAGCACAGAGTTCCAGTACTAATGCTTCCAGTCGTATTATGGTTATATATCCGTCTTGCCTTTCCTCTGAGTGTATTGAGCCGGCCAGACCTTTTGGTCTCACCCAGGTGTATCATTCTCTCCAGGGCATAATAATCTTCTTCTTTTCCGACTTCGTTGCGTGTTCCCAAAGGGCCTTGACCCTCGTTGTCTTGTCATGCTTCAATGGTGCAGATCCAGCCAATCTGCCTGTTCATTGTGTAATGTAAAGTAAGGTAACATATAGTTAAGGGTTATATGGTAAAGTAAGGTGATGTAGGGTAAAGTAGGCCGATGTAAACTGAGGTAATAGATTAAAGTAGACTAATGTGAAGTGGGGTAATGCAAATTGTGAGAATATTGGCGTCTGTGGCTTAGTCGTTGTGAACGCACTTTGTAACGCCAGGGTGCCAGGTTCGATCCCAGCTGCTAGCATTCACATAGGAACATCCTTGCTAAAAAAAGAAAGCTTCTCCACTTATCTTGGAGTAACATTTGATAAAAGGCTCACGTGGAGTAAACATATAGAACATGTAGAAATCAAAGCCAGGAGACGATTGGGGCTACTTAGAAAACTGACAGAGAGCGAATATAAAAACCTTAAGGAAAGTTTATAATGGAGCGATGTGACCTCACTTGGAGTTTGGTGCAACAGCATGGTCACCAGCTACTAATCGACAACTATAATCATTAGACAGAGTGCAAAATCAAGCCCTTAGACTCATCACAGGATCAATGAAAACTTCGCCAATCTTTGGGATGCAGAAAATAACTGCAATGAAAGTTGTCCTATAGAAGAGACACTAAAACTGTGACCAAGATGGAGAAGTTTAATAGTGTGCAGTCATATCTAATGAAAGCAAGACTAGATGATTGGCATTGGGGCTTCTCAAACGTAGCAGCTTTGTCCATTGGGGAATAAAGACTTAAAAGACAGTATCAAGCAGATCTGCCCATGAGAACAATACTGCTAAAACCTACCCTATAGCATGTACCTTGGAGCAACTCAGCGACACAATACAGATAATGCCTTAGCTCGAAAAGAAAAACAAAGAAAAAGAAAGAAAGAAAGAAAGAAAGAAAGAAAGAAAGAAAGAAAGAAAGAAAGAAAGAAAGAAAGAAAGAAAGAAAAGAAAGAAAGAAAGAAAGAAAGAGAAAAGAAAGAAAGAAAGAAAGAAAGAAAAAAAAGAAAGAAAGAAAGAAAGAAAGAAAGAAAGAAAGAAAGAAAGAAAGAAAGAAAGAAAGAAAGAAAGAAAGAAAGAAAGAAAGAAAGAAAAGAAAGAAAGAAAGAAAGAAAGAAAGAAAGAAAGAAAGAAAGAAAGAAAGAAAGAAAGAAAGAAAGAAAGAAAGAAAGAAAGAAAGAAAGAAAGAAAGAAAAGAAAGCAAGAAAGAGGACACTGAGAAAAACTAGAATGAACAAAATTGGAAATGAAAGAAATAAATAAAGAAAAGCGAGTATAGCAATGATAAACTCGAACACACGATACACAGCAGAATGTGCATACACAAAACAAATCACACACACATGGGTGTAAATTATGTAGAAAAAGGCAGCAGCAAGCACATCAACAGGTAATACGACTGGTGTCAGTTCTTGAACCAGGGCAAAGGAAACTGACTGGCTGAGTTTCTTAGGTATGCCGGGAATTTGAGAGGAGGGTGGTAGCGATGTAAGTGGGGAAGTTAATGTGTGAGTGGGTTCATTAATGCGTGGAAAGTGGGTTAGACAGCGGGTGGTTAGGTTAATAAGCCGGGTAATGAGTTGGTACGCTAGTGGGTTGCTGGAGTACAAAGTGGGTGAGTTAAAGGAAAGGAAGAGGCAGCAGAAGTGTTAAGTAGGTAACTGAGCTTACGGTGTCTTTTCAGCTGAGTTTTGCAAACACAGTCTGAGTGGGGTAGTGAATAACCCACGTTAATGAGTTAATAACTCAGTAATTGGGCGGATTATCCCCTTGTGGTTCTAGGACCCCCGTTTGGGAGGGGGGGGGGTTTGCATCCGAATACATGTGAGGTATGCAACCAGTTTTGTTTTTAGACATAGCCTCACGTTTTGATTTATCTACATCTTTCAAACAAAGCCTGAACGAAACGACGAGTGAATGGTAAAGTCAAGAAACTGACCAGTCTAATGGTAAACCATAACACAAAGCCCTCATCGCCCCTTTAAGGAGGAAGACACAAACAAAAGAAGAAGGAGAACAACAACAATAACAAGATAAAGAAGAAAGAGGAGGAGGAGAAAAAGAACAAGCGCTCTTCAATGTCATGATGTCAAATTTCCAGTATCGTCTCTCTCGGTCTCCCCCCCTCCCCTGCAACTTCCCCACCGTCATGATGAACTCAAGTTTTCCCCTTCTCATTACATGACCACAGGATGTAGATCGTCTCCTTCTGATGTGCAGGAGTCGCCGTGGTGTAGTGGCTAGACGCTCGTCTGCGGATCGGAAGGTCGTGGGTTTGAATCCTGACAGAGCCATACTTTTTTCATACATGGTCCTGCCTCCCAGGTCGACCCAGCCTTCAGAGGGTACCAGGTGAAATGCTGGGAAGTAAAGGCAGCCGGCGTGATGCTGACCACATCACCCACCAAAACAAGAATAGACCCACTGCCTCCACAAACAAGCATGTCGTAAAAGTCGACTAAATTGGAGCTTCCTTCGAAGTCGGAATACATCTGCCTGAAAGGCAAGGAACCAACAATCTGCATACATTTTATTCATGTCTGTTAAACGAATGTGCATGCAACACTCAGGTTCTGGAACGAGACTAAAGTCCAGGGGTGGACTAACAACCAGAACTTTATATAGTTAAAGCCAGTGAACATAAAGAAGAAGCAGTTTGACATTTCTGTCTATCTGATCCACTGAACTATTTCTTCTACAAAACTCTCTTTTCAATTCTACACTAGCTTATAATTCTGTCTATCTTATCTCACCCAATCAACTCTATGTTATCTACAAAAAAACTATCTTCGTAATTCTACATTAGCTTCATAATTCTGTTTATCTTATCTCATCTAATCAACTCTATGTTATCTACACAACTATCTTCACAATTCTACATTAGCTTCATAATTCTGTTTATCTTATCTCATCTAATCAACTCTATGTTATCTAAACCATCTTCACAATTCTACATTAGCTTCATAATTCTGTTTATCTTATCCCATCTAATCAACTTTATGTTATCTACAAAAAAACTATCTTCGTAATTCTACATTAGCTTCATAATTCTGTTTATCTTATCTCATCTAATCAACTCTATGTTATCTACACAACTATCTTCACAATTCTACATTAGCTTCATAATTCTGTTTATTTTATCCCATCTAATCAACTCTATATTATCTACACAACCATCTTCACAATTCTACTTTAGCTTCATAATTCTGTCTATCTTATCACATCAAATCAACTCTATGTTATCTACACAACTCTGAATATTCAAAACAATGTTTTCCCATCAATCAGTTAATTAGCAGTTAATTAGCATGTCCTTCAAAGAATGTCGCTCTCTTCACAGCACACCTGAAAGTCCCGTTTTTGTCTTCCAGCCCTGTGTGCTTTCTTAGCCAATGCATCTCCAATGTCCTGTACCCACCCTCGTGGCAATGGCCCACTGCCTCATTTTCCAGAAACTATACCGTTTAGCACCGTTCTCTCCAGACCACCATTGTGTTTGACATGTCTGGATTACACTGACAGACAAAGAATGAAATGGTTCAACTATCTAGTAAGAATGCAGTCAGACCAAACTGCATATGAGACTTTTTATAGTAGAACATCTGGGAGGAAGGCAAGAGGAAGACCAATAAACAGATGGATAAATGGTGTAGCTGAAACCTGCAAAAAAGATGAACAAATCCATGCCCCAAGAAGCACAGGACAAATACAAAAAACTATGACACTGGGTTTACCCTGTTATCAGTGGGACGACAAAAGAAGAAGAAGATGAGAGGTGTAAAATGGGAGGACATGTTGAGACTGATGATCTAGGGCTGAATGTCTAGTGCAGATTTGCCACAGACTGGTTTAAAACAATAAGTTCATGAGACTGGATAAATCCAAGAACCTGCTGGCTGCAAAACATTTTGTCAGAATCCTTGTCTGCTCTATCAGTAAATGCGAGCATCCAGGGAGGAAGAAATACAAATTTTTTTTAAAGGTGGGGGAGATGGAGGGGGGATTGACAAAATGAAATTTGGACTCTCCTTTAAATAACGGTCCCTAGCTGGAAGGCGACGGCCGCTTAGTCGGAGTTCAGTCCCCTGGCTGCAGTGCAATTACAGAGTGGAAAATAGGGAACGAAACAAATGATATAGTTACCTGTCATCCTAGGGTTAGGAATAGGGTTAGAGTTAGGGTTTGGGCTAGGGTTAGGGTTAGGGGTAGGATTAGGGTTTGGGGTAGGGTTAAGGTTAGGGTTAGGGTTTGGGGTAGGGTTAGGGTTAGGGTTTGGGGTAGGGTTAGGGTTTGGGGTTAGGGTTAGGGTTTGGGGTAGGGTTAGGGTTAGGGGTAGGGTTAGGGTTTGGGGTAGGGTTAGGGTTAGGGGTAGGATTAGGGTTTGGGGTAGGGTTAAGGTTAGGGTTTGGGGTAGGGTTAGGGTTTGCGGTAGGGTTAGGGTAACACATCACGGAAACCATGCAAGGTTATCGCTCATTACGACATACTGATCCGCAGGTCTGACATCTACGGTCACTAAGTCGTGCGTCTGAAGAACGCGGTCGCTAATTTGAGTCGCAGCGCGTGGTCTACAAGAGTCTTGCGTCGCAAGAACGCGGTCGCTAATGTCAGTCGCAGCGCGTGTTCTGCGTCAAAATCTTCACATATAGCGGCCGTTATTATGGGTAAGTACTCGACGCTACATGTGTTACCCTAACCCAAACCCTACCCCTAACCCTACCCTAACCCTAAGCAACCGTAGCATGACAGGTAAGTATGTCATTTGTATCGTTTCCTCTTTACCACTCCGTTTTTGCACTGCAGCCAAGGGAGCGAACTCTGACTAAGTGACCGTCGCCTTCCAGCTAGCGACAGTTATTTAAAGAAGAGCCGAAATTTGTCACAAAAGCAGCAGAACAAAATAATACCCATCATCGTGTAGCAGGTCCTTAGCAGAATGTCACTCTCATCATGGCCTGCCTGCCTGAAAGAAACTTTCTCCTGCCTTATGCACTTTCCTACCCAAAGTGCCACTTATATCCTGTGCCCATCTTCATGCTGGTCGGCCCTTGCCCCTTCTTCCTGATACCATGCCTTCTGCTGTTATTCTTTTCAGTTCCCTGTGGAGCTTGATATGGCCAAAATATTTCAGTTTCTGAGATAGGATGCTGTCTATTAGCCAATCTTCCTTGATGTTCAGATCTGTTAGGATAGTATTTCTGTTCTTCTTGGTGCACGGTATTCTGAGAACATTCCTAAAAAAATAAAACTCAGCTGCAAAAATTAATCAAGATTCACACAGAATCTAATCCACACAAAGTAACAGCACAATATTCTAGGCAGGGAAAATGGTCTTGGGGGACGTTGGGGGATTGCTGAGAATTCACAGCTGCATGGCTAATACTCTTGCCACATACAGGTCACAAACAACAACAAGTTTCACTGGCTACAAACAACAAGTTTCACTGGCTACAAACAACAAGTTTCACTGGCTACAAACAACAAGTTTCACTGGCTACAAACAACAAGTTTCACTGGCTACAAACAACAAGTTTCACTGGCTACAAACAACAAGTTTCACTGGCTACAAACAACAAGTTTCACTGGCTACAAACAACAAGTTTCACTGGCTACAAACAACAAGTTTCACTGGCTACAAACAACAAGTTTCACAGGTCACAAACAACAAGTTTCACAGGTCACAAACAACAAGTTTCACTGGCTACAAACAACAAGTTTCACTGGCTACAAACAACAAGTTTCACAGGTCACAAACAACAAGTTTCACTGGCTACAAACAAGTTTCACAGGTCACAAACAACAAGTTTCACAGGTCACAAACAACAAGTTTCACAGGTCACAAACAACAAGTTTCACTGGTCACAAACAACAAGTTTCACTGGCTACAAACAACAAGTTTCACAGGTCACAAACAACAAGTTTCACTGGTCACAAACAACAACAAGTTTCACTGGCTACAAACAACAAGTTTCACAGGTCACAAACAACAAGTTTCACTGGTCACAAACAACAAGTTTCACTGGCTACAAACAACAAGTTTCACAGGTCACAAACAACAAGTTTCACAGGTCACAAACAACAAGTTTCACAGGTCACAAACAACAAGTTTCACTGGTCACAAACAACAACAAGTTTCACAGGTCACAAACAACAAGTTTCACAGGTCACAAACAACAAGTTTCACAGGTCACAAACAACAAGTTTCACAGGTCACAAACAACAAGTTTCACTGGCTACAAACAACAACATGTTTCACTGGTCACAAACAACATGTTTCACTGGTCACAAACAACAAGTTTCACTGGTCACAAACAACAAGTTTCACAGGTCACAAACAACAAGTTTCACAGGTCACAAACAACAAGTTTCACAGGTCACAAACAACAAGTTTCACTGGTCACAAACAACAAGTTTCACTGGCTACAAACAACAAGTTTCACAGGTCACAAACAACAAGTTTCACTGGTCACAAACAACAAGTTTCACAGGTCACAAACAACAAGTTTCACAGGTCACAAACAACAACATGTTTCACTGGTCACAAACAACAAGTTTCACTGGTCACAAACAACAAGTTTCACAGGTCACAAACAACAAGTTTCACAGGTCACAAACAACACCAAGTTTCACTGGTCACAAACAACAAGTTTCACTGGTCACAAACAAGTTTCACTGGTCACAAACAACAAGTTTCACTGGTCACAAACAACAAGTTTCACTGGTCACAAACAACAAGTTTCACTGGCTACAAACAACAACAAGTTTCACTGGCTACAAACAACAAGTTTCACTGGTCACAAACAACAAGTTTCACTGGCTACAAACAACAAGTTTCACTGGTCACAAACAACAAGTTTCACTGGCTACAAACAACAACAAGTTTTACTGGCTACAAACAACAACAAGTTTCACTGGCTACAAACAACAACAAGTTTCACTGGCTACAAACAACAACAAGTTTCACTGGCTACAAACAACAACAAGTTTCACTGGCTACAAACAACAAGTTTCACTGGTCGCAAACAACAACAAGTTTCACTGGCTACAAACAACAACAAGTTTCACTGGCTACAAACAACAAGTTTCACTGGTCACAAACAACAAGTTTCACTGGTCACAAACAACAAGTTTCACTGGCTACAAACAACAAGTTTCACAGGTCACAAACAACAAGTTTCACTGGTCACAAACAACAAGTTTCACAGGTCACAAACAACAAGTTTCACAGGTCACAAACAACAAGTTTCACAGGTCACAAACAACAAGTTTCACAGGTCACAAAACAAGTTTCACAGGTCACAAACAACAAGTTTCAATGTGGACTACTGTGAAGACTATTATTTTTTCAAATACACTGCTTCTGTTTATTTACAGATTTGGATAAATCACAGATATATATAAACAAACAAAAAAATACACTGACATAAATTATGCATTCAAGACTCAGGGTTTTTTTAATAACTAAAACAAGCATTGCTCAAATATAACAAACGGCATCTTCTTAAAGAACAAAAACACCACAAAAGGATAACATCAGGTTTGTTTCTGACATCCTGAAGCTCCTTTGACATTCATTTTTCAAGTGTGACTGTGTCAACAGAGACAGGCTCTAAGGGTAGAGACCTGACTGTGAGCAAGCCTACATTTCAACTATCCCATCCCATTATTTTGTTGTTACAAGAGCCATAACTGACTGGCATCTTTCCCTCTTTCCAGGCAACATAGGACTCACAGCCGATGGCGATGGCGAGTGTGACTAGCAAGACTCGCCCGTGTTAAGAAAAGTCTTCCACAATTACAGCATGCGATTTCAGGACCGTTGTTGTCAACATTTTGTTTAGTCTCTTTCTTCTCAGACGCTCAGCTCTCATCCTTTCTGCAATCGTTTCTTCCTTCATTCTCATTCTCTTCCTGAAGTGCCCCTCCACACAACACGGTCCCTGGCATTTTCACTCCCATGAGTCCATCTCAATACCTGAATCATTCATGTCCCTTTTGCACACATCTTTATATAACAAGAGCCATAAAATGTATGTTATAGGGGCTAAACGTGTGCACTGAAGTATTAGTCTTCTGCTGCTCCTTCAGACTGTCTATTGCAAGTGTGACGATTATTCTTTTATTGTTTTTCATCTCCAGCTAGAGCCCTAGTATTATTTTTTGTCTGTTATACCCTTATGGACTGTTTGATTACTCTTTCTAACATGAAAATATTTTTCTTTTATTGTCTTTTTATCTCCCACTTGTTTTTCCCTTCTGCCCTTTCAGACTGATTTCTCATCCTAACATGAACAATTATTCTTTTTTTTTGTTTGTTTTTTATCTTCATTTTATTTTTTTATTCTGCCCTTCGGAGTGCTGATTTTACTTTCTAACATAAACAAATATAAATTTATTGTCTTTCATCTCCACCAAATTTTTCTGTTCAGTCATTTCAGGCTGATTTCTCTAACACAAACAATTATTCATTTATTGTGTTACCTTCCATATTTGTTTCTATTGTAGCCTTTCAGAGTATCTGATTTATCTTTCTAGCACGAACAATTGTTCTTTTATTTTCTCTCATCTCCCATTTTTGTTTCGACCCTGACTTCATAAATTAAGCACATGTACTAAAATTTTACGAGACTGGGTCAATCCAAAAACCTGTCTGTTGCAAAACTTTTGTTCAGAATCGGAATCTACTCTACCGGTAAATGCTAGGAAAGTCACACATTGAAAAAAAAAAAAATATGTGGGGATAGGGCAAAGGGATCTTAACTCTGAGTCCCAAGGAATGCATCATATGTTCGTGGCTTCCTACCTAAAAGCCCAATGAACGCATGATGCACCGATTTTATGACCTCATTTACTACCCCCTGGGCCTGTGATGCTAAACCCCCTGGGACTCAAAGAGTTAAGAAAATTAAATTTATCAGAAAATAACCGAAGCACAGAAGCAGCTTATCAGAGAAACTGGCTGTGCAGGAAAACAACAGGCAAGAGAAACAAGGGGAAGACAGTGACAGTTGCAAACATCGCTGGAAACAAAGTAATGACAGTTTCATTAAAACACCAGATTTGACAGTATATTAACAACAGCTTACTGTTTTAAAAACTATACAACCCACAACCCAAAGATACATTTTCTTGGACTTACAACAATCATTATCATAGTTCTTGTCAGGGCTTCTTCTAGAAACAGGGCTTCTTCTAGAAAAAAAAGTGATGATGGTGCGCATCATAAAGTGTTTTATTACAGTAGCGCTGAAGAAATAGTTCCTTTAAAAAAAAATATATAAAACGGTGACGGTACTGAGTACTGTCAGAAAAAAGAAGCAATAGTTCAAGTGATCAGAAATAAAAAATTTAGATACTGATTCAAACTAGACATCCAATAATATTTTAGTCAACAAAACTAGATACACAATAACAGTCACAAAATACATTCATTCTTTCACTGATTTCCCCCCTCTATATTACAAACAACATAGACAAACATCTGATTCTTCTTACAATGAGACACACACTTCTGTCTCTTTTAGATGTGCTCAACTCTCCTCATGCCTACACTACACGTTTCTAATAAAACTAGAAAAACCTAGGCTCACTGGACTGCAGTTTTCTAGTCTTCTGACAGACTCATTTTCTCTCTCCCCCCCCCTTTTTCTTTACCAAAATACACCTATTTCTCACACAATCAGGTCACAGTAATACTTACTCTCTTCACCAGCGGTTCTCAACCTGTGTGTCGCGACCCCTTTGGGGGTGGAACTATCCTTTCACAGGAGTCACATAAGACCATTGGAAAACACATATTCACTGAAGTCATAAAGTAGCAACGAAAAATAGTTTTATGGCTGAGGGTCACCACAACATGAGGAACTGTATAAAAGGGTCGCCGCATTAGGAAGGTTGAGAACCCCTGCTCTTCATGAATCAACCACTGCCTGCTGTCTTATCCTTCAATAAACTCACTCCTCTCTTATTATCTACAACACACCCATCCATCCTCACTACATTCAAGTACATAAATACATGGTTAATTTCCCACATCAATGCCAGTCTAACCCCGCAAATATCTCTTTCTTCTGGTTACGAAAATATAAAATCCCTCACACAAATTAGTAAAAGTAAAAGTGATGCTAAAAATACAACACTTTAACCAAACCTCTCCCAGTTATTGTTCAATGTCTTCTTACGTCACTAACTGCAAAATCAGCTCATAAATGAAGATAACTTAGACATCTCACATCCTCCCCAAAAAAGAGATTCAAGCCAGACTTCATTGCACTAGGTTTCACCCCAAATGGCTCCGTCTCTCACAGCAGAGCAGCTGGTCATCTAATGAAAACGTCACTCAAAGCACACATCAGCCGCAAACAGCAGTAAACCTGAGTAACCAACTGAAGCATTTTCACTTGGCAGATGCCCATACCCGCCAATTACTGCCTTTATTTTACCACTGCTGAGGTGTAGGCAAGGGTGTCTTTGAGCTAGAGGATTTAGGGCTGCATGGCTAGTGCTGTTGCCACAGACTGTGCAGGCTAGGATTTTATTTTTGCCCCCGTCAGAAAAAAATCCTCAAACTTAGAGGATTCGAACCCAGGTCTCCCACATAAAAGCCAAGGGTTCTAACCGTTCGGCCAGCTGCTCCTCTGCCCAAATCTGCACTCACAAAATTCACAACACTAGGTCAATGGTTGAACTTGTCACCACAGAAACAGCAAGTCAAAGACAAACAAAAAAACTGCTTCAATAATGCGGACACAAAGAATTCATTGCCGAGTTATTTTTTGGCCACAGCTTCTTCTTGTTATTCACTCCCACCAGGACCGTACAACGAGCAATCAACACCCGGTGATGCAAAGTGCCAACATCTGGATGAGTATCACCCGGGGATAGGTCCCAGAAACCCCGATTAACGCCCAGACTGGGTTGTATTAGGACCCCAGATAACTGCTGAAGTAGGACTTTAAAACAACGAAAAGTTGCATCCCTTACTGTGAAATCACAGCAATAAATTGTGCAATGTACTGTTGCTGTCTGCAAGTTTCAAACTTACTACAGGAACACAGCTTTTAAATATACACAGTCTCTGCCCCCAGTCAGACATTAACCATTCTTACCCCAGAATATAACCAAGACATTAACTCTTCTTACCCTAAAATAAAAACAGGGTGCTATTAACTGTTTTAAGTGTTACAACTAACTGTTTTAAGTGCTACAACTGTTTTAAGTGTTACAACTAACTGTTTTAAGTGTTACAACTAACTGTTTTAAGTGTTACAACTAACTGTTTTAAGTGTTACAACTAACTGTTTTAAGTGTTACAACTAACTGCTTTAAGTGTTACAACTAACTGTTTTAAGTGTTACAACTAACTGTTTTTAGTGTTTCTGAAACTCTTATTTCTGTCAAATGTTATCTAATATAAAAGTTGAATTAATCACTGTGTCCACTGTTACTGTCAGTTCTTCTGTTCAAAATAACTAGATAAACAAAGCCTGACTAGAAGGTTCAATGAAAGGAAGGGAAACAAACATACACATACAAGCACACATTCCTTCAAAGTGTCCAGCAGCAACAAATTAAAACAAAAACAATTAATCATTAATATAATGTAGCACATCCTTTGCAGAACGCCGCTCTCATCACGGTTCCGCCTGAAAGAAACTCGGTGTCTCGCCAGCTCTTCCATCTTATGCACTTCCCTGCCTGAAGTGTCACTTATATCCTGTGCCCATCTTTGTGCTGGTCGACTCATGTCCCTCTTTCTTGGCACCATGCTTTCTGCTCCGGGCACCATGCTTTCTGCTCCGGGCACCATGCCTTCTGCTCTGGGCACCATGCCTTCTGCTCTGGGCACCATGCCTTCTGCTCTGGGCACCATGCTTTCTGCTCTGGGCACCATGCTTTCTGCTCTGGGCACCATGCTTTCTGCTCTGGGCACCATGCCTTCTGCTCTGGGCACCATGCTTTCTGCTCTGGGCACCATGCCTTCTGCTCTGGGCACCATGCTTTCTGATACGGGCACCATGCCTTTCTGCTCTGGGCACCATGCTTTCTGCTCTGGGCACCATGCCTTCTGCTCTGGGCACCATGCTTTCTGCTCTGGGCACCATGCCTTCTGCTCTGGGCACCATGCTTTCTGCGCCGGGCACTATGCCTTCTGCTATTAATCTTTCCAGTTCCCTGTGGAGCTTGATGTGGCTAAAACATTTCAGTTTCTGAGATAGGATGCTGTTTACCAGCCAATCTTCCTTGATGTTTAGACGTCATTATTTCTTTTCTTATTTGTCCACGGTATTCTGAGACTGTTTCTAAAAATGAGCACTAGGCTGGACAAATAAATCGGACAGTTCCACAGAATCTATGTGAAGTGACAATGTTAACACCTGGACAAATAAATCGGACAATTCCACAGAATCTACGTGAAGTGACAATGTTAACATTTGGACAAAATCGGACAATTCCACAAAAATCTACATGAAGTGACAATGTCAACATCTGGACAAATAAATCGGACAATTCCGCAGAATCTACATGAAGTGACGATGTTAACATTTGGACAAATAAATCAGACGATTCCACAGAATCTACTTAAAGTGACGATGTTAACATCCTGGATGGGGGTGGGGGGAACTCTCTTCCCTATCTTGCCATTGGATTTCCTTGTCATATCTTGTGTCCCCTTTCACAGTTATTTATGAAAACACTGTCCTATATGGTACAGACTCTAAAACAGCGGTTCTCAACCTGGGGGTCACAATCCTTTGTTGGGTCGAAACGACTCTTTCATAGGGGTCGCCTAAGACCACCAGAAAACACATATCCATTGAAGTTGTGAAGTATTAATGAAAATAATTGTATGTTTTGGGGTCACCACAACATGAGGAACTGTATTAAAGGGTGGCCACTAAGTGAGGAACTGTATTAAAGGGTGGCCACAACGTGAGGAAATGTACTGAAGGGTCACCACAACATAAGGAACTGTATTGAAGGGTCACCACAACATGAGGAACTGTACTGAAGGGTCACCACAACATGAGGAACTGTACTGAAGGGTCACCACAACATGAGGAACTGTAATGAAGGGTCACCACAACATGAGGAACTGTACTGAAGGGTCACCACAACATGAGGAACTGTATTGAAGGGTCACCACAACATGAGGAACTGTATTGAAGGGTCACCACAACATAAGGAACTGTATTGAAGGGTCACCACAACATGAGGAACTGTATTGAAGGGTCACCACAACATGAGGAACTGTATTAAAGGGTCACCACAAAATGAGGAACTGTATAAAAGGGTCACCACAACATGAGGAACTGTATTAAATGGTAGCAACATTAGGAAGGTTGAGAACCCTTGCTCTGAAATAAGAATACTTTTTTTGAGAATGAAGAAGTTAAATACATTCTCAATTTTCTCCTCTTCACATTCTATTTCTTTCTTCTCTACCCCTACCCCCTTCCCATCTTTTCATGCCTCCTCCTCTTTATATTATTCCTACTCTCATCTTCTTCTTTTCTCACCTTTTCCTCATCATTTTTTGTCTCATTCCCTTCTTTCTCCAGCCCCCCCCCCTCCCCCCCCCAATTCTTTTCCCATTTTTTTCCCACCTCTCCTCTTTTTTTTCTTCTTCCCCTTTTTCTTTTCCATCTTCTTATATTAGTACTTATTCCCCTTCTTCTGTTCCTCATACCTCCTCCACTTTTAATTTCTCTCTCCATATTTTCCCTCCTTCTCTTCTTATCCCACCTCATCCTCTTTACATTTTTCATCACTCTTCTTTTCCCATTTTCTACCCCCTCCTTCCCCTTCTCATCCTCCTATTTTTCTTCATTCCCCCACCACCTCACTCTCTCCACAACAGAAACAAATAAAATCCCCTGTACAGTATATGCCTTAAAATCACATCTCAGTTGAATGAAGAAAAAACCGTACACAGACACCCCGCAAACAAACAAACAAACAGTGGGGTGAAAACAAAAGCTCCCTCAAGCCACTGGGATTTCCCCCCCACAAGCCATAGGGATTTCCCACAAGCCACTGGGGATTTCCCCACATGCCACTGGGGTTTCTCACAAGCGTGTACCCATGACTGAATGCTACAAATAGGGTGTGCTACTGGTGGGGGCGTGAGATCACAAGAAGATATCCGGGCACATGCTCCAGTCCTGGCGGGACTTGCAGTCCCAGTACTGCTGGTTGTACATGTGCATCAGGGACCCCGTGGTCATGTCCCGCTCTTTCTGGAACCACGTCGCCTTGTATGGGGGCACCTCACGACCTGCAACATATATGGACAAAATATATACATCTGGAGTCATCCACAAACATAAACTTCTGATTTAGAGTCATTCACAAACACGAACTTCTGACTTGAAGTCATTAACATGAACTTCTGAGGAAGTCATTCACAGACATAAACTTTGAACTTGAAGCCATTCACAAACATAAACTTCTGACTTGAAGTCATCACATAAACTTCTGACGAAGTCATTCACAGACATAAACTTCTGACTTGAAGTCACTCACAAACATAAACTTCTGATTTAGAGTCACTCACAAACATAAACTTGTGATTTAGAGTCCTTCACAAACATGAACTTCTGACTTAAAGTCATTCACATAAACTTCTGACAAAGTCATTCACAAACATAAACTTCTGATTTAGAGTCATTCACAAACATAAACTTCTGATTTAGAGTCACTCACAAACATCAACTTCTGATTTAGAGTCATTCACAAACATAAACTTCTGATTTAGAGTCATTCACAAACATAAACTTCTGATTTAGAGTCACTCACAAACATCAACTTCTGATTTAGAGTCATTCACAAACATAAACTTCTGATTTAGAGTCATTCACAAACATAAACTTCTGATTTAGAGTCATTCACAAACATAAACTTCTGATTTAGAGTCACTCACAAACATCAACTTCTGATTTAGAGTCATTCACAAACATAAACTTCTGATTTAGAGTCATTCACAAACATAAACTTCTGATTTAGAGTCACTCACAAACATAAACTTCTGATTTAGAGCCATTCACAAACATAAACTTCTGATTTAGAGTCATTCACAAACATAAACTTCTGACTTGAAGTCATTCACATAAACTTCTGATGAAGTCATTCACATAAACTTCCAACTTGAAGTCATTCACGGACATAAACTTCTGACTTGAAGTCATTCACCGAAATAAACTTTGAACTTGGAGTTATCCACAAACAAACTTCTGACTTGAAGTCATTCACAAACATAAACATCTGACTTGAAGTCATTCACTGACATAAACTTCTCATTTGAAGTCATTCACAAACATAAACTTCTCATTTGAAGTCATTCACAAACATAAACTTCTCATTTGAAGTCATTCCCAAACATAAACTTCTGACTTGAAGTCATTCCCAAACATAAACTTCTGACTTGAAGTCATTCACAAACAAACTTCTGCACCTTCAAAGCTCTTCAGTTCTAAGTTTCTCCGAGTCTCTAGCTAGAGCCGCTGTAGACAGACCAGTGGACTTCAACCTTTTCAGACTGACTGACTGACGTTCAACCCCACCAGGACATCACACCGAGCGATAAGCACCCAGTGACACAAAGTGCCACCATTCTGATGAGGATCACCCGTGGAGAGGTCCCAGAAGCCCTGTTCAACCAATAGGCTGGGTTATATTTGGGCCCCCAGCAACAGCCAGAGTAGGGCTTTAAAATCATGTAAACCTGCGTTCTATACTGGAATGGTATTCTAACCTTTTCAGGTGGTACCTTCCTTGATATATCTGGTACAACTTCCATCCCCCCCCCCCCCCCCCCCCCCTTTGTTGTTGTTAAAAATATAAATGTAAACAAAATGGAGGTAGATGTACAAACTGCATGAGTATGAGAACACAGAACTATCAACATTAAGATAAAAGACCAAACTGTGAAACAAGTGGAAGGATATTGATATTTTGGAAGCATCTTCATACACAAATATAAGCTACATAGATAAGATAGAAACGAAGAATCCAGCAGGTCAACAATGTCACATATGAATCTGCCAAACCTAGAAACACCCAGCTTTCCCAAAAGAGTTAAAAAGTCAAATTATATATCCAATCTTTACGCCAACTTTAGGTTACCAGTGTCAGAATGTATTTTACCAAAGAACGAAAAAAAAAAAATGCCATCTGTGAAATTAGATACCAGAAAGGCTGCAAACAAAAACAGAAGAGATGACGTGAGAAACAAACAGATTACAACAGCTACTAGAACAATACCAAATGTTAAATTCATTCAGAGACAAAAACTGTCACCTAATGAGAATGCTGGCAGTGAGAGTGTGTGACATGAAAATGGAAACACTAAGAGGCAGAGGGAGACCCAAAAGGATATGGACTGAAGGAGTCAGTGACAACCTGAGACTTCACAATATCACAGACTGTGCTTCAGCCCAGTAATCAATCATCTCTTTCAGCTTGCAACCTAGCACTTCACAGCATATTTAAAAAAAAAAAAACTGTCTTTCATGTCTGTATTTGCTTATTATTTTTAGGGTCATGAGTCTGAGGATTTAGGACTGCACGACTGGTGTTGTTGCCACAAAGTATGCAGGTGAGGCTACTTTTTTCTGCCCATCTGAGGGAAAAACTCCACCACTTTACTGGGGGTCAAAAGCGGGTTTCCAGCTTTAGAGCTAGGCACTGTAACAGCTGGGCCAGCCACTCCTGTCACAGCAGATAATGACACCCCCGAAGCAAAATCCTACCTTCAGCTCTTGCCCGTTCGGCCTCAGCCTCCCTCTGTTTCCTGATCTCCCTCTGTTTCTCCTCCAGCCTGAGCTTGACCCGGTTAGCCTCATCCCACTGTCCCTCCTCCATCAATCGCTGATCAGGCCGTCTCCTGGAGTCTGTGGGGGCCACACCTTCCTCAGGTTCATTCATTTCAATGGCCAACTGGCTGAAAAAGTATATTCTCTCAGCTCCCGGTCTGTGGAACAAAAAGAATGATTGGATCTGAAAAACTGCTTTCAGAGATCTGGTCAAAGGTTCTGACCAGCGGACATGTTTAGTATGTGGTCAAAGGTTCTGACCAGCACACTGACATGTTTAGTATGTGGTCAAAGGTTCTGACCAGCACACTGACATGTTTAGTATGTGGTCAAAAAGTCTGATCAGCAGACATGTTTAGTATGTGGTCAAAAAGTCTGATCAGCAGACATGTTTAGTATGTGGTCAAAAAGTCTGATCAGCAGACATGTTTAGTATGTGGTCAAAAAGTCTGATCAGCAGACATGTTTAGTATTGGTCAAAAAGTCTGATCAGCAGACATGTTTAGTATGTGGTCAAAAAGTCTGATCAGCAGACATGTTTAGTATGTGGTCAAAGGTTCTGATCAGCTGACATGTTTAGTATGTGGTCAAAGGTTCTGATCAGCAGACATGTTTAGTATGTGGTCAAAAAGTCTGATCAGCAGACATGTTTAGTATGTGGTCAAAAAGTCTGATCAGCAGACATGTTTAGTATGTGGTCAAAGGTTCTGATCAGCAGACATGTTTAGTATGTGGTCAAAGGTTCTGATCAGCAGACATGTTTAGTATGTGGTCAAAGGTTCTGATCAGCAGACATGTTTAGTATGTGGTCAAATGTTCTGACTAGCACACAGATGTGTTTAGTATGTGGTCAAAGGGTCTTACCAGTACACTGGCGTGTTTAGTATGTGGTCAAAGGGTCTGATCAGCGGACATGTTTAGTATGTGGTCAAAGGTTCTGACTAGCACACAGATGTGTTTAGTATGTGGTCAAAGGGTCTTACCAGTAAACTGGCGTGTTTAGTATGTGTTCAAAGGGTCTTATCAGCACTCTGACATGTTTGGGGTCTAGTGTTGGAGTTTCATCACTGTATACACAAAATGTCTGTCTATTATGTGCTCCTTGTTACAAAGTTGGCTGTTACTATGTTCCCTGTCTGTTACTATGTTCCCCACCCATTACCAAGATGCCTATTCCTATGTTCCCTGCCTGTAAACAAAATGTCTGTCTATTGCTGTGTTCCCTGCATGTTACCAAAATGTCTATTACTAAGCTCCTTGCCTGTTACCAAAATGTCTGTCTACTGCTATGTTCCCTGCCTGTTATCAGGATGTCTGTCTGTTACTATGTTCCCTGCCCATTCCAAGATGTCTCTCTATTTCTATGTTCCCTGCCTGTTATCAAGACGTCTGTCTATTACTATGTTCCTTGCCTGTTACCAAGATGTCTGTCTATTACTATTACTATGTTCCTTGCCTGTTAAAAAGATGTCTGTTACTTTGCTCCCTGCCTGTTACAAAGAAGTCCGTCTGTTACTTTGTTCCCTACTAGTTACCAAGATGTCTGTTTATTACTATGTTCCCTGCCTGTTACCAAGATGTCAGTCTGTTACTATGTTCCCTGCCCATTACCAAGATGTCTGTTACTATGTTCCCTGCCTGTTACCAAGATGTCTGTCTGTTGCTATGTTCCCTGCCTGTTACCAAGATGTCTGCCTTCTGATATGCTACTGGATCACTTATCCACTTCTGTAGTGATGGAATATCTATCCACTTCTGTACTGCTGGATCATCTGTCCAATTCTGTACTACTGGATCATCTGTCGACTTCTGCACTGCTGGATTATCTATCCACTTCTATACTACTGGGTCATCTATCCACTTCTGTACTGGTTTTCTATCCACTCCTAACTATTGGACCATTTATCTACTTTATACTAGACTATCTAATGGATCATCTATCTACTTCTGTACTGGATCATCTACCCACGTCTATACTAGACTATCTAACAACTTCTATACTACTGGATCATCTATCTACTTCTGTACTGCACTATCTATCAACTTGTATCTACTGGATCATCTATCCACTTCTATACTACTGGCTCATTTTTCCACTTCTATTCTACTGGATCATCTATCCACTTCTATACTACCGGCTCATTTATCCACTTCTATCTACTGGATCATCTATCAACTTCTATACTACTGGCTCATTTATCCACTTCTATCTACTGGATAATCTATCCACTTCTATCTACTGGATCATCTATCCACTTCTATTCTACTGGACTACAACAGACACTATCAGTTTTAATTAGGTGTTTCAACATGATTTACAATTCTGAAGTTCTTGGTTTGATTCCAGTTGCGTGTTATTTGGCAGCAGTCTATCTTGTGTTGATTTTGGCTACTGCATTGAGAGCCAACCAGTCAGAAAGCAATGGCAACCTATCAAACCTAAAACTGCCTTGTAAAACCAAACAGTAAACATTTCTGGAGTTGGTTCTGAAAAGTTCTGTAAAGTATACACAGATACATGTTTCGACATGAACTTACAGAGGTGGTTTGACCTTCCACAAACATTTGTGTGGGCCGGTCTCAAACACAGGTTTGCCCTTGTTGGACTCTTCTGTGTGCACGATCTCAGCTCCTTCCATCTTCTGGTCCCATGTCCCGGTCAGCACCCACTTGGCAGTACCTTGGGCATCAGTCACCACCCCAGTCACCTGAGAAGCAACATTTACTTCTTATTTAAGGTGCAAATCCTGGGTTAGGATAGACTCTACCAAGAAAATGTGTTCTTCTTGTGACTGCACAGAGTCCAAATGATGGCTTATCATTCAAGACACTTTATTCTTTCTTTTTCAGCCACCTGTAACTATAAAATCATTTCCATCTTGACAAAAAATGCATGGAATACAGCAATAAATAAGAAGTGATTGGGAAGACTGTTCATCTATCACTAGTGATAAGGACCATTGTCCATTCTCTCTTTCATCTGTCATGAAACTACTGCTGATCTGTCAGTCCGGAGGTGGCTTGTAAACCCAATAGGGGCCTGGAGGGATCTAGGTCGATGAGGACAGGGAAGAGTATCTGTAGATAAAGGAATTGTTATACGGGTCTTTCTAGCCTGTCTTCAACTGATAAACGCAGTGGGCACAGATAAAAGGTGTTTTATATGAACTACACAGAGTCAACTTCATTGTTACCTATAAATTAGTTAGTCAGTCGACAGATTATCCTCACTGCACCTCGAACCACTCAGTCAGTGCTCGGATCCCCTCCTCAGCAAATCCCGCAGCGTGTAGCAGCTAACGACACAAGTTCTGTGTTGATTCATAATTCTTCTTTGGCTACCCACAAAGTGTTCTTGTTTGGTGACACCCCGTTTAACATGTTGTTCTTGCAGTCTGACCATGGTTGCAGATTCCCAGTTCTCAGTTGGTTCACGCAAACGTCTTAACTCTCCTAGAGCATTCAGTAAATCAGCCTGGTCCATGGCTTGTACGGCTTTCACAGTAGCCTTACCTTTAAGTCTATCAGCTTGCTCATTTCCTTGTTAAACTATATTAATAAAGTAACAGAAAATGTATTGATCAGCACTCACAGAAAGAAGTAGAAAGATAGAAGAACACACTAGACAACATTACATAAAAATCAAAAGCTATAGTTACCATATTGGGAATTGAACATGTCATCTCTAGACGGCGTGTGAGCCTTGATATGGATACAAGTGCACTAAGAACATAGTCAACTAGGCACTCCCCCCCCCCAACCCAAAGTGTCTCATTGGCCATGTTTATCATACAGCTTGAAATCCACAACTATGGAATACGGACAAAATTCATTTGAAACCATTGAAATGGCACCATAGGTTAAAAAAATTTATATTAACAAAGTATATGTCGAATAACAAGCACAGCAACAATTTACGAACACAGTAGACCTTAATGCTTTGTCTAGAATACACAAACATTTAAGAAATGTTTTTGATTAGTAAGTTCTGGTGTGTATACGTCATTCCTATAAATAAACAGAGGGGGAACCCTTGAGGCTGTTAAATATTATATATTAATAAAGTAACAAAAAATGTATTGAACGGCGCTCATAGAAAGAAGTAGAAAGATAGAAGAACACACTAGACACACAAAAAAAATCGAAAGCTATAGTTACCGTACTTGTTAAACTATGAATTATTCACAGGGAGACAAGAAGTATGAGAGACGACGACAAGCTTACACATACCTTCCTGGGGTTCTCCCGGGAGAAGTAGCTGTAGGCGGAGTACTTGAGGTGGCACTTGTCCCCGTTGAGGTGGTTGGTGATGTCCATCTCCCCGTGGTTGTCCACCCACAGCTTGCCCACGATGATGTTGTTGACTGTTGTGGTCACCTTGCGCCAGGTGTAATGGTGACCTGACTTGTGAAACACCAGGTGGGCAATACCTGTCATAGAGAGAGAGAGTGAGCAATACCTGTTACAGAGAGAGAGAGAGAGAGAGTGAGCAAAACCTGTCACAGAGAGAGAGAGAGTGTGAGCAATACTGGTCAAAGGCAGAAAGAGCGAGGCAGAGGAGAGAAATACTTTTTACACACATTGGTAGTGGTTTTTTTTTTTTTAAATCACTGTCTGCCTCTTCCTTGCTCACTTTTAACTTTTCCATCCTGTATGTTTGAAAAGAAAATCATCTTTCTGTGTTTTTCAAGAGTACTGCGCTATAGGGAGGTTGAGGGGGTGGGTGGATCACATCCCGTGACAAGCAAGACATGCTCATGTTAGAAAAACTTCTCTATATAAACATATTGTGTCTTTTAATGTGGCCAAACTATTTTCCTTGTCTTTTTCAAGACAGAGATAAACAGATCTTTTAGGATGTTTCACTGTTTGAGATCCCTCTGTATAGTGTCTGCTTGTGAGGTCTGTCTTCGTACTTGGAATCTAACTTGCCTCTTGGGCAACTTCAACCTGATATCAGCAGTCTTTTCTATGTGTCATTTTCTGCCTTGTGCTGAACAGAGAAAGAATTATTTTCTTCTATCTTCTGTAGATTTCACATAGTGCATTCACAAAAACAAAGTGATTCTGTATTTGATTGCTTTTGTTTTCTATGAAATATGACCTATTCTTCTGTACATCTAAATCTTCTGATTCAATTCTTCTTCTTCTTTTTTCTTTTATGCGTTCAATGGCTGTAAACTTTAGTGGATAGTTTTGGTTGTTTGTCCACATCTGGATCCTAGTGCTGTTCCAGAACTTGAGTTCTGTCTGCACATCTGTTCCAAAGATGTGACTTATTTGTGTGCAGACTGCTGGTTCTTTGCCTTTTGGACAGATGTACTTTGACTTCGTAAGGAATCATCTAATTAGTCTACTCTTATGATATTCTGGTCCCCCCCCCCCCTTTTCCCCCCATAAAAGGGCTTTGGAACAGGGAAGACTGAATTCTTCTTAAAGTACTTACCCATGGGAATAATCTGAAGATATCTGCCGCGGAACTTGGTTGTCATGGTGAACTCCTGCCAGGTGCTCCACTCCCTACCATCGATGTGCATGGCCAGCATGGGAGGGTGATGGGAGACCTGTCCCACACAGACAAGTTATCAATGATTTAGAAGTTTAGATCAAACAAAAAGTAAAAAAAATTTTTTTTTTACTAAGAAAAGCCTGAAATTTGACTACAACGATAATGAGAAATTTACTACCAAGATAGTGAAAATGTAATAATCTGATCACAAATACAGTTTAAAAAGTTGATAATGTAAAAGTGCCAATTAGGGGCAACCTATAAATGTAATGTTACGGCAGGCAACAAAGCTCTTAGCCCTGGCTGACTGTTGGTCTAGAGGGAAAGCTCTGACAGGACAGACAAGAGTATTGCTCTTCTGATCTGTGGACAAAGCATGTTGCTCTTCTAATCTGGCATCTCCTGCAGCATGCTTCGCTCCAAAAGTGCTGCTGTTATCTTACCTCTGCAGTAAACAAGGTACGCTGAGAGAGGGATCATGCAACACTTGGTCTGTACAATACTGTCCAGGCGTTGTACTACAAAGATAAGCAGGGACCTCGCAAGCAGGGAACCTCAAACAGGGAAACATCCTAAAAGATCTGAGCTGGCTGCCAGCCTAGTAGTCGACACCAGCTTGTCACAATTAGGGATATTTTAAAAATGAGTTACTGGGGAAAAAAAGACAAGGGAAATAGTTTGGCCACATTAAAAGACACGGCATGTTTATATAAAGAAGTTTTTCTAACGTGTGCGTGTCTTGCTTGTCACGGAATGTGATTTCATTCCCAGCTGTGATTCCCCTGCCTCTCCCTATCAGACAACACTACTAACTGAAAAGACAGAAAGGGGCCAGTCAATTCTTCTTCTTCTTCTTCTTTGTTCACCGGCTGTAAGCTCCGGCAAAAAGTCCTGGTTGTTTGTCCATTTGGACTGTGGCCTGAGTGTTGTGTGTACATCCGCTTTACTGACTTATTTGTGTGCAGCTGGTTGTTCCTTGCCACTCAGGCAGATGCACTCAAACTTTGAAGGGAGTCCCCAGTTAGTCGACTCTTATGACATGCTTGTTGGGGAGGCAGTGGGTTTATTCTTGTTTACCCCACTGAGGAGCCTCAGAACCCATACAGGGAAGTCAATTAACGACATGCTAAAGGTTTAATAAGTAGATAATGCAAATTTACTGCTATGAAAATTTAAAGAAGTTCAAATTCTGATTAATCACTAAACGGCATACAATCTTTACAAAAATTTGCCTAGACTCCATCATTAACCAGTCTTCCAGCTTCTACTCTGTATCCAATCATTACAACATAAACCAAAAGAACCCCCCCCCCCTTCCCCCCAAAAAAAAAAAAAAAAAAAAAAAAAAAAACAATATGTCTAACGGAAGCCAATCCCCTTTATCTTATTATCTGAGCCGACTACCACTGTATTTTGAATGCACTCTACCCACCTGTTGTTATTTTCTTCTCTACATGGAAACGATTATGTTATGGATAATTTGTGCTGTCTCTCTACTGGAAAGATTAGTTACGGGTTATGTTTGCTGTCTCTCTACTGGAAAGATTAGTTACGGGTTATGTTTGCTGTCTCTCTACTGGAAACAATTAATTACTGGTTATTTTGATGTACCTATATGGAAGATATTGATCTCTGGTTGGCACTTTGCTGTCACCGGAAGACAATAATTACTGGTTGTCATTTTCACTCAACAGTTCTTATTCCAATATCTTCTTCTTCTTCACGTTCACCAGCTTTAAACTCCGTATTTAGTTGACTTTTTCAACTTGCTTGTGTTTGTGCGTGGGTAGAAAAGAGGGGTGGGGGGAGAGAGTGGGAATTTTTTTCTTTCTATTAGGGCCTGGACTTGACGCACTTCTATAAAAACTTTACGTCTTATTATTGCTATCAGAAAAGACATTGATTTGCTATACTTTAAAAGAAGATCAACTGAGGCTTATGGTTTGTATCAAAAGACATTGGTCAGAGGGCTGACCCAGCAATGACTGATAAAAACTAAGCTGATCAACTCTTTCAGTCCAAACAACACACCATGTGCTTCTCTGACTATTCTCCACACGTCTCAAACATCACAGCAAGTGTCTTCTTATATTTCAGTTTTTGGTCAGCATGTACTAAATAAATCTGGCAACCACAGAGGTATATTTCAATTCTATAATACATACAGCAGTTAGAATTTATGTATAAATAATGCTTTTTGTACAAAACCTTATGAGACAGTAGACAGACAGTAAATTTTGGTCATGTTATGTAAGAAGGAATAATTTCGAGTACTTGGTGAGAACTGACAAGATTTATCGGGGAAACAAATTACAATCAGAAAAAAAAAGTATGTCCAATTTTAGTTTACCCATTTATTCTTCTATAGCCTGGATAATGGGTCATTTATTCTTCTATAGCCTGGATAATGGGTCATTTATTCTTCTATAGCCTGGATAATGGGTCATTTATTCTTCTATTGCCTGGATAATGGGTCATTTATTCTTCTATAGCCTGGATAATGGGTCATTTATTCTTCTATTGCCTGGATAATGGGTCATTTATTCTTCTATAGCCTGGATAATGGGTCATTTATTCTTCTATTGCCTGGATAATGGGTCATTTATTCTTCTATTGCCTGGATTATGGGTCATTTATTCTTCTATTGCCTGGATAATGGGTTATTTATTCTTCAATTGCCTGGATTATGGGTCATTTATTCTTCTATTGCCTGGATTATGGGTCATTTATTCTTCTATTGCCTGGATAATGGGTTGGAAACCTTTTAGCAGTGCTGCACCCCTGCTGAGTCACTCTGTGTGACAATCTACATTCATCCTATTCTATATAGAATAATTCTTCTGCTTCTAGTCCAGCGGTTCTCAACCTATGGGTCGCAACCCATTTTTTGGGTCCAACGACTCTTTCACAGGGGTCACCAAAGACCATCGCAATACAAATATTCACTGAAGTTATGAAGTAGCGACAAAAATAATTGTATTGTGGGGGGGGGGGGGGGGGGGGGGGGGGAGAGTTGCCACAACATTAATGGGTCGCAGCATTACGAAGGTTAAGAACCACTAGGAGAGAATGGGAGAGAATGCAGAGTGAGAAAAAACAATGAAATTCATAAAGTTGTCGAAATATTAACTAGTTACTGACATCCTCAGAGCTAACAAACTGCAGTGTTTGGAGCATATAGACACAATGACAGACAACAGAGATAAAAGCTGTGTATGCAAAAGAGGTGAATTAGAGTAGACCACAAGACAGACCAAGTAGACGGTGAAGAGTTAATATACACGCAGACCTACAAATACCTGTTGTCACCAACTGGGAAAAAAAAAGGCCAACCATAGAGGTGAACAAAGGTGGATGATATCTGCAGCAATGAACTAATTAGCCCTGCGGTTCAGAATGCTAAAGAATAAGAAGAAGAACTGTACTTCTCATACCCAGAAAAAAAGTGCTGGTAGAAAGTAACACCTAAGTTGAACACCTGTTCTCACCTGCTCAGAGATACCTTTCCACCCAAGGTCTTCCATTCTGTCAAACTCAAAGGTCTCCCCCAGCAGCGGATTGAAGGGTTTGCCCACCCTGAAGAGAGTGGTGGCATAGGCAGACACCGTGAAGGCAGCCACCCAGGCCATCTGCTCGGCCGAGTCCCCACACCTGGCAGCGTGGTCAAGGATCTCGGCATACTCCATCTCCTCCATGATCCTCTGCAGCATCGACAGCGGCTCGTTGAAGTTCACCTGCGGAAGGTCAAGTTAAGATATGAACCGGAAAGGCAACAGCAGCTTTTAAAAGCTTAAATTATATACTTTTAAAACCAGATAAAACGTATTTTCAATTCTAATGTTATTTCAATTTTAACGTTTGCCACACTGAAAGCTGTGGACCCCTCAAAACATGGAACAAAAGTTAAATGAATTAAAAAGACAGATGCCTGAGGAAACCGGAGAATATTCCATTCAATAAAGGCAAAGAAATAAGAGAAATGTGCGGACACCCAGTTTATCAACAGATATAAGAAAAAGAAGATGATGACATAATGGCCACATCATGAGGGTAGACAGAGTAGTTCACACACACACAAAAAAGAAGACCTTTTTTCGTTTGCTTGAAATAAGCTATCTATATCTGCAATGTTGTCTCTAGTATGAACTTCACTGTCTTTTGTAATTCCCTCAGTGACCCGTAAAGTTTGACCTGCATCGATGTTTCTCTTAACCAAAAGTTTTGCCTTGATATGTTGTATTTGGGACAGTATTGGAGGACGTGATCTGTTGTCTCAGGTGCTAATCCCCGTGTGCACATGGCTGATTCGCCAATTTTAAATTTTGTGTACATGTGGCTGCGAAGTTGACTGTGTCCTGTTCTAAGGCATAGAATAATAACTTGCTCTGGTCTGCCCATAATATGGTAACCGTCTTGGTGGCTTTATGATAGATTTGATTATTCTCTTCTTTTGCTGATAAGAGTTTGGTACGTCAGGTTGTTCTTCATTTGCACCTTTCTTAGGCATTGAAATGGTAAACAAACAGGCTGAGGAAATGTCCTACAGCAGTGGTCTCCGACCTATTTCCAAGTCCCACCCCCCCCCCTCCCTAAGTATATAGCAGACCCCCCCCCCCCCATGATTAAAAGGAGAACAATAGATTCCACAACAAGGGAAACAGTATGGAGATCAGTTTTGGTCAGGATGTGTTCTTCCCCTATAAATGCCTGTGTTATCACATTCATTAGACTTTTAACTGTAGATACACAAACTTAAGAAAAAAAAAAAAACCCGACCATGGCTTTTTGTGTTACATATGCACATTTAAAAAGTATTTTATTATTTTTTTTACTAATCAATTTCAAAACTGCCTGAGGTCCCCCTTGAGCCCCTCATAGTGCCCCCCCCCCTCCCCCAGGTGGGAGCCCACTGTCCTGGAGAAACCTCCAAGGAACATTGCTGGACTGAGTTCCATCCATGAGATGAAAAAGACTTGCAAGGATAAAAGGGAACAGAGGATCAAAGACCTATGGAGAGGTATAATGGAACAGGAGGATGGTGATGATGATGTTACTGAAACACCTGCACCCACTAAACCCATGTCATTCAGAGCACTTTGCAAAACACTTCAACTCTTTCAGTCCCAGCTACCCCGTTTATTAATCCTTTCTTCATTTACGCTTGCTCTTAAAAGGGCAGCTGAAACGTTATGTTGCGGTTAACAGCTAGCCTACAATATCTGCCCCTTTCGGTCGACTACATTCAATTTAAGAAAATCCTAAATCTGTTGCCTTTTATGACATGCTTGTTATGGGCCAGCGTGTTAATCCATTTTCCCTCCACAATGGGACCCCAGAACCCCCATAGGGAAATGTTCAAGTCTGAAGCAGTTACAATAATAGGACTATCAAACAGCCGCAGTAAAAAATTCCCTGTGTACGTTCCAGGGCCTCATGGGAAGGAAGGAGGGGGAGGGGGGGGGGAGGGACAAGAACATACCCACTGATTTAACAACATGTATGTCGTAAGAGTCAACTTCAACTAACTGGGGACTTTTTTCGAAGTCGGAGTGCATCTGCATGAGAGGCAAGGAACCAACAACCTGCATACTCAGGTTCTGGAACAAGAATAACGTCCAGAGGCGGACAAACAACTAGAACTTTCTGCCGAAGTTTACAGCCAGTGAAGGTGGAGAAGAACTTAGAAATGGAGAGCATGGGTCAATGAGAAAACAGGATTCAGCAGGGGTAATCCTTTCATTTTCAAGTACCAGTATCAATATCAGTACTATAACTTTTTCTATACACAAATGTTATGGTTAAATACAGTTATCAATATCAGTACTATAACTTTTTCTATACACAAATGTTATGGTTTAAAACAGTTATCAATATCAGCACTATAACTTTTTCTATACACAAATGTTATGGTTTAAAACAGTATTATATCAGCACTACAACTTTTTCTATACATACAATACATGTTATAGTTTAAAACAGTTATCAATATCAGCACTATAACTTTTTCTATACACAAATGTTATGGTTTAAAACAGTATTATATCAGCACTACAACTTTTTCTATACATACAATACATGTTATAGTTTAAAACAGTTATCAATATCCGCACTAAAACTTTTTTTTATACATAAATGTTATGGTTTAAAACAGTTCAAGACCATGAGGATCCATCTGTGCCTCCTCACTGTTCACTTGCTCTGAAAGAACCTTTACAACATCCAGCTTGTCATGCATCAGTTCACCACCAAGTTGTGCAGAGCCAGCCAGTCTATCTCTCTGTTCATTTCCTAATACACCAGCATTTCCTGGGGAACATATCCAAAAGACACTAGCTACCCGGGACACCTGAAGCGATGTTTGCCACTCTTCACGAAACATACCGGTCTCCAATTTTCTCAACATGCTCTGTGAGTCAGTTACAATTATGAGATGTGTGTACAACTGATTCTCAAGCCAGCGAAAGGCTTCAGTGTCTGCATCCACCTCCATTCTCAGACTAGACGTTGTGATATCGTGCCAGGCTTTGTTGCACTAAGCGACGTCCATTCACTTTTGCTAAGAACCCCCATGCAGTTCATCTGCCTCTCAACACAGAGCCATCTGTATAGCTTATCACATCACCTGGGTGAGAACTGTCCTGAATCATTTGCTGAACTTCTGATTCTTCAGCACCCTCTGGCCAGTCTCTGCACTCACGGCCTTAAGTGATGAGAACACTACACATGTCTGACTTTTGCTGGGATATTCTGACCCACTCCCCTCCTTGCTCTATGTTATCAAGCCTATAAGTAAAGTAAAGTAAAGATCCCTTATTACGCCTAAGGGGCATCGGGTATATGGGCAGAGCGTCTTATATTTTTACAGAACAATCCGCACTGGATGGGTAATGTGGTCAGCATTACGCCAGCCATCTTTACTTTCCCAGGACAGCCATCCTGGTACCCATTTTAGGCTGGGTCGACCTGCGGCGCCATCAAGCCTATAGACATGTCTAATTGTGTCTTCAACTTGTGCTTCCAAGACCTTCCTCTTTTCAGTCTGTGACCCTTAGCTCTGTCTAGGGCTTCCTGCAGGAGGTGCTTCTTGTCTGCAACTACCCTGAGATATGACTTAAGCATGCAGCTCTTTGAACCTATCTGTAATAGTCGGCAGTGCGTGTATATATCGCATACATACTAATGGGGCATCTCTTGTAGCTCCCAGAATTACCCTCATGGCTTCATTCTGTATGCGTTAAATTTTCATTAGTTGACACTGAACAAGTTAAAATAATAACACTATGGGATCGAAGAAACCTGACCTAGATAAGCCGCTCCCTGGGTGGGTTTCAGGGCCCCATTGGGGAGAATAAATAACAGACTCCCTACCCCCCTGAAAAAACATGTCGTAAAAGTTTACTAATTATGAGTTTCAGTATTTTTTGGTATGCAGATGCTGGTTGTTCGCCTCTCAGGTAGATGCACTCCAACTTTGACGGAAGCCACCTCTGAATAGCTGACTCTGATGACATGCTTGTTAGGGGTCCACAGTAGGTCTATTCTTTTCAGCCCCTACAATGGGGACCCCGAAACCCACATGGGGAAAGCTGGGGTTGGTTTATGGCAAGGGCGCTGATACAAAGAAACAAAAAATGGTGGCGCAGGAGGAGGAGACACTTTATAAGTTCGTAAGGGGATTCAGTGCGCAAAACCTTGTTTAAGTGTGCAATAATACTAATCTTTTTCACTGTGCTGAACTGTAAAGAAATACAATAATTTATCTGAAATAATATCAAATGTGCTAACAAATACTTAAATAGAGAATGTGCATACATAATTTGGACAGCCAACTAGCTTCCTTGCAAATTGAAAAAAATTAAAAAAACAGGGGGGGGGGGGGGGGGGAACAGCACACCTTTAACACTGGGTAGGGGAATAAAAAAGGGGTTGAGGTCAAGACCTCAGGCTCTGGCACCTCAGGCTCCTGTAAAGAACATGCAACTAACTGCAACCAGCAAACCCCCCTTCCCCTATCCACTTACTGGCATCGGAATCTTGGACAGCTCCTTCCCAATTGCATTCTTCATGAAGCTCCACAAGTTGAGGCTGATGTTGGGCTTGTCCGGGATGCGCTTGCGTCTCTTCCTGCGGGAGCTCAGTGAGCAATCTGAGCCGTGGGAATCTGAGGAAACTGACTTTGGCAAACGGATCTTGTCCAGGCTGCCGGTCCTTTGATGCTCACGCTGGAGATGAACACAAAGTTGCTTAATAAAACAATTACGTAACAATTTCATAACATATGGTGTTAGGTATCATATAAAATAAGATGTGGTTTTCCAGATGGATGATGAGAATCCCCTGGACAGATAAAAATAGTAATGAGGATGTCTTGAAAGAACCTGGCTCACGAAGAGAACTGATTGCCCACAACAGACAGAAACTTAGATCAGCCTTTCTCTGGCTTGAGAATCAACTTGGTTGTGTCATTGATGCACGAGAAAAGAGACAATCTACATTCTTTAGTTATGTGACGAGAAAGAGAAAACTGGTGTACATCGTGACAGTAGGAAAGCTGGAGGGGAGGGAAAGCTGGAGGGGAGGGGAGGCAGAGGGAGACCAAGAGAAAAGATGTTGGACAGTCTGACTTCATGGCATGGAGGATCATCTTGTCAGAGTTGTCTGAAAGTACACGAGACAGAAGATTGTGGATAGACATGACTATCAACACCACACGGCATGTACTTTAAGAAAAAGAAGAAGATATTAGGTAACAAGCAAATAACAAGTGATATTAGATAATAATTCCTGGTGGGTTTTGGGATCCCATTTTGAGTGAGAGAAGAATAGAACCCATCCCACAATAACATATTTTAACAGTTGACTAATTAGGGGTGTTTCTTTTAAAGTTGAAGTGCATCTACCTGAGAACCATCAGTCTGCATTTCAACAAGCCAGATCTGTAAAACTCAAGTTCTGAAGCAAGGCTAAAAGTCCGGAAATAAACAAACAACCAGAACTTTCTGCCGGAGTTTACAGCCAGTGAACGGTAGGTAGACAAATAAGAAACAATCACATTACCATATTTTGTAACACGCACATAACTTATGATATGATGAAACAATCACATAAGATATAATATAAGGTAACAATCACATAACATATTCTGATGTTAGTGAACGAATACACTGCGACATGGAATGAGATTTTCTATTACATTTCCAAAGATTTTCTCTTTGACAGTTTCCATGTTCAGACTCCAAAAGAATTTCTACATTTACATATATTAGAGTTGCTGTGTAGTTACAAAAAGTGCAAACACAAAACTTTTTTAGACAGAAACTACTTTCTTTCTGAATCTATGTACACACTGAGGCTATGTAAATGTATACACCGAAATAACTCTGTGTAGATATGAGATTACCATATACAAACTGAGATAACTCTGTACATATGAGATTACCAAGTACAACAATAAGATCACTGTGTACACACTGAGATTACCATGAATGTGCATACAGTAAGATGAACACATACACACTGAGATCGCATGTATACATTGAGATGACCCTGTACACACTGCGATGACCATGTACACACTGAGATTACTATGTACATACTGGGATCACCATGTACACATTAGAGAAGACAGTTTACAGATTGAGATCACCATGTGCACACTTGGATCCAAATGTACACATAGAAAAACTACTATCTACACACTGTGATGACCATGTACACACTTTCATGAAAACCATGTACACACCATTGCTTCTAGTACACAATGAAATTAGTATGTGCACATTGTGACTACTGGTAAATAATGTGAGATGCCTGCGCACACAGTGAAATGACCGTTTACACTCACAAAGACCATAGACACATAAGACTCACCGAGACCACAGACACATGGACTCACCAAGAACATAGACACATGAACTCGCCCAGACCATAGACACATAGACTCACCAAGACCACAGACACATGGACTCACCAAGAACATAGACACATGAACTCACCAAGATCATAGACACATGGACTAACCAAGACCAGACACATAGACTCACCAAGACCATAGACACATGGACTCAGGAAGATCACAGACACATGGACTCACCCAGACCACAGACACATGAACTAACCAAGACCAAAGACACATAGACTCACCAAGACCATAGACACATGGACTCATGAAGATCACAGACACATGGACTCACAAAGATCACAGACACATGGACTAACCAAGACCACAGACTCACCAAGACCACAGACACATGAACTAACCAAGACCATAGACACAATCACTCACCAAGACCATCGACACATGGACTCACCAAGACCATAGACACATGGACTCACCAAGACCATAGACACATGGACTCACCCAGACCATAGACACATGGACTCACCAAGACCATAGACACAATCACTCACCAAGACCATAGACATATGGACTCACCCAGACCATAGACACAAGGACTCACCAAGACCATAAACACATGTACTCACCAAGACCACAGACACAACACAGACTCACCGAGAGCTTCTTTGGTGAAGTTTTTGTTGTGTACACTCTTGCCTCGTTACTGCTGCCCTCAGACTCTGATTCACTGGAGACATCTGGGTAGCTCTCCATGCTGTCTGTACGCCTGTCAGCAGAGATAGGAGCAGGGAAACTTGTTAACATGGGGGGCAACATGCCGGTCTATAAGTCCTGGGTTTGAAACCGCACTAAGGTGGATTTTTATATGTGGGTGTGGGGGTTCAAATGATAATTGTAATCTTCTGAAAGAAACTATAATAATCATGCCAAGGTCTTGTAACCTGTCCATATTTTTGTTAAGAATGACAAGAGTGATAAGCACATGGCATCACAGTGCAGATAAACACAGTGACACCATAATGACAGTTTAAAGATGATCGTGTCACTCTTCACATGCACCAGAGAGGAGCAGCATTCTGTCATAAGTCTTCTGATCAGTGAAGGGGTGAACCTACAGAAAATCATCAGCGAAGGAAGGTTCAGTATGGTAATGCATGCCTGTCAGTCCAGTAAGTGTAGGAGTGGAGGAGTAGAAAGTTTCAAAATGGTGTGACTTCTGTGGTAGATTGCTCACGACAAAGTGCCTGACCCATGATGTCACATGCTTAACACCCTTGACATTGTTCACGACAAAGTGCCTGACCCATGATGTCACACACTTAACACTCTTGACATCCCCACGGTATGGTTATTGTAATTTCTATCGCACTGCTAAGGTTTTCGTTTTGAAGCCCCCTCACATATGACCTAGGCTCCGAGACTAAAAAGGGCACCAGAAAGAAATCTGGAAGATCCCCAAGTGGGTTCTGTGGCCCAATTGTGGGTGAAAACAAGAACAGACCCACTGCCACCCTAACAAACATGTCGTAAGAGTCGACTAACTGGAGACATCTTTGAAGTCGGAGCACATCTGCCAGAGAGGCAAGGAACCACAAGTCTGCTTTCACAAAAGCCAGATCTGTGAAACGGATGTGCATGCTGCACTCAGGTTCTGGAACAAGACTAAAGTCCGGAGATGGACGAACACCCAGAGCTTTCCATTGGGAGTTTTCAGCCAGTGAAACACACAGAAGAAAAATTCTGGGAAGAAAAGCTGGCGATGTGATGTGGACCACTGAAGCGTATCAATTGGGGAGTATTATATGCCCAGTACAATGTTAAATCACGTGCCTCTTGGGTTCAAATCCTCAACAAGATGGTTAAAAAAAACATTTTTTTTTTAATATAACCGACCTAGGCTCCCATTTAAATCCAGCCTAAAATGGATACTTGGAAATGTCTTCAGATGTAATGGCAGCCAGTGTTGATCACATCACCTACAGAGTGCCAGCTGGTCTATACAAATTTAGGTGTAGCACCATATGCACGAAAACTGTATGCTGTTACAATGTTCAATGGAATCAGAAGTAGTGAAATGGCTAGCCCTTTTGCTAACTGATTCAATGGTCATGAGTTCAAACCTCATTGAGATAAAAGATTTTTTTTTAATTTGACCTGATCTATTTGTGCCTCTGCACTGCTCACACACTCCCAAAGGGCCCTCACAACATCTAGCTTGTCATACATCAGTTCACCACCAAGTGGTCAAAAGGTGTCTGGCTTGATACTGAACACATTCCCATCATGTGCTGATTGGTCAATACAGATATGAGGCTAGAACCACACAGTTTACTGCCTCATGCCTGACAAAAAAGGTTCTTATTACTCTGACTCTGAAATGCTGACAATCTGGCATAGCCATCTGCTACACATTCCTGCGAAAGCCTAAAAACCCACATTGTTCTTGACAAGCCTAGTTAATAGCATTTGTTCTATTGGTGCCTGCACAGTGGTTAGGATTGGACATGATTAGATCTGAAATTCTCCCTCAGCCTTCAATAGTGCCACAGTGATGAGGTTACATGGTTACTGTATGGGTCACCATATAAATTATTTTGAATTTTGAAGTCTAACAGAATGTAGCCGTTTCACTGTGTACTCTATCTGTGTTTACTGATTACTGCTAATCCTATATTAATTTTTTTTTAAATTAAAAAAATCAAATCTTCAAATTCATAAAAATTTATCATTGCCTGTGCAAACTTTTTATTTTTATAAACTTTCCAGAAATCTACATGTTTCCGGGGTGATAGGGTTAAATGCTCCACAAATATCTGTTAAATACTCCACAGATATCTGTTAAATACTCCATAGATATCTGTTAAATACACTACAGATATCTGTTTAATACTCTGTTGTCTCTGCAATGATACATATGTGCATGCTTGTTTTGTAAATGTTTTAAAATACAGCTGGCCGAGTGATTTGAACATTAGGCTCTCATTCTGAAGACCCAGCTTCAAATCATGATTAAGAAAATTAACATATTTTTCAGTAAAGCAGGTAAAAATAGCCATCCTTACAGACAGGGTCTGTGGCAACACACAACAATAACAACAACAACAAGGGAAACTGACCTGTGCATCATGTCTGAGGGAGAGTGAGGAAGAGCTACAGTCAACTCTCTGTCTTCAAGCTGATGCTCAAATGCATCCACAAATTCATCTTCCTCTGAATCTGAACAAGAAAACAAAAGATAGCGTTCAATATCTTCATCATTGCTATCATCAAAGTTACAGTTATATCACCATCATTATCAACTTCTTCTTTTTCCCTTTCCTTTTTTACCGCCCGGCTGTCGAGGTAGAAATCTTTTTCTTCTTGGCGGTCACCGGCTGATGAGCTCCAGCAAAAGGTTCTGATTGTTCATCAAACTCTGGACTTTTGTCACATTCCACAGTGATGGATTGACATCCATTTTACAGATCTAACTCATTTGAATGCAGACTGTTGCTTCTTTGCCTCTCAGGCAGGTGCACTCCGGCTTCGAAGGAAGCTCCCAGTTAGTCGACACTTACGACTTGTGATAACATCACAGGAAAGAAGTTAAATGTAGAATAGCTCAAGCAAAGGTAGCATTTGACAGAAAAGAACATTCACTGTAATCTTTCTTTGTCCATTCAGACTAGAAAGAGAATTCTTAAAAGCTATATAAATCCTATCTTGATAAATGGAAGTGAATCATGGACAGTTGGTAGATAATGAAAAATTATTTGGAAGCTGCGGATTCTTGTTTTCTCATGGTTTTAAAGAAGGTGCTTCTTGGTCTATTCTGCTTTGACCGCAGACTCCAGGGCGTTCCTCCAATGTTATCCTTCCATCTTGTTCTTTATCTATCTCCTGACACCCTTTTGGCTCCAATGTTATCCTTCCATCTTGTTCTTTATCTATCTCCTGACAGCCGATGTTATCCTTCCATCTTGTTTTTCATCTATCTCCTGACACCCTGCAGCGTTCCTCCGATGTTATCCTTCCATCTTGTTCTTTATCTATCTCCTGACACCCTGCAGCGTTCCTCCAATGTTATCCTTCCATCTTGTTCTTCATCTATCTCCTGACACCCTGCAGCGTTCCTCCAAAGTTATCCTTCCATCTTGTTCTTCATCTATCTCCTGCTCTACATCCCTTTCCTCTCATTGTATGCCTTGCATAGTTTGGTGCCATTGATTAAGCATCAACACATGCGCAATTATAATTATTTACTTCACTTTCACTATCATCATAGCAACACCAACACTGAACTGCAGTTCTTGGGTGGGACCATTAGTTGTAACACATTTGACAGCTGCCTTATACATTTTTATTTTGCGTGTGCAAACTTTAAGTCAAGGACATTCTGAGCGATGTCCACTGGCACAAGAACGAAGCAGTTATGAATGACCCTTCTGTAGTGATGATAGAAATAGAACTTTCGACTAACCAATGACCAATGGGACCAATCTTGTGGTTAAGCTTGTTTCCCAATCTGAGCAGCATTCATGTAGACAGCAGGCTGGAAGGAAGCTAGGATACTACAAGAGAAGACTGACAGACGGGCAGGCAGGCAGATACACAGACAGACAAGATGGATAGACAGACAGATGGTTGGGTTGTATGGATGGATAGATGGAAAGTATGGATGGATGGCTGGATAGACAGATGCATGAGTGGATGGATGGATGTATTGGGGGAAGGATGGATTGGTGGATGGATGGATTGGTGCATGGATGAGAGAGACAGAGACTTGTCAGGAGGGAGGTTGGATGGAGGGAGGGACAGAGAAAGCCAGAGACAGACAGAGATAAGATGGAAGGCAGGTATGTAAAATGATCGACATATGGAGAGTCAAAAGAAAGATAAAACAGCAGCACTAAAAGACAAAAACTACCGACTCATTGCCACACAGCTGAAGATAGTCTGGTGAGACAGAAGTAAAAGACTAGTCACAGAATTCTGCCGACTTTGCTCAGACAGAAGTAAAAAGGCTTTTCACAGAATTCTGTCCATCGATTACCCGATAACTAACTGATGTCTAGGAGAATCCTTATAAAGATGTCTGTCCAGACTTTCAGGAGCCCTACCCCACTCTCCACATCAACCAGCCACCTCTGGTGTGTGGACCACCATTAACAGTTTAGCCAACCTTGTGTGCAGACATGTATGGATTATTTTTATAGCTTCTCACTTTGATATCAAACTCTTTCTCTCTCTCTGTTTGTGTGTGTGTATATATCTCTCTCGCACTACAAGAAAAGTGATAACATTGCTTGCTGCTGAACAGAAACAACAGCAGCAGTAAAAATAGTGTAATATTAGTAATCGATTTAGCAACAGCAGTGGTAATCACAGTAGTAGCAGCAGCAGTAGCAGTAGAAGCAGTAACTGCCGCAGCAGTAGTCGTTTTAGCAGCAGTAGTAGTAGAAGCAGTGTTAATATTAGTAGTAGCAGCAGCAGCAGTAGCTACAGTAGTAGAATTAGTAGCATTAGCAGTAGAAGTAGTAGTAATAGCAGAAGTAGCAGTGGTGATGATGATAGCAATAACAGCAACAGTAAGGTTACTTTCAGCTACTTTAGTGCTGGCAGTAGTTGTAGCAGCAGCTGCAATGGTAGTAGTAGCTGTGATAGTAGATAGGGCGGTTGCGATAGCTATTGCAGGATCAGAAAAAAGTAGAGAAAACGAAAACAGATAAAGCAAGTGACAGAGAGACAGAATAAATCTTCTCGGTGCAGTGCTCAATACACTGAATGTCTCTGTCTGTTGCTCTACACCAGGGTTTCTCAAACTTTGTTTGCCACGTCCCCCGTGACGGGCACAAATAAATTTCTCGGCGCAGATACCTATTTAAATAGTTAGGTAAAGAAGAAAGAAAAAAAAACAGTGCCCATTCAATGCTCAATTGTCCTAAAAGCGATGAAGGGTCTGGATGAATTATGTTCATTATTTCCTTTATATTTTTGGGAAGTTTAGTTAACTGTACCCTCAAATCACTTAAAGGTTGCTCATGTATCTGTTTATGTAAGCTGTACGTTGAGAATACACTGCAGCCTTGCTAACAGAATTGTTTTCTATATACACCTGCATCCAGAATTCTTCTTGGCTTCCTTCAAGGTATTTCTGTTTTAAACTGCTGTCTTCACTGATCTTGAGCAGATTTTGAAAGATTCTTGATTATTGCCCCGGCACCCCTGGCATACGATGGCGGCACCCAGTATGAGAACCCCAGCTCCACACAATGAAATGATTTCTGCTGTTACTCTGTAGATGGACAACAAGATCTGAACATCCACGAACGGCCTGACAATTTCATGAATAGGAAATTGAAATATTCTCGCCACACTGGCTGTAATTAAGATAGAATACAGGTGGGGACAGTTATGTGGTGCCCCAATATAACTGTGCTATATGGCACAACTAGGTTTAACGGCTAGATGCTCGCCTGCGGATCGGAAGGTCGTGGGTTTGGGTCCTCACAGGGCTGGACTTTAAACAAAAATTTCCTTGGCTCTCAGGTCGACCCCGTGTGGGTTCTGGGGACCTATTATAGGGAAAACAAGAATAGACCCACTGCCTATCCAAAAGCATGTAGTAAGAGTCGACTAATTGAGAGCTTCCTTCAAACCCAGAGTGCATCTGCCCGAGAGGCAAGGAACCAGCAGTCAACATACAAATGAGTCAGATCTGTAAAACGGATGCACACGCAACACTCAGGTTCTGGAACATGACTGCAGTCCAGAAGTGGATAAGCAACCAGAACTTTTTGCCGGAGTTTACAGCTGGTGAACGCGAAGAAGAAGAAGAAGAAGGTCAACCCAGTCTTGAGTGTGTACCAGGTACAGTCCTGGGAAGTAAAGGCGGCCGGCATGATGCTAAACACATCACCCAGCAAGTGCCATTTGGTTCATAAAATACAGGTTTAGACCTATTGGCACAACTGCATGAAATGACAAGACTTAACTGTATCATAAAGTCAAAACAAGGGTCTTAGCCTGAACAGCAGCAAAAACCGAAGTAACGGTAATTAAAAAGAAACTGAATTCTCCGAAATACAACATCAAAGTAAATGGGACAATCCACAAATTGGGGTACCCTGATAACATTACAAGGAAAGAAGTTAAATGTAGAATAGCTCAGGCAAAGGCAGCATTTGACAGAAAAGAACATATTGAATGTTCTTCAATCTTTCTTTTTCAATTTAGACTAGAAAGAGAATTCTTAAAAGCTATATAAATCCTACCCTGATAAATGGAAGTGAATCATGGACAGTTGGTAGATTAATGAAAAATTATTTGGAAGCCGCGGAGACGTGGTTTTAAAGAAGAATTATGAGAATACCACGAACAGACAAAAAGAGTAATAAAGACGTCTTGAAAGAAACTGACTTACGAAAAGAACTGACTGCTCACATAAGAAAGAGACAATCTACGTTCCTTGGTCATGTGATGAAAAGGAAAAAACTGGAGTACATCGACAGTAGGAAAGTTGGAGGGGATGAGAGGCAGAAAAGATGCTGGACAGTTTGACATCATGGCACAGAAGATCTTCTGTGTCAGAGTCGACTGAAAGTACACGAGACAGAAGTTAGTGGACTACCAACATGACTACCAATGCTACACGGTATGGACTTTAATATATGGCTACACGGCTGAATGGGATGTTCGAGATCTGTAACCGTCTGATTCTCGTACTTGAGATGTTAATCCAACAGAATACAAATCTCAAGAGGAGAAAACACACACGTCCAAGCCCGCACGCACACACACACACATACACAAACAGAACGACAAAACTTTATTTTATAAGGATCGCAAATTTGGCATGCAGGCCGGTCTTACATTCGGGCCTGCCAAACACTCATCCTTCCTACAACAACTGTATTATATCTATCAACAAAGTGGGGCCGCGTTAGCGCAGTCCATAGGAGACTTGCTTTCAAAGCCAGCTGCGACCCGCTGCAGCCCACGGCCGGTGTTCGAAACCGGGCGGTTCCCGGGGTTAACCTAGCCTCTAGAAAATGGGTACCAGAGTTCACTCTGGGGCAAATGGAGGAACGTCGCTGTAGCTACGGAGCTGCGTGCAGACGGCGACACAGGCAGACAGTGTCTTGTCAGATGTCCGTACTGGTGGCAGAGGACTTATGGTTTATAACCGCTTGCAATGACGCTGGTTCACATCTCCCGACTTTACCTTTACCTACCGAGTTTGTTCGTCGACAGAACACCTGATTCCTAGAAGAAGTGCCCTGCAGAAGTTGGACCGGAAAGGGGGGGGGGGGGTTGACGAGGGTACATTAAGACATACTGGGAATGGAAAAGTATGAGGCATAGGAACTAGCAAAATGATCTTCTCACTCCACCTTCTCATCGTTCCTCGGCAGTAAACTTCGGGAAAGTCCTGGTCGATCACACACTTCTGGACTTTGGTACTGTTCCAGAACTTAAGTTTTTGCTTGCACATTTGTTTTACAAATCTGGTTTATTTGTGGGTAGACTGCTGGTTCCTCAACATACAGGCAGAAGCCCTTTGACTTTGAATGAAATTAATACATATCACCCTCCTCAATAATGTGGCCTCGGAACCCACACGGGCACCGCTAAATGATCCAGAAGAGTTGATCCGGAAGAGCATCAGACAATCTGGTAGACATTTGATGCGCAAGGGAAAGACAAGACGAACAATATGGGACAGACAAGACGAACAATATGGGACAGACAAGATGAACAATATGGGACAGACAAGATGAACATAAGGGACAGACAGGACGAACATATGGGACAGACAAGATGAACATATGGGACAGCTAAGACAAACATATGGGACAGACAAGATGAACATATTGGACAGACAAGACGAACATATGGGACAGACCAGACGAACAAAAGGGACAGACCAGACGAACACATGGGACAGACTAGATGAACATATGGGACAGACCAGACGAACACATGGGACAGACAAGATGAACATATGGGACAGACAAGACGAACATATGGGACAGACAAGACGAACAAATGGGACAGACAAGACGAACATATTTGACAGAGAAGACGAACATAAGGGACAGACAAGATGAACATATTTGACAGAGAAGACGAACATATTTGACAGAGAAGATGAACAATGGGACAGATAAGACGAACAAATGGGACAGAGAAGATGAACATAAGGGACAGATAAGACGAACATATGGGACAGATAAGATGAACATATGGGACAGCTATGACCAACATATGGGACAGATAAGACGAACATATGGGACATAAAACGAACATATGGGACAGACAAGACAAACATATGGGACAGATAGGACGAACATATGGGACAGACAATACATTTAATTATATGTATTATTCTAACAGTTCTTGCAATTTCTTCGTTTCTCACATGACATCTTAAAATTTTGTTCACGGCCTCTCTTAAAATTTCATTTCGTAGGTGGTCAGTTTTCTTTTGTGTTCTTTAGTCAATGTACAGGTCTGACACGACAGTACTAGGCTGGTTTGAAGACTGTATTTATACCTTGTCTTTTTCATCTCTACTGGGATAGCCAGGCATTTGAAAATTGGGGCCAGTTGATAAATGATGTTGCTGGCTTGTTGGATTCTCGTTTTAATCTCTCTGTATAGTGTACCATCATATGTACAGATGCTCCACGGGCAGGGCCGGATTTAGACTTGAAACGACCCCAAGATATACATACAAAGCTCTGAGGATCTACCGTTTTAAATTACACCAGCCAATTTAAGAAAACATTAAAATGTATACGCCATTGTAATACAGGGATAATGGAAACTTAATGTTTAATTTTTATTAAAAGAAATTTAAAAAAAAAAAACATGTTTACAACCTTACAAAAATTATATTATTGATTTTTGCATTTTTCATTCAAGGGGAGAAATTTAAAGAATTTAGAGAATTCTCTAAAAGGCTCTACCTCATAACTAAAATTTTTTTTTTCTCTTTTGATTTCCCCAAAAATGCAGAATCATTGATTTTCTTGTTAACGGATACGCTGTGTAACATGACACTTTTTATAAATATAACATCAAACATGTTACTGATGCCAATAGAACTGGAGCTCTACGCTTGCTGCTGAAGATGGGAATGGAGCGTTTATGGAAGTGTCCGGAGTGTTATGATGTCGATTCTTAATTCAACACTTACACATAATGCTAAGTGCAGAGAGTTGCTGTTGTTGAGTTATTGAGTCCAGAATTGATATCACAGCACTTCGCGGCATTCCCATGCATGCTCCGTCCTCATCTTCAGCATCCATTGAAAAGTTTAAATACTGATGGTACCGGTAACAATCTGGTTATTTATCCGTCTTGCCTTTCCTCTGAGTGTAGTGAGCCGGCCAGACCCTTTGGTTACACCCAGGTGCCTCATTCTTTCTAGGCCCATTATAATCCTTTTTTTCTACTGGTTCCGTTGCTTGTTCCCAAAGGGAATTGATTACATCTGATTTGTCATATACCACCCAGTGGTACAGATATAGCCAATCTATCTGCCCGTTCATTACCCCCCGCGCCGGTAAAAAAGATCTTAAGTATGCTCACTACCCGTGATCTTTCCAGTGAAGCTTGCCACTCTGCTCGAAGCATCCAAGTTTTCACCTTTCTCAACATGCTTTTAGAGAAAGTGCAGAGAATGTTGAACAAAAATTAAAAGAAAATGCTTTTAAAATAATTAAAAGAAAATCGAATTTGTGATGGAAAATTAATATTTTACGCCCTGCAGACTGTGAGGCCATCAGCTGTAGATTAGTTAACTTCTGTCCAAAACTAGCAATGTCCAAGCATTTACAACCAGATCACCACCCAAAGAAAAATACAAGAACGAAGAAAGAAGGTAGGTAGACAAGGGAGGAGAAAACAGAATAAGACAGCCAACAGGGAGAGCACAAGATCCCAAGTTCAACCTTACCTTGATGTGCGCCAAAACCACAACTCGCAGACGACGACCGTCGGAGCCGTTGAAATCCCATCGGCATTGTTGTCGCTCTAGAAATATGAACTGTTGATCGCCAAAACTGTCTTGTGTTGATTTACGCTAGTGTGCAGTGTACAATGAAGTTTACCACACGGACTTTAGTGATACTGTCTTTTGTACGGCACAGTTTGTAGGACTTCAATTACTTTAAGTTCACACATATTTTCTTACTTAACAAAGTAGCGTGTGTGTTTAGCTAAAGTCGCTGTTCCTCAAATAACTTTAAGATACGATATTTGTTTCACAACTGCGTTCGCTAGCAAATTTTTAAATTTATTTCTGGTTAAGCAAACCATATAGGCCAACTTTCATACCCAGAGTTAACGGTAATCTTCATTCGCTTCTTCCTACTCCTCCTTCGCTTCTTCTTCATTTCTCTTAGCGTTCACCAGCTGTAAACTCCGGAGGGAAGGTCTGGTTGCTCGTTCACATTTGGACTTTGGTCTTGTTTCAAAACTTGCGATTTGCATGTTTACCAACTTCACAGATCTGGCTTATTTGTATGCAGACTGTGATTTCTACGTCTCTCATGCAGAAGCCATCTGCAATCAGGAAATGCTCCTAAATAATAAACTTCTACAACATGCTTGTTAGAAGGCAGAGGGTCTATTTTTTCTACCCCCCCCCCCCCCCCCCCCCACACACATCCCCACAATAAGGTTTCGCAACACACACACGGACACATCAGCTTCCGATTCGTCAAAGATAATTTTCGTGAACTTCCCGCTAACACAAACACGGTTGGAACAAACATATCAGCTCCCGACTGTGTAACCTCAAACCCCCCCCCCTCCCCTTTTCCCCATATTTTTCGTGAAAGAGTAATATTTGTTTTGGGAATCCCATGTCGTGATAGAACAGTCGCAAACTTTCGCAGGCCTATCCTCAGAACCACAGCACGGCACTAAAAAGATGGTTGTCAAAAACAGGGCCTCAGTCACGTTTAAATTGCGCACTTCCGGCGACCTAATTTGCGGTTTTCCTGCGACTACCGCTACCACCGAGAGTATCTCAAAGGCCGCTCACGCGGCGTTGATTGGGGCTATACTAGATGGCTAGGACTCAGAGCAAAACTGCAGGAGATGCGGAAGCTGCTGCTCGTAAGTCCCAGCTATTTAGTTTAACCCCAATCCACGCCGCTACGCTCGGCGGTGGCGGTAGTGAGGGATACTCTCGGCGGTGGCGGTAGTCGCCGGAAAATCTCAAATTAAGTCGCCGGAAGTGCGCAGTTGACACGTGACTGAGGCTCTGTTATGGTGTTTTTGCGGCCGCCATCTTTTGTGCCCGTTATTCGGAGGATAGCTAAACTTTCTTTCCAAAGGCCCCTAAACTGTGTATCGGGAAAATAAAGACAACCCCCCCCCCCTCCCCACACATGCATTCCGTAAGAGGTGAATAATTAAGAGTTTTAGGAACGCGGATGTATCAGACCTAAAGTCGCAAATAACGCAGACTAGCTGTAAACCACAGCACAGCATGCTAATTTGTCCCTGTAAGAACGAACACAGAAAGGGTTTCCATATAGTGTCCAAGCCCATACGGCGCAAGTAGGGGTGCCCTAACCTGAAGGCACCCTTCCCCTTTTTCCCAATCACGCAAATTTCTCCTTTCAAGTTTTTGGTTATACAAAGCATATATATTTTTTTAATATATTTTAAAATTTGTTTGCCAGTCAGTACATTTGTTCAAGGGCTGTGTGGTTTTTAAAAGCGTGTTATGTCTTTTAATGTGGCCAAGGTATTTCAATTATCTCTGTTTTTGTTTTTAGCAGTAATACCCTTTTCATTTGTAACCTTTCCAAATCCTCTGTTTTGGATTGTTTTTTAGTTTCCATGAGATACGACGTATTCTTCTCTATTTCCCATATTTCCAGAGACTCAATTCCATTTTCCAATTGCTTGTTCATTTTTCAAGTTTCTGTGCCAGATAGCAGGATTGGGTATACATAACATCTGAATTAATTATAGGACACATCCTGAGAAGAAATCAACGGAGACTCACCAAGCAAACATTAAAATTTGAAGTAAAAGGATTCAGGAAGCGAGGACTCGAAAAGAAACCCTAAAACGAACGCTGATGAGAGAGGCCAAAGGTGCCGGACTAAACTGCATCCGTGATGGCGAAAAGAAAAACAGAAATGATTGCCCGCATCAGAAGTAGAAAAACCACATTCTTTGGTCACGTCCTGACAAGGAGAAAGCTGGGGTACATCGCGACGGTGGGCAAGTAGTAGGGGAAAAGAGGCATGGACGGTCATCTGCGTCAGAAGTGACTGAAAGTACGAGACATAAGGTGGGTGCTTTATTAATATCCTACCCTAAACAGGGGAAATCCACAGGTAACGGGGCAGTCTAATATTTCAGGGGGTGGTAGATAGGTTGCATGCAGTAGTGGGACCTAGGCTGCCCTATCTCGTGGGACGTAGGTGGGTCGGGATTAGGTCAAGTTCTAGTTTGTTTTGAGGTCGTTAAAAGCACCAGAAAGCCGGGAAACCCAGTCTTACCCCCCCCCCCCCTAAAATGTTGAACTGTCCTGTGACACCATCTGGGATAAGACATTAATAAAGCACCGAACTTTGTAGACAGACATGGCAAACAACGCCATGCGGCACGGACTGCGAAAAGAAGAAGGGGCAAAAAGAGGAGAAGGAAGAAGAGGAGTGCCAATTAGTCTTTAAAAAAAACGCTAACCCCTACCAATCAAACCACTGACCCTAACAATCAATCTACGATCCTAACCAATCAAATCATTAAACCTTACCAATCAACTGAAATAATTGCATTATATGCCAAAGTTCAAATCCGAAAGGATTGAGAAATATTGTAAAAACGACCTTAGCTCCCAGGTTGACCCAGACTTAAACTGGTACCAGGTAAAAGTCCTGGGAAGTAAAGACGGTCGGTGCGATGTTGACCATATCACTCCCTGGGTGTGCTGATTGGTCTATACAACACATGTCTAGCCCTATATGCCTGAAGGCGTGACAAAGGGACCTGTACTATATATAACAGGGGCCAGAAGGGTAATGTGGGCTAGCAAAAGTCGATGCTTCATTGTAGACACCTGGGTAGATAAAGGTATCTCTCTCTCTCTCTATGTATCAAAAGTAGTGTCCCCATGTGGGTTCCGGGGCCCGGTTATAGGGAAAACAAGAACAGACCCACTGCCTACCCACAAGCATGTCGTAAGAGTCGACTAACTGAGAGCTTCCTTTAATGTCGGAGTGCATCTGCCTGAGAGACAAGGAACCAGCAGTCTGCATACAAATGAGTAAGATCTGTAAAACGGATGCACACGCAACACTCAGGTTCTGAAACAGGACTGCAGTCCAGAAGTGGATAAACAACCAGAACTTTCCGCCAGAGTTTACAACTGGTTACCGCGAAGAAGAAGAAGAAGAAGAAGAAGAAGAAGAAGAAGAAGAAGAAGAAGAAGAAGAAGAAGAAGAAGAAGAAGAAGAAGAAGAAGAAAAGTAGTGTAGGTTGTCGAAGTCCATATTTGTGTTCTTTTATGGTAAGTGAATTTGTTCCTATTCTGTATGTCCAGCTTGGTCAGCTTGGTTTCTTCACACATACATTTAAATTCCTGATGAGCAACACTGTATGGACGGAGTTGAGTAGAAGATCTTATTCTTCTTCGCGCTCACCGACTGTTAACTCCGGTGACAAGTTCTGGCTGTTCGTCCACCTCTGGACTTTAGTCTTGCTCCAGAGCCTGTGTTGCGTGCACATCCGTTGACAAATCTAGTTTATATGTCCGCTGGTTTCTTGCCACTCAAGCAGAGGCACTGTCTTTTTAGGCAGTGGATTTATTCTCGCCGGCCCCCCCCCCCCCCAACCTCAAACGGGACCTCGGACCCTCACGAAGAGAGTAGAACAACAAAATCTACTACTATTTTGCCGGACCTGTCTGCCGCAAATTTATCTTCAATGTCACACCTGTCCTCGGGAAGTCTTTCTACACATGTTACAAGAAAAAATTCAAGAAACACAAATCATGTCACATTTACATCCGCTAGAAGCACGTCTACATCCGCAGGAACCCGCACCAGTTCATAAATCTCCCGTAAATACATCCATTCAACAAGATAACTGCGGATATCTGGATAGACATAGCTACCAAAGCGCGGGATTTCTTACACAGCCTCGCCCTGTAGTTTCCACGTCTGCTAGTTTATTGAACTCTGACGCACAAGAGCTAAACGAGCCAGGGGCGGTTGGTGTCACAATCATTGTAATAACGTTATCTCGTGAAGGAGTCAGTTCAGCGCATTTTTTACCAAGCAGAGGGAGCAGGATTTTTAATGTGGTAATTAACGAAGCTTGCTGGCGGTTGGTCGCTGAGACGGATAAGTCGACGAGTGACAGTGTTCCCCACTCGTGGCTGAGATAATTTCACACCAGCGGCTGCAATGCAGAACCAGTGATTATTCCACAATGGTGGCTACAAAGTCTGGTCTTGGGTATTTTTTTTCTATGTGCAAACTAAAACCAGTATAAGTATAACGACTACCATACTTCCACTTTTTTTCGCCCACTTGGTCTTCTTCTTCTACATGGATTTTTATAAAACTTTTTTTTCCTTATAAAAACGTCTGACTCCACACCCCCCCCCCCACTCCCCCTTTCCTGTCCCTTTCCTGTTGTTTCTATTTCCTTGTTCGTATTCACTAGTGGTAGAAGATGCAGTAGCAATAACCACTGTAGTAGCATCATACATTATAATATGTAACACGGTCTATTCAACTGGCAGCCACCGGGTCAAATCTGACCCATGGAGCTCTAGCAAGTAACTGAAGATCTATTCACGCCTTTAGGTGCATCGGGCATATAGGAAGAGCCGTGTACGGACCAACTGGCACTAGATTGGTAATGTGATCAGCATTACGCCGACCGTCTTTGCTTTCCCAGTACATCTATCCTGGTACCAATTTTAGGCTAGGTCGAGCTGCGATGCCTCATGCAAAGATAAAAATCCACGAAGCCGGCAGTGGGTTTCGATCGCGGTACACTGGAATTACGAGTCGGACTCACAACGCCTGAGCTACTCTACCAAGTGGCCCGATCTGTTCTACGCTGCAGCTCAGGTCTCTAGCCCACGATGATCTCCATTTTCAAACATCTAGCCCCGCAGTAAGCAGCTTCATAATCCTGGGCTAATGTAACAACAGGTTCGATCCCAACTGCCGGCGATTGATCTTGCGTCGGTTCCAACAGTGGCACCGAAAGGTGACCGTTTAGGTTTGGCATACTACTGAACGTAAAATTTGTCTAGAAAAACCACAATAGCCAAAACATGCTGGAGTTGGTACTGCAACGGCCTGTAAGGATGCGCAACTAACGTTTATATTGTAACACTCAGATTATGACATAAACAGCACATGAGATAGCTCTGAAACAGGGGAGTGGGGGTGGAAGGGAGAGAACAACATTAGTTCAGTTATACCGGGCTCGTGATAACAACAGTGGGGCCATTTGACACAGAGATAACATTCAGATTAACCCCGACACAGGTAACATTCCGTAAGATAAATGACAGTCTCATCTGGACACGACTGATTCTTTTCAAAGCTATTAGTGAGGACTATCATCACAGCACTCCGGGAAGATCTACAGGTGGCCCGATCTCCTCCCGATCTGCAGCTCCTGTTCACACTCGTTCTGTGTTTATTAATCAATCCTCTTGTGGCCTTGGTGAAATGTTCGTGTCTAGCTGCTCCAGGCTGCACTTCCTTATCAATCAACCTGGACGATGATACTAAATCTCTGCTTTTTTTTCTGGACAAGTATGTTGCAAGGCATTATTAACATCACCCAGTTCATTTTCGGACCAGCCATGACCACCAAGTACATACCGACTGTACGGTGGAGTGACGGCAATTCAATTAAATTGCATGTTTCAGACAATCCAAATTCAACCAATTTCTAGGAAGCTTTGATTATAATAGTGGTATCAAATCTGGTTTTGGGAGGCGCCGTAGAGGAGCAGCTAGACGCTTGTGGCGGAGCGCCTAGACGCTCGCCGCAGATCGGAAGGTCGTGGGTTCGCTTCCTGGCAAAATCAGATTTTTTTTTCAAAAATGACCCTGCCTCCCAGTCGACCCAGCCTTGAGTGGGTACCGGGTGCAGTCCCGGGAAGTAAAGACAGCCGGCGTGGTGCCGACTGGTCTATACAAATATAGGTCTAGCCCTATATGCCGTATACACCTAAAGGCGTGAAAATGGGTCCTTTACTAACTTACTAAATCTGGCTTTTTTTCATTGGATGATTTTTGTGGTACCGCTAGTTCTTATTTGTTTGTCTCCTGTGTCCGTATCGACCATCAGCGGGTAGTTTAACTTCTGTTTTGCTCACACAACGATTTGCTGTGCCGCAGAATTCTGTTGCTCTAAAAAAGTGTGTCATCAACAAGAAAGGTTTTGAAAGCACTGCAGCAGAGGACTAAGTGTGCTACGGTGGGCACGCAATCAATGCCAACCGCCATCTTGGAACAAACGCAGCCTCCCAGCAAGGCTGGCAAATTTTTGTGAGAAAATAGTACACCATTTTTTTTTTCAAAAGGTACCAAAACATACCAAAAGGAGCTACATTTTAAAATTGTTATTAAAAAACCCGTTAAAACATCTTTAAATAACTAGCTTATCTTATATATTATATAACAAGCAATATTATCTGTCCATTACTACTCTGTTGCTTAGTGTGCTAGAAAGATGTTCCGAGGGCTTCCAGTCGGTGTATTTAGTCCTGGCCCAATAACTGTGATCTCATCAATGCATTTATTGTTAGAGTCTTCAAAAAAAAAAAAAAAAGAGCTAATCTTTCTTGTAACTTCGTTAAGCAGAAAGAACAGTCTTTCTGCAGCTGCACAGGAATGAGGTAACGCCAGATGACTAAGCATAAATTCTGATACTATTGGAAAAGCGATTTTCAGCTCCACGTTGTGCTTTCTTGTAAAATTGTAAACCAAACTATTTCTGGTGCTATTTTTTTTTAAATTAAGCAACAGGTGGTTGATCTTGGACTATTTATCGCCTCCAATCTTCATTTATTTGTTCATAATGTTATTTTTATTTCAATAAGGCTGGGATATTTCAAGACCAATGGTATAATTCACACTGGTCCATCTTCATTAATACTTAATAGATCCAGGACAACATTGGTACATTTGCATCAACAACTGCATCACTCATATTTTCAGTATACTCCTGGTAACTATATATATATATATATATATATATATATATATATATATATATATATATATATATATATATATATATATATATATATATATATATAATATTATTGCACAATTTCTAAAATATACCAGAACATCGGACATGATACCAAAACAACAATTTCGCTCGGCAAGGGTCGAACAGAACCAAATGTGTACGAAAGTACCAAACTTCGGCAGCCCTGCATCCGAGACTGGCAGGAATTGAGCGTGTCAGGCGTGGATCACCGGAAGAAATGACAGTGATTACGTATTGGCACGGCAACTTGTTGCGTACCTGAGCCGGGAGTGATGGCGTAGCTGGTGATTATGCTTGATAGACTAATTGTATGGATGACTGAGCACGGTGCCTTTTCGATAAGGGAGGGCGGTTGAGGTTTTAATCATTCGAAAACAAATAAATTGTTGTGGCTGGGATTTTGGCCAGCGGCGCCGCAACCTTGGCTTTTAGGCAACCCCCCCCCCCCCCCCAGCCCACTCATTGTCTACAAAGGTTTTCCCCAAAAGCTACCCAAAAGCATATAGTGAAAGACGACTATCTGGGAGCTTCCTTCAAAGTCGGTGTGCATCTGCCTAACAGGCAAGGAACCAGGAAAACTCTACATACAAATGAGTCAGATCTGTAAAACCGGTGTGCACGTAAAAATCAGATTCTGTTACAGGACTAGAGTCCAGACGTGGACGGACAACCATAACTTTCCCCAGGAGTTTACAGCCAGTGGTGAAGAAGAAGAATAATAAGAATAAGAATAAGAAGAAGAAGAAGAAAAAGAAGAAGAAGAAGAAGTAGTAGTAGTAGTAGTAGTAGTAGTAGTAGTAGTAGTAGTAGTAGTAGTAGTAGTAGTAGTAGAAGTAACAATGATTAACGCTCTCCCCCCCCCCCCCCCCCCCGAATCTGTGGTGTATGTCGGCGCCGCTGATGGCAAACCAGGTCAAATATAAGTAGGAAAGAAAAGGGGGGGGGGAGGGGGGGGTGGACAATCAATGGAAGGAAGTGGAGAGTAACTAGGCCACGGGTGGTTGGGCGGATAATGGAGGCATGTGACATCCGAGGGGAGAACAGACGCAGATGCAGAAAGTGAACACATTATATTCAGAGAGAAGAAAAGCAATGCATTCTACAAAGAAAGAAAGAAAGAGATTTCACTCGAGCAAATAACTACTGTCTAATGGGAGCCGCCATGGTGTAGCGGCCAGATGCTGGCATGTGAATCCGAAAGTCGTGAGTTCGGGTCTTGACGGAGCCGCAGTTTTTCTCCACAAAATGGCCCTGGCGCTCAGGTCGACCCAGCCTTGAGTGGGTACCAGGTGTAGTGCTGAGAAGTAAAGGCGACCGGTGTGATGCTGACCATATCACCCCACCGAGTGTCAATTCACCATCCTCATCATCATCAAGTGACTTGTTAGCTGGCGTAGGCGCTCACGCATCGTCACAGCTCTCGGTCTATGGTGTTGTGGATCGATTCTACTGATGACAATCCTCCATGCCACTGTCTTAAGCCATCCACCACCATTTCTCTTGGTCTGCCTCTTCTACCAGTGATCTTTCCAGTCGTCACAATATTTTCCAGTACTCTTTTTCTCATAACATGACCAAAGCACTTTGTTTTGTCTCCTCATTGTTGTATATAATGTTCTACTTTCGATGGCCATTTCCAGGCAATCAATGCTAGTTATTCTGGCAGTCCAAGGTATTGGCAACATTCTTCTCAGTTGCCTCCAAACTTTTCTTAATAGTTGCATAGGTTAAGCTACATATGCCCAATACGCCGGCTGAAGGCGTCGAAAAGGGTCCTCAAAAAGTAAAGTTCCTTTTTCCACGCCTTTAAGCGTATAGGGCATATAGGGCTAGACCTTTATTTGTATAGACCAATCGGCATCACGCCGGCCGCCTTTGCTTCCAGGGACTGTTGCCGGTACCCACTCGAGGCTGGGTCGACCTGGGAGACACGGTCATATTTAAAGGGTCCTTTTCTGTACTTATAACCTAGTGTTGCCCGGCTCGCTAGCGTAGTTGGCTAAACCTGACTTCGCGACGACCGGGTGACGAACTCCTTGTGGTCCGGGTTCACGCCCGGGGGTAGGCAGATAAGCCACATTTCTTCCAGATTTACGGTATTTACAATGGAATCAAGGCCACATGGTTGCGATATCCATTGCACCGAGCCAAAGGGTTAAGAACTCATGGTTTCTAGATTTAAAAAAAAACATATTGTTGGTTTCGCGATATCGTCTTGGCGGGGGAAAGGGGGGGGGGGGAGAGAGAAGAGGCCAACTTCTCTATAACAAGCGTGTCGTAAAAGACGACTATTTAATAGTCTGTGGCCATCAGATATGATGGCTTAAAGGCGCATACATGGCAATCCAGTTGTAAACATCGCAGTGCACTGACAGATCGATAAATCACCCCTTATCACAGAGCATTGATAGATCGATAAATCATGCTTTATCACAGAGCACTGATAGATAGATGAAATCAGCACTTATCACAGTGTATTGATAGATCGATGTGCACTGAAAGATGGGTGGGAAGAATTCCCTCTTCAATGCATTAAAAGATGGGTGAGAAAAATAAAATTCACTCTCAGTGCACTGATAGATGGGTGGGAAGAATACCCTCTACAGTGCACTGATAGATGGGTAGGAAGAATTACCTCTACAGTGCACTGATAGATGGGTAGGAAGAATTCCCTCTACAGTGTACTGATATATGGGTAGGAAGAATTACCTCTACAGTGTACTGATAGATGGGTCGGAAGAATTCCCTCTACAGTGCACTGATAGATGGGTAGGAAGAATTACCTCTACAGTGCACTGATATATGGGTAGGAAGAATTCTATACCTCGTTATACAGTGTAGCGCATGATAGCTCAGCGGGTAGTCAAAGAAGCCAACGGCGCCTTCTCTCTACAGTGCATGACGATAGGTGATGGTAGGAAGAATTGCCCTTGAAACACAAAAATACACTCAGTGTATCCGGAGGGAGGCAGATGCGAAGTGGCTTGAATCATTAAGAAGTCCCCTCTACAGTGCACTGATGGAAATGAAAGATGGCTGGAAGAATTCAGCCCTCTACAGAGTGTAGAGGACTTTTGGTGGCAGTGAATCCACATCACTCGTATGGCATGGGGTCGGCACAGCAAAAAACGAGGAAGACTTGTTAATCAACTGGTATTTTTAGCCACACGTTGGGGTACTGATAGATCTGAGGTATGGAAATGTCCGGAGTGTACAGGTGCACTGATAGATGGGTAGGAATAGTCATATCATATGGCGATGAGAGACAGAAGAGACGCAATTCCACCGATTCCACCCCCACACACACACACACAAAACTTCTCTCGAAGTTAATGAAAACTAGAAAAGAAAAATTCTCCATGTGCACTGACAGATACATGGGGCGAGTTCTCGGTGCCCTGAGAGACAATGAGTAGAATATGTCATAGTGCTGCACTGGGAAAGTGGAGGGTAAGAGCCCCGTCACAGTGTATCTGAGAGATGGAAAAGTGGAGCCAACAACATGGCATTGAAAGACAGAGGGGACCCCCGCCCCCATAATTCCCTCTAAAGAGAGAACCGACTGATTATGATCGACCCTTGAATACGCCATGGTTGATGACGACGATGATAATAGTAAACAGCGGCTGAGAAAACAATTTCACGAAACCCTCTACGACCCCCCCCCCCCCCCCCCCCACCACTGGAAAGAAAAAAAGGGGGGGGGGGCGAGGAAAGTGTCCAGTGGGGCGTCAGCAATGCTGAAATTGAGTGCATGTGTACTTTGTAAATAATTTGAATTTTTAGCTTTAACAGTCACGAAAACCAACCATCGTTGCCAGCTACAGCTACCTGGGTTGTGCCCTGTCCACAATGAGACCACAGAACAGCATATACACTCGAGTCTGGATAAGTGGAAGTAGCAGGGGACCTAAGAAAATGCTTCCGCTTCCTCAGGATTTCTACTTATCCAGACAGCACACTGAACAGAGATAATTGCTGGGACTAAGCTGGTCATGTCGACTTAACCGAAATTCGACTTATCCGAATTCGACTTAAGTGGACTCGACTGTACCATCAAGACAAAACAGTGTCCACTATCACATCGATATTTGGACAGTAAATTACCAATTCTTGGTGGTTGCTTCTTCTGTTCTTGGACACTTTGTTTTATCATCATTATCATTACCCCGTAACACTACGTGTCGTTGGGTCACCAGTTTAAGTTGACTGTCTGATCAGCTTTCTCCACCTTTTGGCAGCAGTTGCGATGGACTTCATGGTTGCATGCCTGAGGCCTGCCCAGTCAGTCAGGTTCTGTAACCTGGTCTTTCTTAACCTACGTCTTCTCTTCTTTTCCCTCTACTGAGCCCTGCAATATTGTTTTTGAGAGGCCGTTAGATCTTATTACATGTCCATACCATTGCATTTTTCGCCTTTTCACTGTAGTTTAAAGAGGTTCATAGTTGCCAGTGTGCTGAATAATTTTACGGCGAACCTCTTCGTTTGTATTGTGGTCTCTGTATGATATGCCAAGAATTTTTTTTCGGAAACATCGCATTTCTAATGCCTGTATCTTTCTTTCAGGTTCAGCTGTTAAGGTCTTTGTTTTATGCGGATTTTTTCCCCTCCAAGTTTTCACTAACAGGCTTGAGAGTTTTATTTGTGGCCTCCTCTTTTTTAATCACATTTTGTTATATTGGCGGTGGGAGACACCAGAAGCACGACACTGCCTGCAGGGTGGCAGACATGTTGGCGGTGGGAGACACCAGAAGCACGACACCGCCTGCAGGGTGGCAGACATGTTGGTGGTGGGAGACACCAGAAGCACGACACTGCCTGCAGGGTGCAGACAAGTTGGTGGTGGGAGACACCAGAAGCACGACACTGCCTGCAGGGTGGCAGACATGTTGGCGGTGGGAGACACCAGAAGCACGACACTGCCTGCAGGGTGGCAGACATGTTGGCGGTGGGAGACACCAGAAGCACGACACCGCCTGCAGGGTGGCAGACATGTCGGCGGTGGGAGACACCAGAAGCACGACACTGCCTGCAGGGTGGCAGACATGTTGGTGTGGTGGGAGACACCAGAAGCACGACACTGCCTGCAGGGTGGCAGACATGTTGGTGTGGTGGGAGACACCAGAAGCACGACACTGCCTGCAGGGTGGCAGACATGTTGGCGGTGGGAGACACCAGAAGCACGACACTGCCTGCAGGGTGGCAGACATGTTGGCGGTGGGAGACACCAGAAGCACGACACCGCCTGCAGGGTGGCAGACATGTCGGCGGTGGGAGACACCAGAAGCACGACACTGCCTGCAGGGTGGCAGACATGTTGGCGATGGGAGACACCAGAAGCACGACACTGCCTGCAGGGTGGCAGACATGTTGGCGGTGGGAGACACCAGAAGCACGACACTGCCTGCAGGTTGGCAGACATGTTGGTGAGGTGGGAGACACCAGAAGCACGACACTGCATGCAGGGTGGCAGACATGTCGGCGGTGGGAGACACCAGAAGCACGACACTGCCTGCAGGGTGGCAGACATGTTGGTGGGACATTTCTGACAACTCCTCTCTGAAGTGTCACACAGCAGTATACACACAGCAGTATACACACAGCAGTATACACACAGCAGTATACACACAGCAGTATACACACAGCAGTATACACACAGCAGCCTATTTCATCGATCCACCCTCAAGATCTAGATCTAGTTAACTTGCGCCAACCTTGAATTCCCCCCGCCCCTTTTTTTCCATCTGGCTCTTTCGTTCTCTCTCTCTCTCTCTCTCTCTCTCTCTCTCTCTCTCTCTCTCTCTCTCTCTCTCTCTCTCTCTCATTCACGCTCCCTCTCTGCTTTCCAGCTAAAAAGCCGTCCATTTACATCTGCCAGGAATACTTTATCTCAGGATGCAAATCTGAAGTATCGAATTACTCGTCTCATTTCTTCATTTATAATTCTTTCATCTCTCGCTTCGGGCTGTAATGGAGGTAAAAAGGCAGCGATTTTGGCGAATGGTTTCTCTCTCTCTCTCTCCCTCCATCAATTTGTCAATACATTCATTATTTCGTCCGTCCTTCCGTCAGTCCGTCCATCCACCTACACACCTACCTACACACCTACATACTATCTGTCTGTCTGCCTGCCTGTCTGTCTGTCTGTCTGTCTGTCTGTCTGTCCGTCCGTCCGTCCGTCCGTCCGTCTGTCTGTCTGTCTGTCTGTCCGTCCGTCTGTCTGTCTGTCTGTAAAGTAAAAGTGAAGGTCCGTTTAACACATCTGAGCTCCATGAGACTTGTGATTTTTTTTTTTTTTTTGCCTTTTACCTCGCAGTGGAGAACAGTCCTGTGGAAGAACTGGCACTCTCGTGTAGCCGCTGTCACGCCCTCATTATGTTTACAAATCTATAATTGTCTACTCTGAGCGTCACTAGTCGCTTTGATTAAATCATGTATGTTTGTACTTACATTGTTACAAAACTTTCTCAACGGGCTTCTCATCAAATGCTAGCGTCTTTTCCCGCACCCTTTGACTAGAACAGAGGTTCCCAAACAGTGTTTTGGAGAGCACCAAGTGTTCCGCATAAACTTCACGAAAGGGGAGAGGGAGCTTGTAACTGCTCCGAAAAAAAAAAAAACAACTCAACATTCTTAAAGGACATTCTTAAGCTGAATTTAGCATTCTGCGGCTACTGGCCCCAAAATAATTGTAGGCGTGAAAGACCTATTAGATTCCAACAGCTCTAAAGAATGCGCTCTATGTCGTCAAACGAGCACTAAATGTGATAAGCATTAAAAACAAAATAGCGAACTTATCAACACTGACGCATAAAAGGGCTCCCCGGGCAAAAAGTTTAGAAACCACTGGACGAGCGTATGGTACGGCTAAAAATAATTACAAAATTTGGCACCTGGTGAGTGTCGTCGTCGATATGGCGGGGGCCACCTTTACTTTCCATGATATTTCCTGATACCATTTCACCCGTTTTATCTCGGGGCGAAGGTCAGTAATAAAAAAAATTTTAAAAACCTGCCTCGATGAAGATTCGAACAAATGACTACAGACCCAAACAGCAAGAATACTAATCACTGGATGAGCGCGACAATGAAATATCCACGAAATTATAGGCCAGACAAAATCCGGCTCACGAATAAAACCAAGCACCCGTGAATCTACTCACGACTGATAAATTCCGCTCGAGAATAAAACCACAAGCATCATCCATGTATTTTCCATGTATTATCCACAAAAACTAGAACAAGAGCCAAAGCTTACAGAAAGGCAAAGCGCACGGCGCGCGATCACCTGGAGACGATTTATGACAGCTATTTGATTCAACAGATTACTTACTATAGGTGCATACCTGCACACTAGGTGGTGTGTTCAGAATATGATAGGACTCAAACAGCTGTTGTAGGCCTTCAGTGAGTCAGCACAGATCAGCATTCAGCAAAACAAGTGTGTACTTGGGAGAACGCTTGCCCGTTTGTAGAGATGTTAGTTAGGGCTACACAATGAGTGGATCTTGAGGTCAGCATGATTGTGTCTGCACCAGGGCTGCCGAAGTTGGCACCTACGTACACATTTGCTATTATCTGACCCTTGCCGAGCAAAACTGTACTTCTGGTACCATGCAGACGGCCTGCGTGGTCTCGAGGCATGGTGTCCGCCTCGAGTGCTACAAGTTCCGGGTTCAATCCCCGGTAAGGGCTGGGTTTTTTCACATTGACTTGGACTTCTAGTAATTCCCCCTGGTCTCTGGGTAGTGAGATCGGACTCCCGTGTGCACTGTTGCGCACGTAAAAAACTCCCATGGCAGTTGGATATCGAAAAAAGTAGCCTAACGGCGCTGCCTGGGCATAAATTTGGAGTTAAAAATCTACCCAAAGTATCTGAGGATCCTCGCCAGTGCTACAGAGCCCGTGCACTGTGCTGAGCTTCTTCGGACTCAGACTTAAGTAAGAAGAAGAACAGAGCACTTATGGGTTACTACCCGTGCGCCATGATGTTGTTGGTACGTTTAAGAAACTTTAAAACATTTTAAATTTCGGGTAAAATGTTTACAGTTTTACATTTGTCTAACACAGAAGATTTCCCACCTGTCCGTCCTGTGAATTCAGTCTAAGCGACTGTTGCTTGAGATACTGGCTCGAGTGAACGAAAAAACCGAGGTCAATCTCGCCACTGATCACGATAGTTCCCAGTTAAAAAGTTTGTTGCGAATCCTTTACAAGAGGCATTCTTCGGCTGTTGTGGTTTTTATAGACAATAGTTTGCCACTGCTTTCTGTGCGGTCTGCTCTCGATACCAGTGTCGAAACGAACGCAAGGCTCGCGGCTGGGATCCAACCCGGCACCCCAGCATGACGAAGCGCGTTTGCAACGCCCAAGCCACAGACGCCTACGTCACTTCCCAGCATTGTTAGAAAACGTTCTGAACGAATACATGTACATAAAAAATAGAGGGAACTAATAGTGCCAGTTCAACCCTTTTATATTGAAAACACACCTAGAACATCTTGGTTTGCTTTTTCAGAAGAAAAATATGGAGATTAAAGTTGCTTTCCATAAGTATCAAAATTTATGCTCGCTCTTCTAGCATTACGGCATTCAGAAAGAGTATATTTGGTCAACAATATTCAGATTTTATAAAAAAAAATTCCTTTTTCTTTGAAGACTTCAATAATAATTAATACAATAATGAGATCAAAATAACTGCCCCAGGACAGTAAATAGACCAGCAGGAAGCTGCCACAACAGCCCTGTAACAAACTGAGCGAAAAATAAACAGTACTGCAATGCAGTAGTAGATAAATTATATTAATTCTGATCAAATATAAAGTAAGCCAGTTTCTTAGCTGTGTGTGTTTAGAAAGGTTTTAACTGCTTTCATTATCACAAGTTTCATCATCAGATGCCTTGCCGACTGGCGTGGGCGATCATGCCTCTCCATAATCTGCGATCTCCTGCAGCATGTATCAATTCGTGTGCCGACACACCTCCATGCCATGCAACAAGACTGTCAAGCATCTTCTCTCGTTGTCTTCCTCTATCTCTCCTTCCACATATCTTTCCAGTGGTCACAACATGTTCTATTTTCCCTCTTCTCATAACATGGCCGAAAAATGATGACTGTCTCCTTCTGATGTCTGTGATAAGTTGTCTTCGGGCTCCCGCCTCTCTCAAAACCTCTTGGTTGCTCTTTTTGGCTGTCCAAGGTATTCTAAGCATTCTTCTGTTAAACCACATCTCTAAGACCTCAAGAAATTGTTTGGCCTGCCTACCGATTGTCCAGGAATCACAGCCATATGTTAAAACTGGACGTATGTAGCAAGCAATAATTCTTTTTCTAACTCTCAATGACAAGGATATATTGCACAAGATGTTTTTATTACCAGTTTACAAAATTTAAATCCTTTGGTGTGTTTTTGGACCTAGTGCAGCGGTTCTCAACTTATAGGTCACGACCATTTTTGTGTGGGTCGAACTACCCTTTCACAGGGGTCGCCTAAGACCATCGGGGAACACATATTCACTGAAGTCTTGAAGTGGCAACAACAAATAATTGTATGTTTGGGGGGTCGCTACAACATAAGGAACTGTATTAAAGAGTCGCTACAACATAAGGAACTGTATTAAAGGGTCGCTACAACATAAGGAACTGTATTAAAGGGTCGCTACAACATAAGGAACTGTATTAAAGGGTCGCTACAACATAAGGAACTGTATTAAAGGGTCGCTACAACATAAGGAACTGTATTAAAGGGTCGCTACAACATAAGGAACTGTATTAAAGGGTCGCTACAACATAAGGAACTGTATTAAAGGGTCGCTACAACATAAGGAACTGTATTAAAGGGTGGCTACAACATAAGGAACTGTATTAAAGGATTGCTACAACATAAGGAACTGTATAAAAGGGTCGCTACAACACACAACATGGAACTGTATTAAAGGGGCTACAACATAAGGAACTGTATTAAAGGGTCGCTACAACATAAGGAACTGTATTGCGGTCGCTCAACATAAGGAACTGTATTAAAGGGTGCTACAACATAAGGAACTGTATTAAAGGGTCGCCAACAACATAAGGAACTGTATTAAAGGGTCGCTACAACATAAGATAAGGAACTGTATTAAAGGGTCCGCACAAACATAAGGAACTGTATTAAAGGGTCGCTACAACATAAGGGGTCGAACTGTATTAAAGGGTCCGCTACAACATAAGGAACTGTATTAAAGGGTCACTACAACATAAAATATTAAAGGGGCTACAACATAAGGAACTGTATTAAAGGGTTGCTACACACATAAGGAAACTGTATTAAAGGGTCGCTACTAACAAACGTACAGGGTCGCTGGGTACCTACAACTGTATTAAAGGGTCGCTTAAGGAACTGTATTAAAGGGTCGCTACAACATAAGGAACTTTATTAAATCGCTACAACATAAGGAACTGTATTAATACAAACATAAGGAACAAGACAACTTAAAGTCGGGGAACTGTATTAAAGTCGCTGCAACATAAGGAACTGTATTGCATCAACATAAGGCTGTATTAAAGGGTCGCTACAACATAAGGTATTAAAATAAGGAACTGTATATTAAGGGTCGCTACAAGTTAAAAGGGTCGCTACAACGAAACTGTATTAAAGGTCGCTACAACATAAGGGACTACGACTAATACTGTCATTTTCGCTACAACATAAGGAACTGTACCGCTACAACCCGAACTGTATTAAAGGGCGCTACATCACACAAGGAACTGTATTAAATGGGTGGTACAACATAAGGAACCGGATTGCTACAACATAAGGAACTGTATAAAAGGGTCGTGGCATCAGGAAGGTTGAGAGCCACTGTCGTAGTGAAAAAAGGGGGGGGGGGAACTGGTACTATTTCCAAAAACATTTCGGCAGCGCTGGTTTGCACTAGGGGTAGTCACACAACTGGTGACAGGGCACCGTCAGCTATATTCAGTTGCGTGTCCACTGACATCTGTTCCAACAGCCGGGGGCCAGGTGTGAGCACGCATGTGCAGGCAGAACTGACAAGCTCGGCAACATAATATGGCCAGGTTGCCACACGCCACTAATACAGATAACCTTAACGGGTGGTAAATCAGGAGAAGGCAAGACCCAACACAGCGCGGGGAGTCTGCACTCACGTGTGGTTTGACTATATGGCAAGTACTGCCAGAAGGCGGGAACACGATCTGTCATTTAACATATACCCTTCTACTTATAAGGGAGTCGTCGTGGCGGAGCGGCTTGACGCCCGCCTGCGGATTGGAAGGTCGTGGGTTCGCTCCCTGGCGGAGCCGGGCTTTCTTCAAAAATGACCGTGGTCCCCAGGTCGACCTACCCTTTTAGTGGGTACTGGGTGCTGTCCCGGGAGGTAAAAGCAGCCGGTGTGAAGCCGACCACATCATCCATTTTGTGCCGATTGGTCTATAAAATATAGGTTCAGCCTGATATGCCCTAAAGACGCGGAAAAGTGTCCTCTACTTTTACTTCGCTTCTCCTTATAAGCCATGCCAAGCTACTGGACGTAAATTTGCGCTATGGCTGGTTCTCCAAAGTTGGCTGGTTCTGCAAAGTCCTGTAAAGGACAGGCAACCAGCTTTTACAGTCCATAGCGTGAGGCGTTGGCAGGCATGTCTATCAACAACCTATCTCGTATAAGGTTAGTTGCGTGTCCTTTACGGGGCGTTTTTCTAGGCAAATTTACGTTCAGTAGTTTGCCATTGCTTTCTGGATGGTCGGCTTTCTTGATACCACTGTCGAAACCAACGCAAGGCGCATGGCCCGCAGCTGGGATCGAACTCAGAATCCCGGCATTACGAAGCGTTCGCATCGCATCGACTCAGCCACAGATACGACTCTATCTCGTGTACTATCCGTAAACTCTCACACCGATGATCTTCCATGCCATGATGTCAAACTCCAGCATTTTCTTTCTCGTTCTCCCTCTACATCTTCCCCTCCAAATTTCCCCCACGACGCGATTCACTCCAGTTTTCTGATGCACCAAGACGCCCCATTATCGAAGATTTCACAGGATGAAGACTGGGTGTGCAAACTGGCGCATTTGGCCGGCATTTTTAGCAAAAAGAAAGAAACAGATATATCAGATTACAGGGGTAAATTGTCAGATGTCCCATCAGTTTCCACACATAGGACAAATAAACATCCCACAAACGCCTTTACAAGCATAACTCCAGCTGTGCTTATACGAGTTTTTCAGACACGATCCAAATGTGTTTTCAATATATAGATAAAAATGGTTTTCATACAAGTTTATTTCCTAATTATGGAACCTTTGACTTAGTCGTTGCGGGTCCGACTCGTAACTCCAACCAGGTCCGCCTGTATATAGGTTCTTTCGACTAAATCACGGAACATTTTGGAAAATAGGTAACTGGAAGCGTTTCCATGTTTGCATTGTGTGACATTTTAATATGCTTACAAAGTCCTGTGTTCTAAACGTATTCGTATTACAAATCGACAAGCGGATATTGTGAAGTGGATATACACAATTTTCAAACTTTAATTTAAATTCACGGAAGACAGTCATGTTGTGATGTGTGTGTTACTGTTTCTAGTCAGTAGTTTCGATTTTAGAGAAAATAAATAGAGAAGACCGTGCTCCAACATACCGCGATCGAAACCCACTGCTGGCTGCGTGGATTTTTATCACGGTATGGGGCATCGCAGATCGACCACCCCTAAAATGCGTACCAGGATGGCTGTCCTGGGGAAGTAAAGACGGCCGGCGTAATGCTGACCACGTTACCCACCTAGTGCTGATTGGCCTGTACAAATATGGGAGCTCTTCCCATATGTCCGACACGGCTAAAGGGCGTGAAAAGGGATCTTGACTTTACTAAGTATGGAACCTTATGGTGCACCCTGTACACTGTAAGTCCAATATGATATTTAAGTGACACAACAAAGTGATTGTGAGACTGACGCGCTACCTACTGCGCTACCGAGGTTAAAAAAATGACACAACAAAGTGATTGTGAGACTGACGCGCTACCTACTGCGCTACCGAGGTTAAAGAAATGACACAACAAAGTGATTGTGAGACTGACGCGCTACCTACTGCGCTACCGAGGTTAAAAAAATGACACAACAAAGTGATTGTGAGACTGACGCGCTACCTACTGCGCTACCGAGGTTAAAGAAATGACACAACAAAGTGATTGTGAGACTGACGCGCTACCTACTGCGCTACCGAGGTTAAAAAAAATGACACAACAAAGTGATTGTGAGACTGACGCGCTACCTACTGCGCTACCGAGGTTAAAGAAATGACACAACAAAGTGATTGTGAGACTGACGCGCTACCTACTGCACTACCGAGGTAAAAAAAATGACAAAACAAAGTGATTGTGAGACTGACGCGCTACCTACTGCGCCACCGAGGTTAAAAAAAACGACACAACAGAGTGACGACGACGATGACTGATAATGATAGGTGACGAGCGGACTTACCCAACACTGCTGTGGTATCAACACAACACAAGTCCTATAAGCGCCCGACCAAAGCAACTCCAGTTTCCGCTGAAGTAATCCGGAAGCAAACACTGTACAAACACCAGCTGCCACTAACTCCAGCCATCGTGTCCAGACCGAGAATTGAACTGTTGCCTTTATACCGGTAAGCTAGAGAACTATCCAATATATAACTGCCGCTGCTTACATCTGACGGCACAGGGTATCAAGGGCACAACCACAAACGAACGAGATAAGCCCAGTATCAATTTCCCATTTGAGCCAGAAACTAGAAATTAATCAAAACTACAGAAAATTATGATAAATCTTATGTTTCCTATTGCAAAAGCATGCATAATAGATATGTAAACGCGGCTGTTTACATCTGAAGGAATTAAATATCCAAGAAACTAGCACAGAACGTACTCAATCAATCAGCCTTGCCCAAAGGCATCACTAGGAAAATGTAAAAATCATCATCATAAATATACACAGACTCGTCTTCTTCCACACACACGCATATACTCTCTTCCCTATACACACAACCCTATTCTCTATCTCCTTCACTTGCTGACATAAACATTCATTTTCGCAGCTCCCCCCCCCCCCCCCCCCCACAACATACATTCTCAAACAATCTCTTTCCAAACCCTCTTTTTCCCTCTTACACTATCTCCTATACACATAATCGAGCTCTCTCTATATCTTATTCCATACACACCCGTATACTCTCTCTCTCTCTCCTAGACCCAAAACCCTAATGTCTGTCTCTCTCACACGCAGACACCAAAATCTCTCTCCTCTCATACACAAACTGTTCCCAAACACACCTTATCAGTAGGGACAAGACCACGACATTTCCACGCGACAGTTTTGTCTCCGAAACATTCTCATTTCATTTACAACAGTCTCGACGATTCAGTCCACCACTCTAGCGGACGACACAGATCAATACGCCGCCGGCCGTTGAGAGACACCTATGTTTAAACAGGCATACACACATATGGCTGCCTCGACACCCCACTGAGTGAGTAACCCAATCGATACTTCCCTAAAAGACACAAGTCAAAACCCTATGCCACCACCCCTCTTCTTATTTTGAGCCAGCTGTGCACGCCCCCCCCCCCCCCCATCTTTTCTGTTGGATTTACTCCCAAGTATGCAGAGACCCTCTGTGTTTAAATATTTGTCTTACCATTTAATATTTTTTAGGTATTTTCTGACGAATTATGACCGTGTTTCATGTAGAATCAAGATGTACAGCAGATGTGGCTTATGGAGACATTTCTTTAAAGGGTACCAGTTAGTTCGACCTTAGTCTCCCCAGATGCCGCCCATTTACACACTAGCTCACTTCTGATTGGCAGGTTCTGAGCCCCGTAAACTTCGCACACGGTTACGGGGGTGTTCCGCAATGCCGTTGCTATCGCGTGTTGTATATTTCAGCATGCCAGCGCTTTTAAGACTCATAAAACATGGAGAAACGGGGTCTAACACAACATTCCCCTAGAGAGTGCTGCAACCAATGTCACAGGCATTCTTTCTCGGAATAAAAACGTAAATGCAAGACAACAAAGAAAGCAAACAACAGAGCGGCACATCAGTAACCTGCAGGAAAGTACACAAGCCCAACTAACTTGTGAATGAAACGCGACCTACTTTGTTTGGAGTAAACTAAACAACTAAACTTAACCAAAAACAGATCCAGGAGAAACCTTTATGTGATCTGAGGGTCTAAACTTCCCATAAACATAAACGAAATAATTAAAAAAAAAATTGCATCCAAAAGTTTCATTCATCGCATTAAAGACAACTGAATATTAAATTTGCAATGTATGTTCTTCCACCCCCCCCCCCCCCCCCCAAGTATTCAAACCGCTTTAAGTTTAGGTGTTACGCGAAATTTGTTGTTGTTGTTGTTGGGCCTGACAAGGGTGCCATAGCGAAAACAGTTTGAGAAACGCTGCGCTAGCCAATCAGGGACATGCGGAGTGACTAATTGGTGTCAGGGCCGCACTATAATCTTTCAGCGGTGTGTTTATATTCTGACTGTCCCATGATGCCCCACGGGACTTGAGCCGGGGGGGGGGGGGCAGACCCCACTGACCCCTCATAACAAGCATGTGGTAAGGACGAAAAATCGTTGGTTTGCAGGAATCGAATGTGTTAGAAACACGACGCCGTGCCAACCGTCCTTATAAACACAGGAGAAGCTGCTGTCCCACGTAGAGCAGGCATAGTGATCAAAACATCTGCTTAAAAAGACAGGAGCTTGGGTCACGGGCTATTCGAGTTAGTCTTCCCCATGTGGGATGCAATTTTTACTTAACTGAAGCCCTACCCTGGCTTTTGCCGGGGACTCTGAATATAGCCGGGCCATAAATATGGCCTAACGGCTGAAAAGGGTTTCTGGGACATCTCCACGGGTGATCCTCGTCCGCACTGTGGCACTTTGTGTCACCGGGTGTTTGTCGCTTGTGTTATGGCCTGGTGGGGTACAACAAAGAGAGAGAGAGAGAGAGAGAGAGAGAGAGAGAGAGAGAGAGAGAGAGAGAGAGGTTAAGTGGTCAGTAGCGTTGGACTTCGTCAACCTGTATAAAACAGATATGGGATCGATAACTCTGCTATTACCGCGGGTGCTGCTACTACTACTTATACAACTACTGCTGCTACCAATACAACTACTACTGCTACTACTACTTATACAACTACTGCTGCTACAAGTACAACTACTGCTGCTACCAATACAACTACTACTGCTACTACTACTTATACAACTACTGCTGCTACCACTTATACAACTACTGCTGCTACCACTTATACAACTACTGCTGCTACCACTTATACAACTACTGCTGCTACCACTTATACAACTACTGCTGCTACCAATACAACTACTACTGCTGCTACTACTAAAAATAGTACTACTATTTGTACTACTACCCTTTCCCTCCTTGTCTCCTAATGAAGCATGGTCTCTCACCAACTCGCGCCAAAGATATACTGCACAAAAATAAGCATAAGTACACATAAACCAGCACTAAACGATGCGTAACACAAACAGAAGACTTCCAACTGAGTAAATGCGTTGTAGAAAAAAAAATCGTTCCGAATTCCTAACACAAACGGTCACCCACTACCGCTGGCGATTTGTAATTTAAAACAGCCGGACTAGAGAATGGTCCGTCGCGGTCTATGAGATTTTGCTTGCTTTTCTGTCTACGGGGCTGTCAATAAACGCATGCGGAATTGTTCGGTACAGGTTAAGTTACCTGCTCAAGTACCAGACAATGTACGTGTAAGTAGGTCAGGCCTACCAGGTGTTCCTAAAGCGACTGGGTTATCATACGGACACAGATGACAATCACAGACAGAACAAACCAGACCAGCCTGACTGGGTCGACGACAGTGGAGACAGACTGACAGACGGAGGGACGGATGGATAGACAGAGAGACAGAGAGAGAGAGACAGTGAGAGAGAGAGAGAGAGACAGACAGACAGACAGACAGACAGACAGACAGACAGACAGATAGATAGATAGATAGATAGATAGATAGATAGATAGATAGATAGATAGATAGATAGATAGATAGATAGATAGATAGATAGATAGATAGATAGATAGATAGATAGATAGATAGATAGATAGATAGATAGATAGATAGATAGATAGATAGATAGATAGATAGATAAGATAGACAAAAAGGTCCGGCTCCAACAGGAAACTGAACCCACAACCCTCTGATCCGCAGGCGAGCGTCCAGTCGCTAGAACACGGCGGCTCCAAGTGATAGTGCGAAACAGAGAAGGTGTTAGAAACTATCAGAGATCGTGAGTGTGTTAGAAACAATCAGAGGCCGTGTGTATGACACAGTGTATGAGTTAGAAACTATCAGAGGTCGTGTGTGTGTGTGTGTGTCACAGTGTATGAGTTAGAAACTCGTGTGTATGTCACAGTGTATGAGTTAGAAACTATCAGAGGTCGTGTGTGTGTGTCACAATGTATGAGTTCGAAACTATCAGAGGTCGTGTGCGTGTGTGTCACAGTGTATGAGTTAGAAACTATCAGAGGCCGTGTGTGTGTCACAGTGTATGAGTTAGAAACTATCAGAGGTCGTGTCTGTGTGTGTCACAGTGTATGAGTTAGAAACTATCAGAGGCCGTGTGTATGTTAGAAACTATCAGAGGTCGTGAGTGTGTTATAAACTATCAGAGGCCGTGTGTGTCATAGTGTATGTGTTAGAAACTTTCAGAGGCCGTGTGTGTGTGTGTCACCGTCTATGTGTTAGAAACTATCAAAGGCCGTGTGTGTGTCACGTGTATGTGTTAGAAACAGTGTGGGTACTGGGTGGAGAGATGGAGAGAACGAACAAACTTTCTTTTCAAAGGGGTAACAAATTTGGCTCCCAACTACATATTATCAATGATGAATATTATGTTTATATACAAATATACATGATGAAATAATGCAGACGCATCATGTATACTGAATCATATACACACTAAATATACACGTATACATACTCTCGTATATGCTCATACATACATAGACACACCCATACATATACATACATACACAAATCATGTATACTGAATCATATACACTCCGAATATAAACGTATACATATACTCTTATATGCTCATACATACACAGACACACCTATACATATACATACATACACACATCATGTATTCTTAATCATATACACTCCGAAAAAACACGTATTCCTACACTCTTATATGCTCATACATACACAGACATACCCATATATAGATAAACACTCATTCATACATACACTCTCATACAGAGACAGTTACGGAAGGTGAGACATTTTACGAGAGGGGAAACCCGAACGTGGTCACTTCAATGCCGACGCGAAGGAATGCAGACCAAGCAATGAAAATATTGTTTATCACCCGAACTCAAGACTTGTTGCGTGAGACGAAAATAGCCAGCACAAAAGTACACTAAAACACACAGTATCACGCGATGTGTACTATCAATTCACAACAATCCATCAATAAAGAAATAGACCCACAGATGCTTACAATCCAGTCAAGACCACCAAACAAAATATCCGTACAAATAAATGGAACACAGCGCCTAACCACACCACCGGCCTCACACACTAACAGCCAGACTGTGTCCCTTTCCGCTCGCCTGAGAAACCACTCACAAGCCTGATATCAGAAGTTCCAAAGGAGTTATGGACACGGGGGCTGATATAGAACGGAGACGAGAGGGAACGAGCGGAAAAAGAGGGTCGGAGACTGGCAATAACGGTGAAATAACTAAAATCAATCTACTGCATCGACCAGACTATCAGACCGTTCCGGGAGGGGGACCATCTCTGGAACCGGGCTGACCTACATTCTCTGTGGGCCCGCCGGCATGCCCAGCAGTTAAGTGGGTGACCTTATGACGTAATCGCTGCCGCCTGTCCGAGCTGAAATAGCCCTTGAGCTGCCATTACAGAACTGACAACATCGATCAGGTCTCAATCCTCACTGATCGATGGAGACAAGCTTTATACGGTTATGGGGAAACGTGAGGACAGGAGAGAGAGAGAGAGAGAGAGAGAGAGAGAGAGAGAGAGAGAGAGAGAGAGAGAGAGTGTACGTCTGAGAGATATATTCACACACGTGTACATACATGCATATATAGATAAAAGACATACATACACGTTTGCGTCTGTGTGTATATATGTATAAATGTGTATGTATTTTATATTTATGTATCCCCACACGTGTGTATGTATGCATGTATATGTATGTATGTATGTATGTATACACACACGTGTATGTGTGCATATATGTGTGTGTGCGTGTGTATGTATTTTATTATGTATGTATGTGTGTGTGTATGTATGTGAGAGAGAGAGAGAGAGAGAACACAGTTTTATCTTTAATGTGTCACAAATTGGGCACGCATGTAGATCGTATATTGGTGGTGGTCGTGGGGGGTCAGCAAGACAGAAAACGAAAACCACACAGAGAATAAACACACTTTCATTTTCAAAGTGTCTCAAACTGGACAACATATCCGCACATCTGACACTCCAGGGTGAGAGAAAGAAAGAAAGGAAGGATGAAATTAATGTAGAATTAAAGAAAGGAAAAAATAAAGAAATGAAGAAAGTAAGAATAAAGACATGAATGAAGAAAGAAAGAATAAAGACATGAATGAAGAAAGAATAAAGACATGAATGAAGAAAGAATAAAGACATGAATGAAGAAAGAAAGAAAAAATGAAAGAAAGAAAGAAAAAAGAGGGAAGAAAGACAGCAAACAAATACTTTTTTTTAGAGGATCACATATTGGTCAGAAGGTCTGTTTACATCTGGGGCTGAGAGAGAGAGAGAGAGAGAGAGAGAGAGAGAGAGAGAGAGAGAGAGAGAGAGTGAGAGAGAAAAATGGGGAGAGAGTATTCTGTGACCCAATGTCATGAAAACTAAAATAAATAAACAAAAAAACCAAAAACAATTTATGCACTGGTCTTCTGTATGCTGGACACATAAGGGAGGTAAATAACAGTATCACTGTAGTCTGTGGTGCATGTCGCAATAAGCCACTAAGGAAGGGTGGCGTGTGAGGGGCTACCTCATTCTGTTTAACACTTTAGCTACAAAATGTAGCCAATCACAACCAAGCCTACAAGGTGCCTGGTATGTAGTGTTGGGAGGCTCTGTACTCCACTTGAAGAATGAAAAGAAGAGGAAGAGTAGGAAGAGAGGAAGGAAGAGTAGGAGAAGTAGGAGGAAGAGTAGGAGGAGAATGCCATTCACATTGCCAAGGCGCTGGGTTCATTCCCAGCAGGAGGTGATGTGACAACAGACCACATAGAGTTGGTTTTGACAGTGATATCGACCGTTTAGCAGGCAATGGCAAACTACTGAGCATAAAACTGCCTGGTAAAATTACAATTGCCCCCCCCCCACACGTTTTGGTTCAGTGCACACTAACTTAATTCTTTTTTAACGCGTTATGATTACTGATCAGAAGAAATTGTTACTTTAACTAATGCATATTTTTACCTGACGTAATACAAACACTGTGTGACAGAATGGGTTAAAGTAACTATAGGTGCATAACATAACCCTTGACCCATAAGGTGTCATGGAGTTGTATCTATAGAAGCACTAGCAAATAAAACACGCCATCTTCCTCCCTTTACCACTTGATGAATAATTGTATGATAACTTAGTCTGGTCCATTTCTTGATGTTGTCCTTCCAGGTTCTTCTTTGCCCTTTTTTTCCCCCACTATAGGTACAGACTGAGTTAATACACTAATTGGACGGAACATAAAGAGTTAATGAAATTAAAACATATAAGCAAAGACCGACAAACGCAGAGGGAGTTGCCTGGAACTAAAAGAGTTAAACAAGGGACATGAAGGTCACCAGATGTAAATAACTGGGAAGGATTACTCCTGTCCGCTAGGTGAGTCTTCTTCTTCTTCTTCTTTTTAAACAATATCTGCTTATGTCGCTAGGTGTCGCAGCTCATCAGATGATCGGCAGCCGAGCCAGGCGCGCGCTCAGTCGCTTGATATGACATGATGTTATGCAGTCTCAAGGTGTCAGTGACTCCTTCAATCCATCTTCTTCTCGGTTGTCAGCCTGAGGATTTAGGACCGCTTGGCTAGTGCTGTCGCCACACACTGTGCAGGTTAGGATATTTACTTCTGCCCCCAATGGAGAAATTCCATCACCTTACCGTGGCTAAGAAAAGTAAAGGACCCTTTTCCACGCGTACAAGGCATATAGGGCTAGACCTCTATTTTATAGACCAATCAGCACTCGGTGGGAGATGTAAACATACCGATGTCCACCTTTACTTCCCTGGACTTAACCAGGTACCCATTTAAACCTGACTAAATCTGGAAGCCAAGGTCATTAAAAAGTAATTTCCCATTGTCATGTACTCCAGTTTTCTCCTCATGACATGACCAAAGAATGAAGATTGTCTTTTACTGATGTGGGCAATGAGTTCTCTTTTTGAGAAAAATATATGATGCCAAAACAAGCCAAAAGAATGACTCAAGGATTTAACTGTACATGTCACAAACTGACAAGAAAACAAGGGAACAACTTAGACCACCTGATCACATCACAAACTGACAAGTAAACAACTCAGACCTGGATTACATCACAAACTGACAAGTAAACAACTCAGACCTGGATCACATCACAAACTGACAAGTAAACAACTCGGACCTGGATCACATAACAAACTGACAAGTAAACAACTCGGACCTGGATCACATCACAAACTGACAAGTAAACACTCGGACCAGGATCACAACAAACTGACAAGTAAACAACTCGGACCAGGCAAACAACTCGGACCTGGATCACATCACAAACTGACAAGTAAACAACTCGGACCTGGATCACATCACAAACTGACAAGTAAACAGCTCAGACCAGGATCACATCACAAACTGACAAGTAAACAACTCGGACCTGGATCACATCACAAACTGACAAGTAAACAACGGACCAGATCACATCACCAGGATCACATCACAAACTGACAAGTAAACAACTCGGACCTGGATCACATCACAAACTGACAAGTAAACAACTCAGACCAGGATCACATCACAAACTGACAAGTAAACAACTCGGACCTGGATCACATCACAAACTGACAAGTAAACAACTCAGACCAGGATCACATCACAAACTGACAAGTAAACAACTCGGACCTGGATCACATCACAACAAGAAAACTGACAAGTGGATCACATCACAAACTCGGACCTGGATCACATCACAAACTGACAAGTAAACAACTCGGACCTGGATCACATCACAAACTGACAAGTAAACAACTCGGACCTGGATCACATCACAAACTGACAAGTAAACAACTCGGACCTGGATCACATCACAAACTGACAAGTAAACAACTCGGACCTGGATCACATCACAAACTGACAAGTAAACAACTCAGACCAGGATCACATCACAAACTGACAAGTAAACAACTCGGACCTGGATCACATCACAAACTGACAAGAAAACAAGCAAACAACTCGGACCTGGATCACATCACAAACTGACAAGTAAACAACTCTGATCAGGATCACATCACAAACTGACAAGAAAACAAGGGACAACTCAGACGGGGATCACATCATCGTAAACTGACAAGAAAACAAGCTATGGAAACGGCTCAAAAGACTTACCTGTTTCCCGGATCTGCATCCCACTGATGGACATGCGAGCCTTCTTCTCCAAGGACACAACATTCTTGGCCAGGTGCTCCACCATCTCTTCCAGCTTCAGCCTCTGCTCGTGCTCATGCTGGATCATCTTCTGCCACCTGCGACCCTGGGTCTGGGACAGCTCATGGAATTCATTGCATGCCTGGGAAAAAAACACATGCAACACTGTCAATTAACTGCCTTCAAAACATTTCTTCTTCTTCTTTTGTCGTCACATTGTTACCAAGTTGTAACCCAGTGTCGTCGTTTTCTGTAAATGTCTTCTCAGATGGCTTAAGTGATGGATTTGTTTTTGCAGATTTTATCCATACCATTTATCAATCTCTTTCTTGGTCTTTCTCTTGCCTTCCTCCCAGATTTTCTACTGTAAAATCTCAATTGCAGTCTGGTCTGGCTGCATTATCACTAAATGGTTGAATCATTTCATTCTTTGTCTGTCAATATAATCCAGACATGGTCTTGTTCCTACTTTCTCTCTAATGCTGGTATTCGTAACCCTGTCTTGTCTAGTTTTGTTAGTGATCTTGCGGAGACAGCACATTTCACATGCAGTTTTTTCCTGTTTTAGTGCCCTATTCATCTTCAAAACATTGTTTTTCCATAAAGAATGTAAATAATAAGGATACAAACAATGCCCTGCCTGCCCCTAACCAGAAACTGCAAAACATGTATCAGGCAATAAATGAGGACAGCTGAGACACGGCCAGCATCCTGCCTGCAAGTCTGGTAGTCATAGGTCCAAAACTCTTATCTAATCAATCAATTAGCAGGTCCTTAACACGGCACATCTGAAAGTTTCTCTTTGTTTAGCTGATTCTCCAGCTCTGTGTACTTTCACAGCCAATGCACCTTTAATGTCTTGTATCTACGTTTGTGGAGGTCTGCTTCATTTTCTGGAAACATTACCCTCCATCAATGTTCTTTCCAGGTTGCTCGGAGGTTTAACATGGCCAAAATACTTCTGCTTTCGGGATAGGATGCTGTTTATGAGCCAGTTCTCCTTAATGTTCACATCATTTACAGCAGTGTTTCCCAACCTTTTTTGTGTCCTGCCCCACTTAAGCCTTTCTAAAATTCTTATGCCCCGTATGAAATTAAACTTTGTGTACTGCCCCACTTAAGCCTTTCTAAAATTCTTATGCCCCGTATGAAATTAAACTTTGTGCACTGCCCCACTTAAGCCTTTCTAAAATTCTTATGCCCCGTATGAAATTAAACTTTGTGTACTGCCCCACTTAAGCCTTTCTAAAATTCTTATGCCCCGTATGTAATTAAACTTTGTGCATTGCCCCACTTAAGCCTTTCTAAAATTCTTATGCCCCGTATGAAATTAAACTTTGTGTACTGCCCCACTTAAGCCTTTCTAAAATTCTTATGCCCCGTATGAAATTAAACTTTGTGTTCTGCCCCACTTAAGCCTTTCTAAAATTCTTATGCCCCGTATGAAATTAAACTTTGTGTACTGCCCCACTTAAGCCTTTCTAAAATTCTTATACCCCGTATGAAATTAAACTTTGTGTACTGCCCCACTTAAGCCTTTCTAAAATTCTTACGCCCCGTATGAAATTAAACTTTGTGTACTGCCCCACTTAAGCCTTTCTAAAATTCTTACGCCCCGTATGAAATTAAACTTTGTGTACTGCCCCACTTAAGCCTTTCTAAAATTCTTATGCCCCGTATGAAATTAAACTTTGTGTACTGCCCCACTTAAGCCTTTCTAAAATTCTTATGCCCCGTATGAAATTAAACTTTGTGTACTGCCCCACTTAAGCCTTTCTAAAATTCTTATGCCCCGTATGAAATTAAACTTTGTGTACTGTAAATTTTTATGCCCCGTATGAAATTAAACTTTGTGTACTGCCCCACTTAAGCCTTTCTAAAAATCTTATGCCCCGTATGAAATTAAACTTTGTGTACTGCCCCACTTAAGCCTTTCTAAAATTCTTATGCCCCGTATAAAATTAAACTTTGTGTACTGCCCCACTTAAGCCTTTCTAAAATTCTTATGCCCCGTATGAAATTAAACTTTGCCCGTATGAAATTAAACTTTGTGTACTGAAAGCCTTTCTAAATTCTTTGAAATGAAAACTTTGTGTACTGCCCCACTTAAGCCTTTCTAAAATTCTTATGCCCCGTATGAAATTAAACTTTGTGTACTGCCCCACTTAAGCCTTTCTAAAATTCTTATGCCCTGTATGAAATTAAACTTTGTGTACTGCCCCACTTAAGCCTTTCTAAAATTATTATGCCCCGTATGAAATTAAACCTTTCCATTTTCGAACTGCCCCCCACTCCACCCTCTAAACAAATAAATTGCTCCTTAACAATCAAATTGATCTCCTTAACAATCAAATGGCTCTCGTAACAATCAAATTGCCTCCCTTAACAATCACACTGCCTCCCTTGGAGTGTTAGCCCCACGTTGGGAAACACTGATGTAAAATGTCTTTGTGTTTTTCTTCTTAGTCCATGATATTCTAAGAATTCTTCTTAAAAACTCTGCCTAGACAGATGTTTGTTAAATAACCTGGATTCACATCCCAAGCTGGCCCCGTCTAAAATGGGTTCCAGGAAATGTCCTAGAAAGTAAACGTGACCAGCATCACATCAACCCATCAAACACTATTGGTTTATACAAAAATGGGCGCTAGCATCATATTCCCAATGAACCTTGAAGGATGCCTGGGATTTGCTCCTACTGAATTCACATCCAAATTGTAGCTCTTTGAGTCACTGGGTATCAATCATTCAGACCAATCAAAGAAAGAAAAGTTAAATAAAATTTAAACAGTCATAAAATAAAATGTAATGCCTAAAATGTACTAGACAGACAAACAAAACTGAACATGAAAAAGCTTATAAAAACACTAAAATAATCTCAAAGAATAAATACTCACATTTATCATAGCATTGGCTGTAATTCTGAACAACGTGGCTCTCTCTTGAACAGCTTTCATGTTAGCAGACGCCTCTGCTGGATTGTGGGTAGACTCCAGCTCGGACAAGGTCTTGGTCAGGGCCTGGCCGTGCCGGGCGATGAGATCATTGCATGTGTGGAGATCCTCCAGCTTGGCACTCAGTGAGTGCAGCATCATGTTCAGCTCCGCCTTGTCCGGCTGCTGCACCTCCTCCTCGTCACTCTCTGAATCAAGCACAATCACTGTAAATTGGTAAGGGAATCAGCGGGCAGCTGCTAAACAAGCATCCTACAATATAGTGATTTTATAGACCAATCGACACTCAGTGGGTGGTGGGGTTAACATCATGCTGGCCACCTTTACTTCCCAGGACTATACCTGGTACTTACTCAAAGCTGGGTCGACCTGGCAGCCTAAGCTATTTCTGAAGAAAGACCAGCTTTGTCAGGAGCGGAACCTATGACCTTCTGATAGGCAGGGGAGCATCAAGTATTTACACCACGTGGCTCCCAATTTAATATATCAAACAACACAAGTTGTGGTATGTAGTAGTAGTTGTGACAATAATTTACTCTAGCTTACGCTTACAACAGAAGTTGTCGTATGTAGAACCTGTTGTTACATTACTTTACTCTAGCTTACGCTTACAACAGAAGTTGTCGTAAGTAGAACCTGTTGTTACATTACTTTACTCTAGCTTACGCTTACAACAGAAGTTGTCGTATGTAGAACCTGTTGTTACATTACTTTACTCTAGCTTACGCTTACAACAGAAGTTGTTGTATGTAGCAGTTGATGTGACAATAATTTACTACAGCTTACAACAGAAGTTGTTGTATGTAGCAGTTGATGTGACAATAATTTACTACAGCTTACAACAGAAGTTGTTGTATGTAGCAGTTGATGTGGCAATAATTTACTACAGCTTACAACAGAAGTTGTTGTATGTAGCAGTTGATGTGGCAATAATTTACTACAGCTTACAACAGAAGTTGTTGTATGTAGCAGTTGATGTGACAATAATTTACTACAGCTTACAACAGAAGTTGTTGTATGTAGCAGTGATGATGTGACAATAATTTACTACAGCTTACAACAGAAGTTGTTGTATGTAGCAGTTGATGGTGTGATAATAATTTACTAAAGCTTACAACAGAAGTTGTTGTATGTAGCAGTTGATGTGGCAATAATTTACTACAGCTTACAACAGAAGTTGTTGTATGTAGCAGTTGATGTGGCAATAATTTACTACAGCTTACAACAGAAGTTGTTGTATGTAGCAGTTGATGTGACAATAATTTACTACAGCTTACAACAGAAGTTGTTGTATGTAGCAGTTGATGTGACAATAATTTACTACAGCTTACAACAGAAGTATGTAGTAGTTGATGTGACAATAATTTACTACAGCTTACAACAGAAGTTGTGGTATGTAGCAGCTGATGGTGTGATAATACTTTACTACAGCTTACAACAGAAGTTGTGGTATGTAGCAGCTGATGGTGTGATAATACTTTACTACAGCTTACAACAGAAGTTGTGGTATGTAGCAGCTGATGGTGTGATAATACTTTACTACAGCTTACAACAGAAGTTGTAAGATGTAGCAGCTGATGGTGTGATAATACTTTACTACAGCTTACAACAGAAGTTGTGGTATGTCGCAGCGATGTGCTATTGTTCAATTTTGAGATCATCTTCATCGGACATGACCATAAATGCTCCGATCTTCTCCTGAGTATGTCTCTAATTTGTTTTGAGGCTAACAACTCCCATTCTGTTTTGGCTGATATAGCGACGGGTTGCTCAAGCATGGTTTTCCTGTCTTGCGGTTCCAACTGGTACACCCAGGGAATGAAGTCTATTCAGTGAAAAAATATTTCTTCACAAAACTGAAAGCCTTATAGCGTTTAGTCCCTCATATGGTACTGATGATGTCTCTCCAGTCCATAAAGGGCCCATTCCTATTAAGCACACTGCCAGCCGGAGTTGTGCGGAGTGTTTTCCCCTGAACGGATTTTCCAAGGCTATTTTTTGGAGAATAAGGAATAGACACACTGAACGCCTCCCCCCGCTTTCCACCCATGTCACAGGAGGCGACTAATTAAAGACGATCCCCTCAAAGCTGGAACGCATCTGACTGAGAGGCAAGGAACCAACAGTCTGCATACAAATACACCAGATCTGCAAAACGGACATGCATGCACATTTAAAGTTCTGGATCAAGACATAAGAACAGGAGTGGATGAACAACCAGAACTTTCCGCCGCATTTTACAGCCCCTGAACGCTGAGAAGAAGCAGAGGAGTGGATTTTTTTATGTGAATTATTAACTCAGTAACAATATTTTTCAGAAACTTTTTACTTTGTAACATCTATAAATGTACTTTATCTCACCTTCCTCACTAAGCATAGTGCATTGCTTTACAGAATCTGTTCACAGTGTAAAAATATTCAATCGGATGCTGTTCAGTGAGTAATAATATTTTACAGAAACTGTTCAGTGTAACAACATTTTACAGAAACTGTTTACCATGTAACAATAATTCACAGAAACTGTTCAGTGTAACAATATTTTACAGAAACTGTTTACCATGTAACAATAATTTACAGTAACTGTTCACTGTGTAACAATATTTTACAGAAGCTGTCACTAACAATATTTTACAAAAGCTGTTCACTGTAACAACATTTTAAAGAAATTGTTCAGTGTAACAACATTTTACAGAAGCTGTTCACTGTGTAACAACATTTTAAAGAAACTGTTCACAGTGTCACAATATTTTACGGAAGCTGTTCGCGGTGTAACAATATTTTAAAGAAACTGTTCACCGTGTAACAACATTTTACCGCTCATTTTAGCACAGCTTAATGTTTTATGGAAACTGGCTGATGTGTAACATTTCCTTCTTCACAGAAGCTGTTAAACAACTGTAAAGTATTGATTCACACCTGAGGCAGGCTATCATCCATAAAATTAAACACCTGTGTCAAAAGTCAAGATGAGGTAGGCGGTGAAGAGATGGAATGAACAACAGGTAGCACCCCCTCAGAGAAGGATTTTTTTTTTTTACACCCAGCCCAGATGTTAATAACTGTTATTATAACAAACAGACTCAACTGAAATGGCCAGTATCATTAACTCCTTCAACACTAAGCAATGTACCAGGTAGGAATGATTTAAAAGGATACACACCTGCAAGCGTATCGGACATAGAAGATTGGACCTATATTTTTATAGACCAATTATGTGGTCAACCTTACGCCGGCCGCCTCTACTTCCCAGGATTTCACCTGGTACCCATTTAAAGCTCGGACAACCCGGGAGCCAAGGTCATTTTTGAAAAAATGTCCGGCTCCATCAGGATCCGAACCCACAACCTTCAGAGCCACAGGGGAGCATCTAGCCGCTGCACTGCTGCGGCTCCCTGGGAATTATTTACAGAATCTATTATTCCCCCCCCCCCCCAACGTTGGCCCTGGGGCCCCATTTGAGGGGGTGCAGGATTAAATCACCCCCCCCCCCCCCATCCCAAACAGGCATGTCGTAAAAGTAACTTATTAGGGTTTTGCAGAAATTGGATTTGTAAGGCTGAGGTGTTGTCTCCTGACGAGAATGGGCAGATGCCATTTTGCACTTAAGACTAGGGAGAAAAGTGCAGAGGTGGGAGTGAAGACTAACAAGAAGACAAAAGGGGAGGGAGGGATGGTAAGGAAAGCAAAGAGTACGAACAGAAGGAAGAGGTAGGCGAAAAGAACGAAAAAGTAGAATTCAAAGTAGAAAAAAGGGAGCAAAAGACGAAAAGAAGAAAAAAGAAGAAGATTGTACCAAAAAATGAGGCTGAAAATATAAATCTATCTATATATATTTAGTTAGTTGACAGATTATCCTCACTGCACATCAACCCATTTTATGTGCTAGTGCTTCCATCAATACACCTCCACGACCCTAGTCGGTCAAGGGTTATGTTATGTCATATCTTTTTTAAAGTTATTTAAGTCTGTGTTCAAATACAATCATCATGTGTTATTATATTTACAGTGTACTGTACTCATGACAACTCATTTTAACAAGAGTCTGTTAGACCCTTGAATAGATTAATTTAATTTCCATTTTTTTTCACTGGAAAAGAAATTATCATGAAACTGAAATGATTTGGAATTTGAATGCTGTCTTAAAATGTCTCATATTCGAATTACGTACAACTAAAACAATTCTGTACAACTAAAAGAAACACGCAGTCTGTGTGCTTCATATGATGAGAAGAGAGGTGTTGGAAAACATCTTAATAATTGGAAACAGCACCTGGGAGGTAATCAGAGGGTCTGGCCGGCTCATTACACTCAGAGGAAAGGCAAGACGAACATGCAACCAGATTGTAACCAGTACCATCAGTATTGAGACTCTGCGCTGGCTGCTGAAGATGAGGATGGAGCCCACATGGGAATGCCCCGAGTGCTGAGCGCTGTGATGTTAATTCTTGACTCAACTTAATTGAAAAGATTAACAGCAGAAGAGGCAGAGGTAGACCAGGAGAGATGATGCTTGATGGCCTGAAGCCACCGACATGGATGAATACTATCAGTGAAATTAATTCAAATTACCAAAGAGTTAGATATTGTGGGGAGGCATGAGCGCCCACGCCACCTGACAGGGCACATAATTATGATAATCATTTCTATTCTAGAAGATAAACATTTACTCAAAGGATAAACATTACTATAAAGTAGCTGTTTGAAACCTAATTTTAGCATGTCTCTTTCCACATCTTTGTGAACAATATTTGTATAGCCAATCTACAGACCCCCCCCCCCCTCCCCCAAAAGAATTAATATAACGACCCTTGCTATCAGGCCGACACAGCCTTAAATGGGTACGAAGGACAGTCCTGGGAAGTAAAGGTGGCTGGCATGATGCTGACTACATGACCCACTCAGTGCCAAGTGGTCTTTAAAATATAGGTCTAGCCCAAAATGCCCAATACACCCTAAGGCGTAGAATAGGGTCCTTTTCCTTTTTGTAATTATGAAAAGACATTTCCCGAGTGCATCTTACTAGACCCATATTTTGTACAGATCAATCTGTCATATTTGTACAGATCAATCTGTCATATTTGTACAGATCAATTTTTCATATTTGTACAGATCAATTTTTCATATTTGTACAGATCAATCTTTCATATTTGTACGGATCAATCTTTCATATTTGTACAGATCAATCTGTCATATTTGTACAGATCAATCTGTCATATTTGTACAGATCAATCTGTCATATTTGTACAGATCAATCTGTCATATTTGTACAGATCAATCTGTCATATTTGTACAGATCAATCTGTCATATTTGTTCAGATCAATCTGTCATATTTGTACAGATCAATCTGTCATATTTGTACAGATCAATCTGTCATATTTGTACAGATCAATCTGTCATATTTGTACAGATCAATCTGTCATATTTCTAGAGATCAATCTTTCATATTTGTACAGATCAATCTGTCATATTTCTACAGATCAATCTTTCATATTTCTACAGATCAATCTTTCATATTTGTACAGATCAATCTTTCATATTTGTACAGACCAATCTTTCATATTTCTAGAGATCAATCTCTCATATTTGTACAGATCAATCTGTCATATTTGTATAGATCAATCTGTCATATTTGTATAGATCAATCTGCCATATTTGTATAGATCAATCTGTCATATTTGTACAGATCAATCTGTCATATTTGTATAGATCAATCTGTCATATTTGTACAGATCAATCTTTCATATTTGTACAGATCAATCTTTCATATTTGTACAGATCAATCTTTCATATTTGTATAGATCAATCTTTCATATTTGTACAGATCAATCTTTCATATTTGTACAGATCAATCTTTCATATTTGTACAGATCAATCTTTCATATTTGTACAGATCAATCTTTCATATTTGTACAGATCAATCTGTCATATTTGTACAGATCAATCTGTCATATTTGTACAGATCAATCTTTCATATTTGTACAGATCAATCTTTCATATTTGTATAGATCAATCTGTCATATTTGTAAAGATCAATCTGTCATATTTGTACAGATCAATCTGTCATATTTGTACAGATCAATCTGTCATATTTGTACAGATCAATCTGTCATATTTGAACAGATCAATCTGTCATATTTGTACAGATCAATCTGTCATATTTGAACAGATCAATCTGTCATATTTGTACAGATCAATCTGTCATATTTGTACAGATCAATCTGTCATATTTGAATAGATCAATTTGTCATATTTGTACAGATCAATCTGTCATATTTGTACAGATCAATCTGTCATATTTGTACAGATCAATCTGTCATATTTGAATAGATCAATCTTTCATATTTGTACAGATCAATCTGTCATATTTGTACAGATCAATCTGTCATATTTGTACAGATCAATTTGTCATATTTGTACAGATCAATCTTTCATATTTGTGCAGATCAATCTTTCATATTTGTACAGATCAATCTGTCATATTTGTACAGATCAATCTTTCATATTTGTACAGACCAATCAGTGTTAGAGGGGTAATGTGGTCAACATTCAACACTGCTACCCTTTCCCTACAAACACTTTTTTGTGTGCAACAAAATATCTCCTGTGTGGGTTTTTCTAAGGGAGATAACTTAAATAAGTCTATGAAATGCTGAAAAGACAAGAGTTCACAATTGGTTGCCCCTGAAGGATTCGTCAAAGATGAAAACAATCATTATAAAGAATAATAAAGTCATTATGTTAAATTCGTTCATTGGCCAAACTGATTTCAGTTTAACATTTCTCATTCTCCATGTGTGTTCCAGAGCCCTATTTTGGGAGAGAGAAGAACAGACCCGGTGCTCCCCTAACAGGCATTCTGTAGAAAGGTGACTAATTCAGGTGTTTTCTTTCAAAGTTAGAGTGCATCCTGAGAGTAAAGGAACCAACAATCTGCACACAAATAAGCCAAATCTGTGAAACAGATGTGCACACAGAACTCTAACTCCGGAACAAAACTACAGCCCAGAAGTGAACGAACAAAACTACAGCCTACAATGTTTTCATGTTGTAAATTTCAATAATGCACAATTTATTACCAGGCATATTTCGCTGTATCTCATCAGGTGCATTACTACAGAGTTAAATCAACATATAATGAAGCACAAAATGAATCCTTTTCTTTCTGAAATGCATAAACCACATTTTCAAGTTGCTGTATCTCTATCCACTGGAAATTTGAAATCAGTCATGTGATTACCATGGTAACTTTAAATTGACCACGTTTTCTTTCTGTTTACATAACGTAGGAGAGTAGTTTTATAGAAAAGTATTCATTTCGTACTTTACTAAATGTTGATTTAACTCTGTAGTAATGCACCGAACGAGATACAGCAAAATATGCCAGGCAATAAATTGTTAGTGTCCGCATCAAAATACGATTTTTCAGTGTGGGTCCTGAGCCCTGTTTGGGAGATTTGGAGAGGGTTTGGGGGGGGGGGGGGGAAGGGAGGGGGGGGGGGACAGATCAACTGCCTCTTAACAATTATGACATTACAGACAACAAACAGAGGATTTGAGAACATCGGATATGCTGAGCTAAAAGGTCCAGATATAACAATAACACCACAATGTCCAACAGCCAGTTTTGGAAGCAACTGTAGAAATAACCAGGCTGATATCTGAAGAAAGGAAACAGCAAACTCTATATCCAAAACTGAAAGTCATTAAGAGCAGACATCTACAAGATGCACTTACAAGGAAAATAAAATTCAGATCAAGGTAGCCATTAGAACCAAGTGAAACACTTTCCATCCAGGATAAAATCCTGATGACCCAGTCAACCTCCTCGCATGAAAGAAACCCACAATTATATTTAGACTGTGTACTGGACACAACAGACTCTGCAGCCATATGTGCAAGAAATTTAAGATTGGGGATTCAGCACTTTGCCCCTGTGGACAGGCACCACAGATTACTAAACATGCGCTACAGGCATACTCTCTACATGCGGCAGAGTGCTCTCAGGTCTGGCCAATTGCGTTACAATGGAAACCAAGATGTATGGAACAGTGGAAAACATTTGTCACATCACAGACTTCATAGAGGCATGTTGCCTTCTCATCTGAAAGTGTATGAAGAATAAAAAGCAGGTGTAGAATAATAAAGAAGAAGACAAACAGCAAACCTACCAGCATCCACCATCTTCCTAGCTTCAGTTTTAGCCAGTTCAAGCGCCATAATCCACTTCTGCCGCTCCACTTCGGTGGCTGCCTTGAGGTGAAATGTCTGGGTGCCCCCATTGCTGATGACGATGGTGGTGGAGTCTTCCGTGTGGATCACAGCATTGGCCAGGTTGATGGTGCCCCGGCAGGTGTGGGCCATCTCTGCCTGGTTTCTGCAATGGAAGAAACTTCACTTTTAAACTGTGTGAAATTGTGCTGCTTTTTCTTCTTCTATTTTTCACATTATGATGGATCCCTCCACCAGCTCTTCAATGCCTTCATCTTCATGTGCCCTCAAAAGGCAGTTAAAACATTTAATTTATTGCTAGGAAGAAATATCTGCACCTCTGACCTATTTCTGACCTTACTTAATTAGTTGCTCCTCTTCTATCTTGGGGTGTAGAGATTTGCCAGACTTCTCTATCAGCAGTTTTCTTTCTGGCTTTGTTCCATTCCAGTCCGGTGTCATCAGGGACTGTCAGATGTTATCTTCTCAGGGGACCCTGGGATGCCCTGGAGGTCTGGTTCCCTAGTTCTTAGCCTCCCATGCCAGCCAATTTTTCTCCCATTCTGCATACTTGTCCAAACCAGCCAAACTGTGACTGATCCGATCGAGTCAGTAACACCTGTGTTTCAAGATTCTGACATATTGTTTGTTTGCAAACTTTGTCCCTCCTTGTCACTTGGACCACGTTTCTTAGATATCTCATTTCTGAGGCCTGAAGCTGGTTTCTGTCCGTAGGTCAGGAATGGCACTTAAGTAAAGCGGTAACCCATTTCATCCAATCCTGAACTCTTTTGGTACCAGATGGTTTCAAAGTAGAAATCCAATTTGGTACAATAATGACAGTGAACAATGCATGGACTGCCAAAGATACATAATATACTGTAAGTAAAGTAAAGTAAAGGACCCTTTCCACGCCTTTAGGCGTATAGGGCATATAGGGCTAGACCTATATTTTTATAGACCAACGGCACAAGACGGGTGATGTGGTCAGCATCACGCTGGCCGCCTCTACTTCCCGGGATTGCACCCGGTACCCACTCAAGGCTGGGTCGACCTGGGAGCCAAGGTCATTTTTGAAGAAAAGTCCGTCTCCACCAGGGAGCGAACCCACGACCTTCCGATCCGGGGCGCGCGTCTAGCCGCTCTGCCACGGGGACTCATAATATACTGTACTGCATTTAAAATATTTAGCCAGATTTCTTTCACATACCCGTAAGAAACACAAAATAAAAAATAACACACCATGTGCTGTGTTGATACACATAGACATAAGCTGATGATACATAATGCATTGCTCAGGACAGAAAGAGTTTATTAATGACATTTTACAATATGATTGTTAAGGAGCCACAGGTCTATTCCCCCTTTCCCTCAAAAACTCCACTAACGTGAAATGCAGGGGCGAGGTGTCATCAATACATATGTGTAAGCATTAGCGGGTAACAATTACACTGAAAAGTGTGTCAAGAGACAATTTCTTCCTTGTGAGTGCCGCTAGCATTGTGACACTGGCAACTAGAGGCTACCATAGGTTTACAGTTTCTGCATGAGTGGTTTAGGCATGCAGCGAGTGTTCAAACCAAGTGGTGTATTTGTAATAAATAGTAAAATAGTAATAAGTAAAATAATACATTTTTCTTTTGCAGCTGAAAACTGCAACCACAGCTGTTACACGCACACCTCACCACTGGTGAAACGACTGAAAACAGTCAGCTCATTTCTGTATTCTCACCTCTTCTGTTGTTATCACTTGTATATTTGTTCTGTCTTTGTAATACAGCTTTGGCCATTGAATAAAGCAAACAACAGTAACACTGCACTCTACCAAGCATGCATTAGAAAGCAACCAGGAGCAGGGTAGCACTTCAAACTGGTAACCTCATTTGTTTAAAAGTTAGGTGTATATCTTTCACAGCATGGCTTTCAACTTTTCTCAATTGACTCTTCCTCACACCAATTTCATTTGTCCAATTTTTTTTTCAAATTTGATCCTTTTTCAGCCGCCAGGAGGCCTGCTATATGAAGGAAGGTTCCTTGGGTATCTTATTTGGTTTTCTATTATTTGTGGTGTGTAGTCACCTCCCTCCCCCTTTTTTTGCCTTAAATATATGGCAAGACCTCCACACCTCCCTTTAACAAAAAAATTATTAAACAGAGAACAACAAAGAATCCTAAGCACTATTAACAAGAACTTGGAGGGAGAAAAAACATAAACATAAGTCAAGTGTCAAATAACATGACTGAAACAGGCACCAACAATGGGTAATTTAGTGCCCAAATATCAAAGTGATGGTTGACACTGTACGATTTTGTCTTGATGACGTCTGCTATTTTTGATCTGATGTTGGACAAGACATAGCAGAGATCACTGTCCCCACCAAGCCTCAGTGATGTTTTGTTTACAAGCGCAAAGGAACTCAATTTCAAAAATCGCTTGACATCACACCCCCCCCCCCCCCCCAACTTTTCCCTTTTTAAGGTTGAAAATCACTACTTTAAAGGATGCTGTAGAACCATCCCCCACCATTTTCTGTATTAGTTTTACTAGATAATTTTACATTTGGGGGGAAACAAAAGGGAGGGGGGAGGTGCTAGTATACGTCCTGAAATTTCAAGGGAAGCGTCAAGAAATTTTGAAATTAGGTGCACTTGTACTTGTAATACCTGTTATAGAACATTTAAAAAAAAAAGAAGTTAATTTTTTTTTTTTTTTAACTTTAAATGTAAAAGAAAAAGCCAAAGGGGTAGTGTTATTTGACACTTTGATTTATTGGGATATTTCTCTCCATGTACTTGCTCTTTTTAAGGTGGGTTGGGGTTAGAGACAGTTCTAGATGTTTTGGGGTCGTTAAAAGCATCAGAAAGATGGGAAACCCAGTCTTACCACCCTCTACAAAGTTGGACTGTCCTGTAACGTCATCTGGGGTAGGATATTACGAAAGAACTCAGTGTTACTATTGTCACATTATTAGTATTGTTATTACATTTCTTGTATGCTTATTTTATTTTATCTCTTATGCATACCAGTTATGGATCATAAACATTTGTATTTCTTCTACTCTTGTATTCCTACTATTATTATATACAGATGTATTATCACTATTGCTACTATTTTATCAACCTTCTTTTATTTTATTTTATTCATTCCACATGACCTTTTTTATAGTTTCTCACATGACCCCCTAGGTGGTTGGAGTACTCTCCCCTTTGTTACTGTTGTGTAGTTCAGTTCATGTCCAGAAAGGCCCCTGGTAGAAACATCAATTTGTTTTGTGCATGTTTTTCTGCTTCCAAATTTCGTTAAGCTTTTTAGTCACACTTCACTGGATTAATTTGGTTGGATTTAGCTCGACTGCAGTAACCCCTATTTTTACGACTAATAAATGAAGAGCAGATGCACAGGCCTGGGTCGAGCCACTGTGGTGTAGCGGCTAGATGCTTACCTGCAGTGGGGTTAAATCTAGATAGCGTTGAAATTTTTTTTAAATGATCATGGCTCTCCGTGAGGTTGACCCGGCCTTAAATGGGGACCAGGCAAAATCCTGGGAAGTAAAGGTGACCACATGACCCATCAAGTGCTGACTGGTCTATAAAACATAGGGCTAGCCTTACATGCCCAATACATCTGAAGGTGTGAAAAATGGTTCTTTACTTTACACAGGACTTGGGAGCTGTGGTGGTGTAGCCAGACACCTGCCTGCAGGCCTAAAGCTCTTGGGTTTGAATCCACTTCCAAACCGAATTGGATTTCTCAGCCTAACATGGGAACACCAGACAGAGTCTACAAGATTTTTGTTTGAAACATGACCTTGGCCCTTAGGCTGACCCAGTCTTAAACAGGCATCACGTAAAGGCAGCCGGCGTGATGCTGATTACATCACCCACCAAGCGCAGATTAGTCTATAAAAACAGCTCTAGCCCTATATGCCCAATACGCCACAGCAAGGTGTGAAAAAGGGTCCTCTACTTGACATGAAATAATATAATATGTATAAACAAATACCATTAACAAAAAGACAGAACTTAGTTGGGAGGATTTTTGGGGGGAAAGTCCCATAGTGTTGCGTGCACATCTGTTTCAGAGATTTGACTCATTTGTATGCAGACTGTTCTTTGCCCCTCAGGCAGATGTACTGAGCTTATAAATGTTGATCCAGCTGCTGGACCAATCATAACTTCCTATGGAGGTTGAATATGTTATCTGGGATTTGCTCTCTTAGTGTGCCATCCAGGACGCAATTCTTAAGGTCACAGGGGTAATCTAATCTTGAGACAGCAATCAGAAGGGGGGGAAGGGGGGGGGGGGGGGGGAGGAAGAGACTAAACTTTTTTATTTTAATAAAAGCAATCTTCTGCATCAAGGCTGTAAGTTTTAATTTCCTAATGCTAAACAAATGTGGCTTTCACACTTTTTTAGGTGCCCCCCCCCCCCACTTTTGAATATATGGCAAGACCCTCATGGCCACTACCACACAACTTTAAAAACAATGTTTTGTCTTTATGACTGTTAAAATTTTCTCGATAATTAAACTGAAAATAAATTTAGCAAAATATGCTTGGCATCGCACTTAAAACTTCCTTGCTGCCCCCTTCCCTTACTGGGGGGGGGAGGGGGGGGGGGGGGGGGGGGGGGGGGGGGGGGGACTCAGGTTGAAAACCACTGCTATAAGTTTTTTTTTTTTAAACATAAGAACAGATAGTGTTAAAGTACCAACTATTCAGGAAGGAAAGCATTTTTCAATTTCATCAACTCTTTTAGCCACGTCTGGGTGAAGGGATAATAACAAATGTTGAATTAAGAATCGACATCCCAGCGCTTGGGACACTGCCATAAGTGTTCCATCCCTATCTTCGGCAGCAAGCAAAAAGTTTCAATTCTGATGGCACCAGCAAGCAACTGTCTGACTGTATATCCATCTTGCCTTTCCCTGAGTGTTTAGCGTCATCCAAATCCCCTGGGAACTTTTTGTGGTGCCATTATCCTTAGACTGTAAATGATCTATCTCTGCCTCTGCACTGTTCATCCGCTCCTTAACTCTTTGAGTCCCAAAGGGTTTAGCATTACAGGCCCAAGGGGTAGTCAAAAGAAACGTAAAATCAGCGCATTATGATATGCGTTCATTGGGCTTCTATGCAGTAACCTATAAACGTATGATGTGTTCCTTCGGACTCAAAGAGTAAAGGGCCCTCACAATATCTAGCTTGTCATACACCAATTCACCACTAAGTAGTGCAGAATAAAAACAATGAAATCACAGGTGTAGAACAGCACACTCAGGGTCCCACACATAATAATAATACTGGTCAGAATGAGAATACAGTATTCAATACTAATACAAGTGTTATCGAACTGCTTTAGTCTTGCAAATGCCTTAACTAAATGTGTGAGGTAATTTTTACCGTAAAACCTACGAAACATAGTGACTGGTGACATTAGCAGTATCCAGACACACATACTGTGCGTTGTTTGACAATTAAAGAGTTATTACATTACAATCACACGCGAATCAATCGTGCCCTCCCCCTTGCAATCACCTTACCTATAGTAAGATAGCAGACCATTTTGAAGCACAAACCACCGTTTCTGGTAGCCTTTCAAATAATTCGTCCACTTATACAGCCACCCCTTATAATTAGCTTGATGATGTTTTGCATCTGCCATCTTCGTGCGGACAGTCACGGCAACAACAGACAATCATTAGCCAGGCATTTGATTGTAAAACAAGAAATCTTTACGACGTCCACCGGTCTACGAGTTCTCTCCTCAGGAAATGACGGACCACAAGAGCATACAACAACGCGACTTCCGGTTCCTCTCTGGGGGAAATATAGACCAATTCAGAAATAGACATCTCGACCAAATACTGACACAAAAATAAATGAATATTTCACGATTTTGCGATATTTAACAAGTATTTTATGCTTGCGGTGTTATATTGGTGAAGATGGTGATATGGGGTGTTTATTTAAGGTTGTGTATTATTCCGCTCGTCGTCCCACAATTAAATCGTCTAAATTAATCAGTTGGGTAATTAAGCGGATTAGATGCAAATCGTCAATGATGATATGGGAGATTTGTTGTGATTATATGTGGAATGGGGTGTTGGGGACGGTCTCGATTTCAACTCTTCGTGTTTATTTGAAGACTGTTAGTTTTTGTTTAGTGTCAGAGAAATTGGTTTTTGCCTGCATCACTTTATTTTCCATCCAATTAGCTTTCACTGAAATACGTATATACAGTAAAAGTAATAAACAGAGGGCGGACTCTAGAGGCCGTTAAATATTATTTATGAATTAAGTAACAGAAATGTATTGATCGGCACTCATAGAAAGAAGTAGAAAGATAGAAGAACACACTAGACAACATAAAAATCGACAGCTATAGTTACCGTAATGGGAATCGAACCTGTTACCTAAAGACGACGTATGCGCCTCGCTATGGAAATATGGGCACTTAAAACATGGTCAACTAGGCACCTCCCTAAAAAAATGTGTCTTATTGGCCATGTCTATCGCACAGCTTGAAGTCCACAACTTTGGAATACGGACATAATTAATCTCAAACCATTGAAATGGCACCATAGGTTACACTCCAGAACCTACCAATCAAATACCTTTCTTAAATGTTTGTGTGTTCTAGACCAAGTATTAAGGACTACTGTGTTAGTAAATTGTTGCTGTGCTTGTTATTCGACATATGCTTCTTTAATATAAATTTCTGTAACCTATGGTGCCATGTCAATGGTTTGAGATTAATTCTGTCGCTTTCAGGTGTGTTTGGCATGTAGGATTGTACCTATATTTTAATATTTTAATTGGCACTTGATGGTTAGCATTCCACCGGCTGCCTTTACTCCCCAAGACTTAACCGGGAAACCATGTAAAGCTGGGTCGACCTGATAGCCAAAGTCGTTTTTGAAATTCATCAATGTCGGGATTGGAACCCATGGCCTTTGGATTAGGGGAAAAAAAGGGGGGGGGCTAAAGATGTCTGAGCCCCATCGATTTTTTTTGCCCATATGGAAAGTAGGGCATGGTTGGGGTTGGGACTGAGGCCCCCTACTAAAGTTTTCCTAATCTGGGAAGGGAAGGAGCGCCTCACACCCCAATGCTGCTACAGACATGAAAAACAATAGGGACTTAGCTAAGACTCCGGCAGCAAGCACTAAATTTGTTCCACAAATTACCCCAAGGAAACAAGAATTACCCCTGACAGACTTGAGTCTGATCAAAAGCATTTTCTAAAAATTCTGAAACTTTCGAGACCAAAACCATTACAGAAGAATATATTGATGAAATCCGAACAGATAACCTGATAGTGTACACCGATGGATCTAAAAATGAGACAGGAGAAGTAGGAGCTAGAGTAATTATTCCTCAATGGAAATACAAAGAGATTTTAAAATTACAGAACATGCGGCAGTCTGCACAGCTGAGATAGGTAGGTAGTTGCACCCCACCATGACATCACACAAGCGATAAACATCCAGTGACACAAAGTGCCAACATGCGGATCAGGATCACCCGTGTAGAGGTCCCAGAAACCCTTTTCAGCCGTTAGGCCATAACTATGGCAAGGCCATATCTATGCCCCGACCATATTCAGGGCCCCAGGCAGAAGCCAGGGCGGGTTTTAAAAATAACGGAAACTTGCCTCCTACAAGGGGACGACTAGATGCTTCTATCTCTGTAGTATAATTCAACTGCAGGCAGTCGTCCCAAATAGGTCTTGAGTTCTGGTTCTTGTTCCCGGTGTCTGTTGATCTTGTCCATCATTATATCTCCGGTGTTCTCATATTAACTTCTGCGTTATTTATTTAGTCTTCTTCCATGGTTTGCTTCAGGAATGTAATAGTGTCCTCCTCTGTGGGTAGAGTAGCCTCTAATATCATAGATCTCACATTGTTGTCCCGTTGAGTTGGCGGAGGCTGGAATTTTTGTGTGAATTTAGTCTCTCTTACTCTTTTATCTTCCGGGGAGTTGTTGGGCTTTCTCCGCTGTCCCTGGCTGTGGTGTCAGTCTGACAATCTTTATCGGTGCTATGTCTATTTCTGTACTTGAATTTAATTCCGCCTCTTCTTTTTTTCTTGTTGTAGAGCATAAAGTTGTCATGACTGGTTACCTTGTCTGAAGTTGTCATGACTGGTTACCTTGTCTGTCTACTTGGACATTTATTCGACCAATGGTCGTCTTTGCTGCAATGTATGCAGGCAGTGCGTCTTCCAAAAATTCTTACATACACCCGGAGTTTTGTTGTTGTGTGATGCCTGGAGTGTCCCATATCTAGTAGAATGATGTCACCTACCAGTTAGCCCCTCTACATAGACACCCAAATGTCTCACTTCCAGCAAAACAGCAAATGATTAAGAGCGTCTTTACTCCTACTTTATGCTATCGTTGCCAAACATGGACAATAAATGGGGCACTAGAACAGAACATAATTGCGTGTGAAATGAACTGTTTCCGCATGGTCACTTACAGCAACAGACCAGATAGAATTACGAATATCAGCATTTGATACAAAGTCGGAATAAGACCATGTTTGGATTATACTGACAGACAAAGAATGAAATGGTTCAGCCATCCTATGAGAATGCAGCCAGACCAAACGGCATATGATACTTTTTACAGTTGAACATCTGAGAGGAAGGCGAGAGGACAACAAAGAAAGAGAAAAGATAGATAAATAGTGTAGCTGATACCTGCAAAAAGAGAAACACATTTATCACCGAAGACACCCGACAAGCGATCACCGAAGACACCCGACAAGCGATCACCGAAGACACCCGACAAGCGATCACCGAAGACACCCGACAAGAGCAAGAAAGATACCTACAAAAAAAAAAAGAAACAAATTTATCACCGAAGACACCCGACAAACCCAAGAAAAACATTACCCGACAAAAACCACGACACTGGGCCACAACCTGGTATCAGTGAGACGACAAAAAATTAGAAGAAGTAGTAGATGTTACATGTATGTAAGCATTTTTTTTTTAAACTATCCAGAAACCATGAGTTCTTAACCCTTTGGCTCGGTACTGTGGATATCGCAACCCTTCGGCCTTGATTCCATGATAAATACCGTAAATCTGGGAGAGATGTGGCTTTTCTGCCCACCCCCGGGAGTGAACCTGGACCACGAGGAGTTCGTCACCCGGCCACCGCGATGTCAGGTTTAACCAGCTACGCTAGAGAGCCGGGCGTATGTAAACATAAACGTTAAAAACAAAACAAAGAATCTCAATACAAGATATGTGCGCACTTAGTTACCAAAAGTATACTGCGTGCTTAAAAAAAAAAAATTCGTTTTCACGCCAAAAAACACAGAGCTTAAAACGGTAATCACTAATTTACTGTTAGAAAACACCCAGATAAAAATATAGTTTGGTGTCCATATTAACGTTTAAGAACCATCTGGTGAAACAATGAAGTTAAATAACATAAAGAAGGACTCGTGCAAAACGTTTTAAATCATTCAATCAAATGTCGTCTTCACATTGAAGGTTGAATGCAATGGACCTCCAACACACTCTCTCTTGTCCTGGTTGTACCCTCTCTCAGACTGCTGGACATCTCTTGAAGTTGTCCTCCCACTTGTATCGTTGCCTACCTCTTGCTCGCTTGCCTTTGACTTTTTCCTCCAAAGTTGCAGGTCGCGGAATGTGGAGGGCATGATCGTCCACTTGGATGTCATTTAATGTGCGTTCGCATATTTATAGATTGTTCCGGGGCTAAGTGATTTATTCACCACTTGTTGTTTTTTTCAAAGCGAAGGTTAGGAATTGTCATTTGATTTTCCATTGGCACAGGAAAGGATCCGGTATGCGGAGACCCGATTGCAGTCACGTCGAAACCTCGACAAAACTAATTCTTGTCAGTTTCCGATACATTTGTTAGGTTTCACAAAGAATTGATTTTAGTAAGAGACCACTTTGTTACTTTGATACAGACAACATAGACCTTTATAATCACGAGAAAGTACACACATCAGGAGAAGTAATCGATTCACCCACATTAAACGAACTACTGTTTGCTGACGACCAGTGCTTGTTCTACCCTGAAGAACATAGACTGCAAGACGACATTAACAGGTTAAACTCAGCATGTAGTAAATACAACATAAAGATCAATGTAAACAACACCAAAACAATGCAAGTTAGTAGACATTCTGCCCCCTCTACACATACAGCTGAATGGTTCTGCCCTGAATCAAGTTAGAGAGTTTAAATATCTAGGAAGTATGATCACAGAAGATGGTAGAATTGACAGAGAAATAGAAACCAGATGTCAGAAAGTGCACTTGTATACCAATTGTCACCATTATTAAGACATCCAAGCATAACTATGAGTGCAAAGATACAGATTATTGATAGTATATTTATTCCAACATTAAGCTACCAGTGCCAAACATGGACACTTTCTAAAGCTCATATACGCAAAATTACCACCTGCGAGATGAGGTGCCTGAGAAAAGCAGCCAACCTAACCATACGAGATCGAGTGAATAATTAAACTATCAGGCAAATTGTGGGAACGACACCTTGTACTAGATTAATCGAGAAACAGCAGATCAAGTGGTTTGGCCATCTCGTTAGAATGCAGCAAGATCAAATACCATCACAAGCACCACATCTCAGAAGATCAACTACAAGAGCAAGAGGACGGCAGCGGAAAAATGGATCGACAACATTAAAGACACTCTTCGCCCTTACGGCATGACAATAGCCAGTGGCAGCCAACGTGCACTGGAACACAAATTATTCCTCCCCACGCCGCTTAACGGCAAAAGTTGTTTATGATGATGATGATGATGATGACCACTTTGTTTTATTTCAGTCATAGTCTTGATTTTAGCCGAGGTTTCAACATCACCGCAATCGGGTTTCCCCAAACTTGCTCCGATCCTGTACCAGTGTAAATTAGTTCCAAGGTTCAGCATTTCTGCACCAGACATAACTTTTTCAGACTTTGACCAGCGTTGATTTTATAATTACTTTCTAGTAATTTTGTTACAGGAAGTGAGAATTTCATATCCACAAAGAATAAAAACATTGATTTATGATTTTATTTTATAATGTGATCTCATTTGAAATAGTGAAATTTCTTTGTGTAAGTCAAAGTGTTTTGTATGTTGCTCGTATTTTTTAGGTCTGTTGTACATTGGTTGCCGTTTGTAAGTGTTATTGTGGTATTGTTGGAGAGTACGTTCAACAAGTTTGTTTAAAAAACACGAAAAGAAGGGGAAAACTGAACATACAGAAAGAAAATGGGGGGGGGGCCGGGGGGGGGAAGAGTAAGGGGATCCATTCATTTGTTTACAGGTTTAGGTCTCCTTGGTCATTGGGACTTGGGGAAATAGTGCCGCTCCATAGATACAAGTCCCGGGGGGTGTGGGGTGGTCAATATTTCTTCTTAATGGTGGTGCGTCCCAGTAAGAAATTGAGCCGTTTGTTTGCGTATTTTGCTAGAAGCCGTTTGCATTCTCCACACTCGAAATCCCTCTTTCTGTGTGACGATGAGCATATGGTTTTGTTACAGCTGTTGTATTAGACATCACGAAAACAGAGGGTGTCTTCTTCACTGACATCTGTATCCTCTTTGGTCTTATTATTTTTGGAGTGTTCTCTCTCTCTCTAGTTTGTTTTGTCCGATTGTAACTGCTGTTGTTGTTGGCGTTGTTTCGTTTGAATCGGCTTCTGGCAAGTTCTTTTGTGTGTGTGTGTGTGTGCTTGGGATGGTCTTCTGATATCCTCTAGCTTGTGTATCTCCTTCTCCTGCAGGTGACTGTGTTCATTTAGAAGGAGTCCCTTCATTTTGCAGCTCATCTTCTGCTTGTGTCGCGCTGCCCTTCTTTGGGAACTCTATCAGGAGTGGAAAATCTTCCTCCTGAAAAAAGTGTTGACCCTGGTGCTGGTTGGTACGGAGGGTCTTCTCCTTGTTGCACACTTGTTGGCCCAGTGATCATTTTGTTCACAGTTTGAAGCACTCAATGGAACACACATCGGCTGAGAGAACATGACAGCTTTGTCAGAGGGAATTAACTCCTGATGGAGTAACAACTGGCTGGATGAGATGGAGCTAGACTATTCTGAGACGCCAGCAGTTGATAAATTTGCCTAGAGTGCCACTGATTCACTTCACTTGTGTCAAATTACATAATGTTAAGGCAACCCGAGGCTTAGAGTCACCAACCTGTTCTGTGTACATTTTTGGTGCTAAAAGTCGTCGGACATTAACCGGTCAGATTTATGCACTGGTCATCCACTCAATGTTGACCCCAGTTACCCTTTATCCCCGTGTGGGTTCCGGGGCCCCATCGTGGGGAAAACAAGAATATATCCTCTGCCTAACCAAAAGCATGTCGTAAGAGTCGACTAATTGGGGAGCTTCCTTTGAAGTCGGAGTGCATCTGCCTGAGAGGCAAGGAACCAACAGTCTGCATTCAAGTGAATCAGATCTGTAAAACTGATGCACACGCAACACTTAGGTTCTGGAGAAGGACTGCAGTTCAGAAGTTAACGAACAACCAGAACTTTCCACCAGAGTGTACAGCTGGTGAACGCGAGGAAGATGACGAAGTTACCCTTTAATTCTGATACATGATGTTTGGATTCTCTACTTCACAGTGTTTCTATATTTGGATTGGAGGCCGCGTTAGCGCAGTCAATAGGATACTCGCTTTCAAATCTAACTGTGACTCTGTGCAGCTCACGGCCGATGTTCGAAACCGGGCGGTTGCCAGGGTTAACTCAGCCTCTAGGTCAAGGCTATTCAACTAAGTTTATTCCGAGGCTAAAATTATGAAATATGGGGATCGTTACGGCCCCAGTGATCTAAGCCCCAGCCTACAAAGATCATTAACATAATACAACTAGCAGTGATTCGAGGCCACTTGTTATGCCTCATCGGGTCAAATCTAACCCGCAAGCCGCCAGTTGAATGACCTTGCTCTGGGTAATTTGAACCAGAGTTAAAACTCTGGGGTAATTCGAGGAACGTCGCTGTAGCTACAGAGTTGCGTACAGAGGGCAACACAGACGGACAGTGTCTTATCAGCTATCCGTACTGGTTGCAGAGCACTTATGGTTTATAACCGTTTGTAATGACGCTGGTTCTCATCTCCCTTTACTTTTATATTTTGTTTATGCTATTTTGTTTTCAGTATTGTTTTGTTTGGCTACTTGACTCTACAATTTTTGTATTTCTTATAATACTTAGTTATAATTTTGCTTGCCATATTTGCTTTGCATATATATCTTTCAAATAGTATTTGATTATTCCAACACAGTAACTGGGTTGGTACAGAAAGACTGCTGATGGTACAGATGATGAACTACTAGAGTTGACAGTGCGGTCTTGCTGAGAACAGTTATGGTAGGTTTTTTAGAACTGTACGATGTTGATACGCCTGGCTCACAACCATACAGACCTATGTTTGATGTGGGTTTTTTTAAGTTAAAAAGGCAACATTATTTATAAGAAAGTAAAGTAAATTAAAAAGGACCCTTTTCCACACATTAAGGCGTATAGGGCATATAGGGCTAGACCTATATTTTTATAGACCAATCGGCACAAGATGGGTGATGTGTTCAGCATCATGCCTGCCGCCTTCACTTTCCCGTGACTGCACCTGGTACCCACTCAAGGCTGGGTCGACCGGGAAGCCAAGGTCATTTTTGAAAAAAGTCCGTCTTTGCCAGGGAGCGAACCCACGACCTTCCGATCCGCGGCGAGCGTCTAGCCGCTCGGCCACGGCGACTCCCCAACATTATTTATGCTGGGGTAAAACACTGGGTACAGATGATTCTGTGCCAAGGTTCCTCACCCTAGCTACACTCTCTTTGTATGTATCTATGAAAGTTGTACCCCACAAGGACATCACACAAGCGATAAACACCCGGTGACACAGAAAGTGCCACCATGCGGATAAAGGATCACCCGTGGAGAGGTCCCGGACAGCCCGTTTAACCGACAGACCATATTTGTGGCCCGGCTATACTTAGAGCTCCCGGCAAAAGCCAGGGTGGGGCTTCAAAATAATGGAAAATTGCACCCACATGGGGGATGACGAATATTACTACCTTTGTTGATTATCTCTGAATTAAGATTATATCTTGCGCAGGACACATCCTTCGTGTATATATTTTATTGTTTCTGTTTTATTGTTTCCGGAGTGCATCTGCCTGTGGGCATGAACCAGCAGTTCACGCTCAAATAGTCAGGTAAGGCACGGATTCACATGTTTTTTGGAACGATTGCAGCAATCACGACCAAAGTCCGCCATTGAGTTTAAGTATTTGAAATCCACAAACATTGTAGCATTTTTTATGCATCGTTCATTATTTCCCGCCAATAGCAGTGTGTTTCGTAGTTGTTTTGTTTTTACTTGATAAGCCCAACATATGGGTGTGAATTTCAACTGTCATCGAAACCAGGTCTGAGCATAGTTAGTAGTTAAGTTCACATCTACACTGAATTACAGAAACTCATCTGTTATATATGAGTTATATTTGTGAAATCTACAACAGTTTTAGCATTTTTAGCTCACCTGTCATCGCTTGGGAAGAAAAAAAAAGCTTGGAGAAGGGAGCTATAGAGTATAGTTAAAAATATGAAGAAAGCTGCATATGATGGCGAAAGATAGAGAAGCTTGGCGTGAGTTTGTTGAGGGCCTATGCTCCATTGGGGATTAGTAAGGCAGAAGAAGAATAAATCATTACTTTAACTCTGCAGTATTGTCTGTTTGAGATATTTGTACCTTATCATCCCAAATCCAGAGCATATCACCCATCACAGCTGCGTTTTGTAATCAGTTAAAATACTTACTAAACTGCTAGTTATATAAGTTTATTTTTTGTATCTGCAACCATTGCAGCAACATTTTTAAAAAAGTGTAGCTGTCATTAAATTGACAACATCTGTTTTTTTTTTTTTTTATCAGAACACTTCAAGTGTCCGAAAATATCCACCCACCAGGCCATTTTGAGTAGAGTTGAGTTGATTCAAGAACCGACATCACAGCACTCGGGGCATTCCCATAAGCGCCCCGTCCCCATCCTCAGCAGCCAGTGAAGAGTTCTGATACTAATGGTGCCAGCAGCATTCTGAATAAACGTCCGTCTTGCCTTTCCTCTGAGCCTTGAGCATCCGCCAAAACCACTCGTCACTCGCCTCCTGCATCAGTCTCCATAGACTGTGGTGATCCATCAGGTCCTCCGAACTGTACACGCTCTCCCACAAGGCACTAACCACGTCTGCCTTATCATGCATCAGTATTCCACCATCAGGCCATTTTGACTGAACGTATTTAGTAACTAAGTTTGTGTACGTACTAAAGTACAATTATTACGTGAGTTATGTTTTTTTTTTAAATCTTCAGCAACTGTAGATGTATGGTGAGTACCTTCACCTATGTTTATAAATAGAAAGAGAGAAGCTCTGTGAAAAATGATATTTTAACAACAGACTGACATCACACTTGTCCTTCAACACGTGACAATTCAGTGTCTCCCTTTCAAAATTCAACACAAATCAACACAAAAACAACCAGTAGGCAGCATGTCTGACTAAACTGAGCCACTGAAATTCAACATGAGGACTCAGACTGCGGAGAAACTTTACAAGTGTGATGACGTTGGTGCTTGTTTTAGTCAATATGCCCGTATAAAGCATCACCTGAGATCTCACACAGGGGAGAAACTTTACAGGTGTAATATTTGTAGTGAACGTTTTACTCAGGTTCAGCGGGAAAAATGTCACATGAGAACTCACACTGGAGAACTCACACCTTATAAATGTGACATTTGTAGTGCTCGTTTTACTCAGGCTTGCTCGATAAAACGTCACATGAGAACACACAGAGGAGAGAAACCTTACAAATGTGACATTTGTAGTGCACGTTTGACTCATCCTTGCTCGATAAAACGTCACATGAGAACTCACACTGGAGAGAAACCTTACAAATGTAACATTTGTAGTGCACGTATGACTCATCCTGGCTCGATAACGCGTCACATGAGAACTCACACTGGAGAGAAACCTTATAAATGCAATATTTGTAGTGCTCGTTTTACTCAGGCTTGCTCGATAAAACGTCACATGAGAACTCACACTGGAGAGAAACCTTATAAATGCAATATTTGTAGTGCTCGTTTTACCCAGGCTTGCTCGATAAAACGTCACATGAGAACTCACACTGGAGAGAAACCTTATAAATGCAATATTTGTAGTGCTCGTTTTACTCAGGCTTGCTCGATAAAACGTCACATGAGAACTCACACTGGAGAGAAACCTTACAAATGTAATATTTGTAGTGCTCGTTTTACCCAGGCTTGCTCGATAAAACGTCACATGAGAACACACACTGGAGAGAAACCTTATAAATGCAATATTTGTAGTGCTCGTTTTACTCAGGCTTGCTCGATAAAACGTCACATGAGAACTCACACTGGAGAGAAACCTTACAAATGTGATGACTGTGGTGCTTGTTTTGTTCAATATGCCCGTATAAAGCATCACCTGAGATCTCACACTGGAGAGAAACCTTACAAATGTGACATTTGTAGTGCACGTTTGACTCATCCTTGCTCGATAACGCGTCACATGAGAACTCACACTGGAGATAAACCTTACAAATGTAATATTTGTAGTGCTCGTTTTACTCAGGCTTGCTCGATAAAACGTCACATGAGAACTCACACTGGAGAGAAACCTTACAAATGTGACATTTGTAGTGCACGTTTGACTCATCCTTGCTCGATAAAACGTCACATGAGAACTCACACTGGAGAGAAACCTTACAAATGTAACATTTGTAGTGCACGTATGACTCATCCTGGCTCGATAATGCGTCACATGAGAACTCACACTGGAGAGAAACCTTATAAATGCAATATTTGTAGTGCTCGTTTCACTCAGGTTGACCAGGTAAAGTGTCACATGAGAACTCACACTGGAGAGAAACCTTACAAATGTGACATTTGTAGTGCACGTTTAACTCATCCTGGCTCGATAACGCGTCACATGAAAACACACACTGGAGAGAAACCTTATAAATGTAATATTTTTAGTGCTTGTTTTTCTCAGGCTTGCTCGATAAAACGTCACATGAGAACACACAGAAGAGAGAAACATTACAAGTGTGATGACTGTGGTGCATCTTTTAGTGACTTGAGGTGTATAAAATTACACATGAGAACTCACACAGGAGAGAAACATTACAAATGTGACATTTGTAGTGCATGTTTTACTCAAGCTAGCTCGATTAATCGTCACACAAAAACACACACAGGAGAGAAACATTACAAGTGTGAAGACTGTGGTGCATCATTTATAGATTCTAGCCATCTAAAAAGACACAGGCGAATTCATTCATGAAAGGATCTTTACAGTTGTGATTTTTGTGGTGGATGTTTTGTTGGGTCTGGTCAGATGAAATGCCTCTGCGAATTCATACAAGAAAGAAACGTTACAAGTGTGTTTGTGTGTGTGTGTGTGTGTGTGTGTGTGTGTGTGTGTGTGTGCGCGCGCGCGTGTGTTTTTTAGCGCATCTTTTAGAGTCCAGATCAGTAAAATGTCACATAAGAACTCACACTTAAGAAAAACCTAACAAGTGGGATTATTGTGGTGCTTGTTTTACTACTAACAGCAGTCTGAAATATCACATGAAAACTCACACAGAGAAGAAACCTTACCAATGCGATCTTTGTGGGACATCTTTTGTTTGACATCAGAAACTGGAATATCACATGAGAACTCACGAAGAGAAGCAACTATTACCAGATGTAAACTCTGGCGGAAAGTTCTAGTTGTTCTTCCACTTCTGGACTGCAGTCCTGTTCCAGAACGTAAGTGTTGCGTGTGCATCCGTTTTGCAGATATGATTCATTTGTATGCAGACTGCTGGTTCCTTGCCTCTCAGGCAGATGCACTTTGACTTCGAAGGAAGCTCCTAATTAGTCAACTCTTACTACATGCTTTTGAGTAGACAGTTGGTCCATTCTTGCTTTTCCTATAATAGGGCCCCGGAACCCACATGGCAACTATTCAAATGTGATGAGAAGCATCTTTTACTGAAACTAGCAGATTGAAGTATCACATTACAGTTCACAAGGGAACACTCTTTAAAGAACACGTTAGCTTGTTTGATAAAGCATGTTTTTGACTAGTAAATTAATTAGCTTGTTGAACATAGTGCTTTCTTCACTACTTTATCTATTAGTTTGTTGAATAAAGTGTGTTCTTTACAGCTTTATTTGTTAGTTTGTTGAATAAACATGTTCTTTACTAATCTATTTATTAGCTTGTTGAATAAAGTGCTTTATTCACTACTTTATTCATTAGTTTGTTGAATAAAGTGGGTTCTTTACAACTTTTTTTGTTAGTTTGTTGAAAAAAGCATGTTCTTTACTAGTCTACTTATTAGCATGTTTAATAAAGTAGGTTCTTTTCTGCTTTATTTAAAAGTTTGTTTAATAAAGCGTGTTTTTTAATGCTTTATTTTATTAGTTGTTGAAAAAAGTGAGTTATTTAAAACTTGATTTATTATTTTGGTTAATAGATTGTGTTCTCTGCTACTTTATTTATTACTTTGTGAATTAAGTGTGTTCTTTAATAAAGTGTGTTCTTTACTGCTTTTTTTATTACTTTGTTAAATAACGTGTGTTCTTCACTACTAAATTTATTAGTTTGTTTAAAAAATTTAATTCTATATTACTTTATGTATTAGTTTGTGTAATAAAGTGTGTTCTTTACTACATCATTTACTAGTTTGTTTAATAAAGTGTGTTTTTTACGAATTCAATTATTAGTTTGTTGATAAAAAGTGCGTTTTTCACTACTTCATTTATTAGTTTGTTAAATAAAATGAGTTCTTGATTACTTTATTTATTAGTTTCTCTCTCTCTTTCTCTGTCTTCCCTCTTTCCCTTCTCTATCTTTCTCTCTCTATTTTTCTCTCTCTGTCTTTTTCTCTTTATCTTTCTCTCTCTATCTTTCTGTCTCTCTCTTCTCTCTTCATCTCTCTTTTCTTTAGTTTTCTCTCTCTTCTATCTTTGTCCTTCTCTCCTCTCTATTTCTCTCTCTCGCTCCTTTGCTCTCTTCCCTCTTTCTCTTCTTAAATTGTTTCTCTCTTCACTCTCTGTCTTTCTCCATATCTTTCTCTCTCTTTCGCTCTCACTTCTCTCTCTCTCTCTCTCTCTCTCTCTCTCTCTCTCTCTTTCTCTCTCTTCTCTCTCTCTATCCCTTCCCCTTTTCTCTTTCAGTTATAGTCTCAAGCTTCCTGACTGCTGGCAGAGGATCACACTAAAGTGTCAATGGCTACGGCCATCCGACCTGTACGCTCACTGCCAAGAAAGAAGGCAATGGCAAAGTACCTAATTCAAAATGCCAAAATAAACTGAGATTCTCTACATCACACAGCTTCAGATTAAAGAAGCAAATGGGTGCTCCGTTAAAGCAGCCTCATCCGGTATAAGGGTCTATGTATCAGGTGACTCAAGCCCTAGACATTCTAAAAGGTGCTTCATAGCAGAGTCTATTATTTACCTGAGTCAACAACAAACATGTTTTCATCCGCAAATGCTAAAACCTAATGCCAAGTTTTTATATATTTGCCGACAGGAAGTTTATAACAAGTGACCAATGAAATCACCCGACGACAGGCTGCTTTGGCAACGAGCGTAAACAGTCGGTCTCCAGACAGGTTTTACATTTTTTGTTGTAGCTCTAACTGTACACAGAAATCTGTAAGTAGATAATATGCTTGAAATCAACTTTTTATGAGTGGTCGATTATTTAAGTAATACATGTGATTTAAAATTAATGGTCCAAACATATCATACGACATCAAATATCGCGACAAAGGCTAAGTGGCTCTCCCCAACTTCTTGTGTCACCTTGTTAGTATATAGTATAAATTATTTATACAAATGTATAAATAATTAATACTGTAAAGTGAAAAACCATTTTCCGTATTGGATATAATATCAGGCTACACCTTTATTTTATAGACCAAATGGCACTTGGTGGGTGATGTGGTCAGCATTACGCCGACCGCCTTTACTTTCTAAGACTGTACCTGGTACTGGTACCCGCTGAAGGCTGGGTCGACCTGGAAGCAAAGGTCATTTTAAAAAAAAAAATCGGGACCTGAACACACGACTTTCTGATCCGCAGGCAAGCATATAGCTGCTAGACCGCAAAGCTATATTTGTGTAAAAATGCTTATAATATTATTATGTAAGTTCGCCAAACACTGTACTATGTTGAGCACTGGAACTGTTACTGGTGATATCATAGCCTACAGAGAATATCAATATTGAATACTAAAATGAAATTTTTATCATGTTATTATTATATTATTAGCAATTATAAAAACTGATTTAGAACATCTTTCTAGGTCCTATAAATATTTTATTATATTTACAATCACTACCTAATGCATAACAATTATAACTTTTTGCTCTTTGATTCCTAATGAACATAAGATGTATCATTGTATTTTACCTAATGAATATCACAGACATTCAATCATGAGTCTTATATTTTTGTTTGTATTACAGAAAATTTGTTGTGGGGTATAATCAGATAGTTAGATAACGATGTAATTCAGCAAATTCTATTGCACTGAAAAACATTATGAGGCCACAGGTTGTTGATCTGTGGCCCAACAACAAAACATTATGAGGCCACAGGTTGTTGATCTGTGGCCCAACAACAAAACATAATGAGATCACAGGTTGTTGATCTGTGGCCCAACAACAAAACATTATGAGATCACAGGTTGTTGATCTGTGGCCTAACAACAAAACATTATGAGATCACAGGCTGTTGATCTGTGGCCCAACAACAAAACATTATGAGGCCACAGGTTGTTGATCTGTGGCCTAACAACAAAACATGAGATCACAGGTTGTTGATCTGTGGCCTAACAACAAAACATTATGAGATCACAGGTTGTTGATCTGTGGCCTAACAACAAAACATTATGAGATCACAGGTTGTTGATCTGTGGCCCAGCAACAAAACAAATTTATCTCTAGATCTGTGGCCAGAGTTTCCCCAGTGGGCTAGCCAGTTATCTGCTGCTCATTCGTGAGTGCAGTCAGTGATCTGATAGTTGGAAACACTCAGAAGGCATTAGCACTTTTACCCAAGAATACATATTTTTAACAATCCATAGAAGAAGAGAACAGCAGGAATTTTCTGGCTAATCTGAAGAGGTTATAATTACAGTCACTAAAGTCATATTTAACACCCCCACAATTGTTGATTCTGAGATAGCTGAGTACATTCTGAAACTTCACTGTAATAACTCCGGCAACAAATTATTAAGAAAAGACATAAAACAGAACAAAAAGTATATTCGCAAGCTTCACACTATAACAAACACAAACAAAACGTGAGCGCTGTGGCTATGGAGCCTTCATCAGCACATACAAATAAAACAATACCACACAAATACACAAAATCACTTAAAGTCAAAGGTTACTCAGCTTTAAAGTTATCATTAGGGCACTTATAATTGCCACACAAAAAATTACAATGTGTATCCTGTTATTCTGGCAGGTAAGGATAATTAAGCGTAAAAACACCTTTAGGCATCACCCCGAATAACAGATGATAACCTGTTGATTGAATACCTGAAAAATATTGCCTGCTTTGTTCTTGTCATTGACAAAAACCACATGAAATGCAACAGAAAACGATCATACCAGACAATGACCTTAACCCCATCCAATTGCAGGTAGTCCATGTTATCATATCTAGTCTTTCTAAACACTACACAATCACAAAGTACCAGAATCTTCAGTACTGCACAATTTGAGGTTTTTGAGGGAGTTATTACGCATGTCAAAATAATTACTTTGATTTCTGAGGTCAGAATGAAAGGGGTTAACGTTGGTTATTCTCTTAACCACCTTCTATCTTCTTCTCTTAACGTCCTCTTTTACTTTGGGTGTCGAGGGAAATATAAGGTCTTGCTTCGTGCTTTTCTGGTTGCTTCGACCATAGACACATCCTGGTGCTGTAGAGTTTCTCTGATGTTATCCTTCCATATGGTTCTTGGTCTACCTCTTGCTCTGCATTCCTCTTCTCTTTTGGTATATGCCTTGAATGGTATAGCATCAGAAGGCATTCTCTCCAAGTGGGCAAACCATCTTCTATACAAAGACAAAAAGTTAAAAATCTATTTCATCTACTTCATATCACACACAATCCTTGCTCTGATCAGGCACACAGATTGACTGACATGGTTAATAATTGCCTGTTTATTTCTTGTCAAAGACAGCAGCCATGGCAAGACTAATCAGGGCACCAACTCGCTTTACTCATGAGGACTGGACCCGCTCCAATCTCCAGAAATATGCCAGTGCTGATGTGGAAAGACAGCAGGCGGAGCGTTTGATTGCCGAGTCCAACCGGCTGAAAGAAGAGACTGCCAGACGTACTGAAAGAACACAGGCTGATGTTAGCAAGAAGTTAGGTATTGAAACCTTGATGTATTGTTGGCTATAAACGCTCTGTGGTTATTCTTTTTTTCTATATTCTTCTATCAATGAGAACGTATCAGACTTAGTTATTTTCTTCTTCTCACTTTCTTTCCTCACTGGAAAGATTCTCAAACCTTAAATCTCCCCCATGTGATGATGTTGTTCATCACACAGGGCTCACAGTCTGCTTTTATCCATTCCACTTTATCCTGGGCAATCCTTGCGAGATCATGGATGAAATTCAGGCCAGCACCTTTGACCTCTCTCATTAACGCTGCTTTTAGGGTTTTTCATTGACATCCTCCTTCCATTTGTTTCCCATCTCAGTGCCTGTTTGGTCATTCTCTGCTCACTTCTTCTCAGGATATGCCATCTTCTTTGTCTTACCACAACCCACTTTAGACAGCAAGCTGTCTCAGCTGTTGCTGTCTCATGAGGCTCCCTGCAGTTCTTTCTTGCACTGTTCAGCTGTATCTATCATTCTCTTCTACTAGTGTTTTCCTCAAACTTCTCGCTCTGGAATCCTGGGAGAAAAAGGGTGGGGGGGGGGGGGGGGGTGTTTGGAAACCAGCTGATAAATTCTGCAGTTTATTAGTAATTGTTTTAGTCATTCTTAACCCTTTTTTCACATGAATGCTAAAATATAAAAAAAATATACACCTTAAATATATAAAGATATAACAATTTAAAAAAAAAAAAAAAAAAAAAAAAATGAAACTCGAAGGAATGCCTGGAAAAAAAATTCTTGAAGCACACAACCATATTTCACGGGTTATTAAGAAATATTTTAAACAATTTACTCACTGAGGGGGTTGGTGATATTTTAAAGCAACAGATTCTAATCCCAGCGTGGTGACTATAGATTTGAGTTGTTATGTTATTTTGTAGTTTGCCTTCACCAATTGTAAACTCTAGTGGAAAATCCTCATTGTCATCCAGGACTTCAGTTGTGAGTCCACATTCACTTTACAAATCATGCATATTTGTGTGCAGGCTGCTGGTTTCTTGCACCCTTAGGCAGATGTCCTCTCTACACTGACCAGGAACTGTTTCTAGAATGACTGTGGACATGTGTAGATATGTCTTGACCAATGTGAGCCCTTGTTCTTATGTACCACCATGTGTGATTCAGCAACTATGTATCCCTGTGCTGTCTAATGTCTAGTTGAGTTGATTTGTTTCAAGAAGTGACACCACAGCATTCTGGGTATTAAGCCAGATCCCCACGTCTAATGTCTAGTTGATTTGATTTGATTCAAGAAGCAATATCACAGCCCTCTGGGTATTTGGTCACACCCCGTTCGTCATTCCTCATGGCATTACTCTTACTAGACTGTGATGATCCATTTGCTCCTCCGAATTGTACACTTGCTCTCATAAGGCCATAACCATGTCTGCCTTATCATACATCAGTATTCCACTGTTGCACAGAGCCAGCCAATCTGTTCACTTGTTTGATTTCCCCAGCACACCAGCATACCCCAGATAAAATGTCTAATGTGTCTTATTTTATCTCTTCACTTCCTCTACTTCTATGCGTGCCAGTCAGTATCTGCTTATGTATTTCTCATACAACTTTCTTACAGAGCAACGCTTGAATGATATCCGGTACTGGAAGAAGGAGCTTGATGACAAACTCGATGGGCTGGTCAAGGAAACTGACAATCTAGATACATTCAAACATCGAGTGGAGAAAGCTTTACAAGCCACAGAGGAGCCCTTGCACATTGCCAGGATGTGTTTGGCCAACAGGTTGGTTTCATATCTGCTTTTGACATGTTTCTCTTTCTCTCCTTTCCTACCTTCACCTTCTAATGAAAGCGTCTCTCACACTCAGACCAAACACTTTCTTCTTCTGCTTATAATCCCCCAATGGAGCATAAGGACTCTACCAACTTACAGCAAGTTGTTCTATCCCTTGCTTTTGCATGCAGCTCACCCTTTGTTCTCCCCAACTTTTTTTTTTCACCTCTGACTTTTGTAATTCCCATGTTTTTTTTTCCCCAAACAGTCTTTCAACAACTTGGGAGCTGCCATGGTCTATCAGCTAGATGCTCGGCTGCTGATCAGAAGGTCGTGGTTTCAGTTCCTGACGAGGGCCGTATTTATTTTCAAAAATGACCTTGGCTCCCAGGTCGACCCAGCCTTGAATGGGTACCAGGTACAGTCCTGGAAAGTAAAGGCAGCCGTTGTGGTGCTGACCATATCACCCATCAAGTGCCGTTTGGTTTATAAAATATATGTCTAGCCCTATGTAGCCAAAACACCTGACAGGTAGGGAAAAGGGTCCTTTACTTACTTTACTTTTCAGCAACTCTTCGAAGTAATTTGTTATATCACACAGCTTTATGCAGATGTCTGAGGTCAACAGTGAAAGTTCAGGAGCGCAGCAATGAAAAAGAAATCAGATTGTCAGAAAACAAGCAAGATGCCAATGAGATTGTCACTGGTGCTATGTAGTTTGTGCTTTATGTGACACTTTTGCATAAAAATAGGCACATATTCTAAGGCAACGTTGTGTCACTATTTCAAAGCACTTGGTGAAGAACTGCTGGCCTACACCTTCATGCAGATTTCTGAGGTCAATAGTCAAAAGTTGGCCTACCAATGAAAACCTGTGCTGGGAACGCGGCAACGAAAAAAAGGATCATCGGAAAACAAAACCAAGATGCTATTGTGATCGTTGCTGGTACTATGTAGTTCGTGCTTAGTGCAACATTCTTATATAAAAACATGTGCATATTCGAATGCAGCATTGTTTCAAAATTTGACGAAAATCAGTGAAGAACTTTCGGAGATTAGCTTTCACTAACAAATGAACATTTACATTTTTATTTATGTAGATATTTCTTCAGATGTGTTAGAATGGTATCTTCAAAGTATTCATTAATCATATTTCATCATAGGCTAAGTGGTAAAAATAATAAGTGTCATCAAGATATTAATCATTCATATTGCATCAGATATAGCAAAAGTAAAAGTAAAGATCCCTTTTCACGCCTTTAAGCGCATCGGGCATATGGGAAAAGCACCCATATTTTTACAGACCAATCGGCACTCGGTGGGTAATGTGGTCAGCATTACGCCGGCCGGCATCAGATATGGTATATGAATAATACTCATCATTTGTGTTTCAGGGAGAAACGGGTAGGCATAGACCTGGTCCATGATGATGTCCAGAAGGAGCTTCTGAAGGAGGTGCAGACCACTGAGGGAGTTCAGACTCTGCTGAGGAGGACTTTGGAGCATGCAACAGAGCAGCTGAGGTAAGAGTGAGCAAAAACTACTTACTTAATTGATCCTCTTTTATCTTGGAGTGTAGTTTACCAGAGAGATTGCCAGACTTCTCTGTCAACAGTTGTCTTCTTCTTCTTCTTCACGTTTACCGGCTGTAAACTCTGGTGGAAAGTTCTGGTTGTTCATCCACTTCTGGACTCTAGACCTGTTCTAGAAACTGAGTGTTGTGTGCACATCTGTTTCACAGGTCTGACTTATTTGCAAGCAGACTGGATTGTTGGTTTCTTGACTCACAGGCAGATGCACTTCGACTTCAAAGGAAGCTCCCAATTAGTTGACTTCTATGACATGCTTGTTGGGCAGGCAGAGGATCTATTTTTGTTTTTCCCTATAATGGGGCTCCAGAACCCACACAAGAAGAGAAGCGTCTTGCTTTTGACTTTGCTCCATTTCAATCCTCTGTCAGTCAAGAACTGTTGGATGTTGTCTTCCCAGCAAACCCTAGGTTGTCCTGGACGTCTGGTTCCCTGAGAAAAGAAAAACAGAACACTTAAAACTAACAGGGGAAACATGATCAGCCTAGGTGTGTCCATGCTGTGCTGAATCATGACTTGTTACATCCTAATATGCTTCTTTATGGATGTAAAGTTTTAGTACCATCATGTATAGATGGTTGGTGCATTTAGCTTGCAGAGGGACAGAGAGCTCTACAGCACAATTCATGTGGAGTTCGTTGGTCTGGAAAAAAGTTCCTACACAACATAACTCTGAAAACCTTTTCCAGGTCTTATGTGGGTTCACGTGATCAACATGGAATGACATTAGCCATTGCTACCTATCAAGCAAAAGATCCTAAACTGTTCCTCCCCATGATGCTTTATGGCAGAAGAGGAAATTTGTAATGATGATGATGGTTTAACTATAAACCGTGCTGCATTTATAGCATTTGCTTAACTAGACACAGTGCTACATTTCAGTATCTTGTTAAACTATAACCACTTTACTTTACTTACTACTGTGTTTAGAGTACTAGTTAATTTATCCTAATAATGCTCTCTTACTGTTCCCTGGCAGGAAAAACCGTAAGGCTAAGTACCATATGGAGAAAGATATCAAGGATAAATTTGGAGCACAGAACATTGATGAGTATTGTGAGAACCTCCGTAACAACTCTCAGCTTATCCACTTCAACGATAATGTTGCCACGATTGACCCTCAGTAAGTGCTGGAGGTTTTGATGTGAGAATTTGCTTTCTTTATATTGTTTGACAGGAAACATGGCTGCCTTGGTATATTTTCATTCATAGCTGCAGTTATAAGATATTTACTGATCATAGCATTTATAGCACTTTCACACCCCCCACTGCTTGTACAACATTTTTTTTTAAATGCCTACTTCATTTACAGCATGTTTTTACTGCCCACCTCCTTTATAGCATTTTTACTGCTCACTTTATTTATAGCATTTTTATGGCCCACTTCATTTATATAATTTTTTTTTAACTCCCCACTTCATTTATAACATTTTCTACTGTCCACTTCATTTATAGCATTTTCTTACTGCCCACTTCATTTAAAGCATTTTCTACTGCCTACTTCATTTATAGCATTTTCTACTGCCCACTTCATTTATAGCATTTTCTTACTGCCCACTTCATTTATAACATTTTTACTGCTCACTTTATTTATAGCATTTTTATGGCCCACTTTATTTATATAAATTTTTTACTGCTCACTTCATTTATAGCATTTTCTACTGCCTACTTCATTTATAGCATTTTCTTACTGCCCACTTAATTTATAGCATTTTCTACTGCCCACTTTATTTTTAGCATTTTCTACTGCCCACTTCATTTATAGCATTTTTACTGCTCACTTCATTTATAGCATTTTCTACTGCCCACTTCATTTATATAATTTGTTTAACTCCCCACTTCATTTATAGCATTTTCTACTGCCCACTTCATTTATAGCATTTTCTACTGCCCACTTCATTTATAGCATTTTCTACTGCCCACTTCATTTATAGCATTTTCTACTGCCCACTTCATTTATAGCATTTTCTTACTGCCCACTTCGTTTTTAGCATTTTTACTGCCCACTTCATTTATATAATTTTTTTTTAAACTGCTCACTTCATTTATAGCATTTTTTAACTGTCTATTTCATTTATATAACTTTTTACTTACTACTTAATTTTTACTCCAATGTCAATAGCATTTTTTTTTACTGCACATTTTATTTACATTACTTTTTCCTACCAACTTCATTTATAGTAATTTTTTACTATTAACTTCAATTATAGCATTTTTCTTTACTACCAACTTTATTAAAAACGTTTTTCACTACCAACTTCATTTACAGAAATTGTATAATGCCAACTGCATTATAGCATTTTCATACTCGCCACTGCATGTATAGTGTGTGTATATATATATATATATATACATTTATAGTACATGTTGACTTGTAGCTGCATTAATAACAGATTCACTCTCCCATGCATTAATAGTACTAATTTACTTCCCACTGCCTTTAAGAGCAGTTTAACCCCCCACCTCCCCCACCCCTCCATTGCATTTATAGTATATTTCCTGTGACTTCCCTCTGCATTTAAAGTATATTTCCTGCGACTTCCCTCTGCATTTATAGTATATTTCTTGCAACTTGTGCATGTTTGTGACTTGCAGACTTTTTCTTCTGCCAGCTCTCACAAAGTGCTGTGTAAATGTGTCCATCATGGGTTGCATTTTTCAACTATGTTTTCTATAGTAAGGAGAAGACAAAGAAGTACTCTGTAGGGTACTGGAAGATGAGACCAATCTGTATATCAGAGCTGGCATTTGCAGATGATGTGGCCCTGATTGCTAAATCAGAGGCACACCTTCAGTTCAACTTACTTGTCTGGAAGGAAGAGCTTGAAAAGAGAGGGATGACCATCAGTATCTCCAAAACTAAAACCATGGTGATCTCAAGAGAGAAGAAGAAATACCAAATCATGATGGGACAGTATGCACTGGAGCAGGTTAACCAGTTGTCAAGATCTTGATACCCAGTCCTTACAAACCCGAGTGGATCAGTCACAGTTACGATGGTTTGGACATGTATGCAGAATGGGGGAAAATCAGCCACCATGACAAGCATGGGAGGCTAAGAACCAGGGAACCAGACCTCCAGGGTGCGCTGGGAAGACAACATCCGACAGTCCCTAACTGACAGAGGACTGGAATGGAACAAAGCCAGAAAGAAAACTGCTGATAGAGACGTCTGGCGATCTCTCTGGCAAACCTCTACACCCCAAGGTAGAAGATTAGCGACTAAGTAAGTAAGTAAGTTTTCTATAGTATTAGGGAGCACATCCCCACACGAGCCTTCGTTGGCAGCCTCATGTGACATGCATATTAGGATACAGTCAGAACTATTAACTACTTTAAATACTTCATTTTGCTAACTCAGGTTTAAAAAAAAAAAATAAAGATTAGTGAAATATTTGTTTTTGATTTCTTGTGAAATGTCCTGAGGTTTAGCTTAGTTAATAATTACCACAACAGCACTAGGGACATTCCCATAAGTGCTCCATCCCCATCTTTAGCAGGGAGTTCTAGTGCTGACTGTACCAGTAGCAGTTTGATTTTATGTCAGTCTTGTCTTTTTTTGTGTGAATGTAGAGTGTCAACCTAATCCCCTAGCCTCTTCCCACTGAACCATTCTCTTCATAATATAATGACCTGTTTGTGCTTCAGCATTGATTACTTGCTCCAAAAGGGACTTTAACACATCTAGCCTGCTGTACAACATTTCACAGTGCAGAAACAGCCAATCAGTCTATCTGGTTGTTTTTCTAACACACTGGCATTCACTGCAGACCTCTGAAGCAAAGTATGTCACTCTTCATAGAGCATGCCTTACTCAATCTTTTTTTGATGAGCTTTGTGAGTCTATTACAATCACAGTATATGTGTGCAGTTAGTTCTCAAGCCAGCTGAAAGCTGCTGTGACTGCCTCCACCTCCATTCTCAAACTAGATATTGTGGGATCGTATCCTATGTTTTGTTGCACTAAGCAATACACATTCACTTTTGCAATGAACTTCCCTGGGTTTTTCCTGCCTCTCAGTAAAGAGCCGTCTGTATAGATGGGCAGTGATTGTCCTAAAGTTTCTTATGAGTTATGCATTTGTGTTACTGCTCATTCTTTTCTCCCAAACATACCTTTTCATTCCATTAAAGCTTTCCACTGACTACTTTTATAAAGACTAACAATTCTGTTTTCCAGCTCTGTGACCCTGGAGCAGTGGCAGGACTTCTCCAATGACAACATCAACTATGGAGAGAGGGAGCGGGTGAACTCTGTGGCTCTGAGGTCAAGCATCGATGGTCTCCTCCAACAGACAGGAAATGACATGCGCAAGCAGGTGGACGACACTAATGTGGCCTTGGCTCATCGGATCTGGGAGTGTAAGGATGCCAAGGGAAAACTGGAGGACAATCTCAACAGGGTAATCATTGTGTTCATCCATAGCTTCTCCTTTTTTTTCCCCCAGTAGTTTTCCTTCTATAAAAAAAAAGCAAAGTAAAGGACCCTTTTCCATGCCCTCAAGCGTATTAGGTATATGCTAGATCTATCTTTTATAGACCGAACGGCACTTGGTGAGTTATGTGGTCAGTATCACGCTGGTTGCCCAGGACTGTACCTGGTACCCACTCAAATCTAGGTCAAGATGGGAGCCAAGGTCATTTTTAAAAAGACCACCTTTACTTCTCACCTGGTGCCCACTCAAGGTTGGGTCGACCTGGGAGCTAAGGTCATTTTTTAAAAAAAAGTCCGGCCCCTGTCAGAAACCAAACCCATGACCTTCAGGTGAGTGTCTAGCCAATAGACCACAGTGGCTGCCAGTTTTCCTCCTATAGTTATAATCTATACCATCACTCAGTATGAAGCCAGTCACACCATGACTCTGCTGGATTCTTCTTGAAACATAGTTTTCTCAACTCCTTTCGCCACATTGATTCTTCTTCTTCTTCGGCATTCCGATCTCTTGAGGTTCATTGTAGCAGATATCACCTGCCTCCATTTATCTCTCTGGTTGGCCTCATTCCAGTTGGTGACACCAAGTGTTTACATGTCTGGACATTATCTCTCCATATTCTTCTTGGTCTGCCTCATGGTCTACGACCATTGCCATATTCAATTACACTGAATCACTCTCTCCATTTGTTATTTCAACTCCTCCTTTCTCCCAGTATTATTATTTTTTTAACTCAAAATGACCCAAGTATTTACAGTAAATATGTTATGGGAGACAGTTAAATAATATCTTCTGCTGCTGAAAAAGTTAAAGACTGTGTATCTTATATTAACAATTCCAAAGAGTTAACCATTTCATCCCAAAAAGGTGAAGAAAAAAAAAACACTTCTGGCTGAGTCAAAATCCCCCCAAAAGTCACTTTTCTGACTCTATATAGTTAACAAATACTTTATAATAATAATAATAATAGTTTATAAAGTCAGAGTTGGTTTATTATGGGTTAATGCAACAGAAGAGTTAGAAGTGGAACAAAATGACATGTGTGTAGCAGTCATCACAGGCTGTAAACTCTGGCGGAAAGTTCTGGTTGTTCGACCACTTTTGGACTGCAGTCCTCTTCCAGAACCTGAGTGTTGTGTGTGCATATGTTTGACAGATCTGACTAATTTGTATGCAGACTGTTGGTTCCTGCCTCTCAGGCAGATGCACTCCGACTCCGAAGGAAGCTCCCAATTAGTCGACTCTCACAACATGCTTTTTCGTAGGCAGTGGGTCTATTCTTGTTTTTCCTATAATAGATCCTCGGAACCCACATGGGGGGAAAAACATGCTAGTGACTGTATTCTATTGCTTCTCCTCCCTCTCCACCATGTACATAGAAGTAATTTCTCCGAACTGTCTGCTCCACAGGTCATCGCTCAGATCAAAGAACAAGAAGAAAACATTGCCACTCTGGAGATGTCCATCCAGGCTAAAGAGGCTGCAATGAAGGTGGCCCAGACTCGACTTGAGGTGCGGCAACACAGGCCAAACTTGGAGCTGTGCAGGGACCCTGTGCAGTACAAACTCATCGAGGAAGTCCAAGAAATAGCCAACTCGGTTGCTCAGCTACAAGCCCGCCTGCGGGATGCCAACAGCTCTCTGAAGGGCCTGGTTCGCAACCAGCTGGAGCTGGAGGAAGAAATAGCCATCAAAGCCAACACCTTGTTCATTGATGAGGTGGAGTGCATGGGCATGAGAAAGAGTATTCATATTCAAAAGTTTTAACAATCTGGCAACTAGAAATGAAATGTTGACAATAGTTACCGTATGCTAAAACTGTGAATACTAGAGATGCAGTCATTGTTTTAATTCTGTACAATTATTAAACATTATTAGTTAGGGTAATGTCTGACTTTCCTCCTCCTCTTGAATGCTGCCTGAAGTGTTAAACACCACAGTGACACAAAAAGCCACATTTCAGATACTAATGAAACAAAACCCAGATACCCTGTTTAGTCTCATGAAGTGATTATATGACTCACCTAGTACAACTCTGGTGTTCCCTGTTGGCTTGGGTGGGCAAGAATTGGTTGTAATAATATAAGAGATTGGTAAATCTATTATAAAGAATCATCATCATCACCCCGTAGCACTGCTCGTCATTGGGTCACCAGTTTCTGTTGACTGTCTCATCAGCTCTCTCCACCTTTGGCAGTCAGTTGCGATGGACTTCATGGTTGCATGCCTGAGGCCTGTCCAGTCAGTCAGGTTCTGTAACGAGGTCTTTCTTGGTCTGCCTCTTCTCCTCTTTCCCATTACTGAGCCCTGCAGTATTGTTCTTGAGAGTTTGTTAGATCTTATTACATGTCCATACCATTGCATTTGTTCGCCTTTTCACTGTAGTTAAAAGAGGTTCATAGTTGCCAAAGTGCTGTATAATTATATGGCAAACCTCTTTGTTTGTAATGTGGTCTCTGTATAATATGCCAAGAATTTTTCTGAAACATTGCATTTCTGATGCTTGCATCTTCCTTTCAAGTTCAGCTGTTAAAGTTTGCGTTTCACAGCCATATGTAAATTTACAAATAGCTAGTGCTCTGAGAAATCGAATCTTAGTTTTGCATGAAATGTTTTTGGATCTCCATAATGTTTGCTGCTTGGCAAGGACTGATGTTGTCTGGGCAATCCTAGACATTGATTTCTGGTCTTGACCGCAGGTCACCTAAAATTGATACTAAATATTTTAAATGAGTCACTTGTTCTAATTTGTGGCCTTTAACGTAGATTGGTAAAATTCTGCCAGCTGGATTATTAGTCATTACTCTGAAGAATTATATTATTATATAATTATACAGAATACATATGAAATTTTTGATTTGTTACCAATAAAAATAGTTCATAGGGTATAATTACGAGGCATTTAAATGTATAAGGAATGATTAATAAAACAGCACACTTATGACGTTTGGAAGTCAGTTTAAAAAAAATGTGGAGAGATTTAAAACAAACTGATCTGATCTGCCAGGCCGACCTGGCCTAACTGGCCTACAGGAGGTATTATGGGAAATATGGATGATTGTTTTGATGCTGACCAAATTATTCATTCAATGCTGATTGGCCAATAAAATTATCAGGCTATCATTATATACCCTGGTTGAAGAAAGCAAAAAGTTTGTCTTTTTAAAAAAAACTTCTGTATATAATTTGGCGTCATGAAGGTTAACTTGCTAGCATGTTTGTCTATCAGCTGAGTAGTCAGTGGTTTTAATTCTATTTGAGGCAGGAAAGTTTTTTTTAAAACCTGGGCTTTAAGGTTGACTAAGCCTAAAATTGGTAGCAGGAAAGTTCCTGGGGAAATAAAGGTGGCCAACATGATTTTAGACATCCTGAAAGCTACATGAGTGTTTAAAAACCACAGTGACCCATTGAGCCACATTTCATTTACTAATCTAAAACCCAGATACCCTGAAATGATTCTATGGCTCACCTAGTACAACTTTGGTGTTCCCTGTTGTCCTGGGTGGCCAAAGGTTGGTTATAATTATATAAGAGATCTGTACATCTGTTATAAATAATACATATGACATTATTGATTTGTAACTTATATAAATAATTCATAGGGTTGAATATTGATTGTTGAATTAAGAATCGACATCATAGCACTCGGGACACTCCCATAAGCCCTCCGTCCCCATCTTCAACAGCAAATGAAGAGTTCCAATTCTGGTGGCACCAGTAACTGTCTGATTGTATATCCGTATCACCTTTCCTTTGAGTGTTTTGCATCAGCCAGATCCCCTGGCAACTCCTCACAGCGCCATTCTCTTCCGACTGCAATCATCCGTTTGCGCTTCCGCACTGTTCACTTGCTCCCAGAGGGCCCTCATAACACCCATCTAACATACTGATCTGATCTCCCAGGTCAACTGGGTACTAGGAGGTATTATGGGAAATATGGATGACTGTTTTGATGCTGACCAGATTATTCATTCAATGCTGAGTGGCCTATACAATTCTGAGGCTGTCATTATAGACCCAGTCTCAAGTCAGCGAAAAGTTTTTTTTTTTTAAACTTGTTTATATAATTTTGAGTCATAATTGTTTACTTGCTAGCATGTTTGTCTGCCAGCCTAGTAGTCATCATCATCATGTAGCAGGTCCTTTGCAGAACGTTGCTGTTGTCACGGTCTGCCTCAAAGAAACTCAGTCTCTAGCCAGCTCTCCCGCCTCAGGTACTTTCATACTCAAAGCGTCACTTAGATCCCATGCTATTCTGCTGCTGCCCCTCCCTCCTGGTACGATGACTATTGCTATTATTTTTTTTCCAATTCGCTGAGTAGTCAGTGCTTTTAATTCTATTTGAGGCAGGAAATTATTTATTTAAACATGGGCTCCCAGGTTGACTGAGCTTAAAATTGGTAGCAGGAAAATGCTTAAGGAAATAAAGGTGGCTGGCATGATTTTGGACATCCCTCACTGAAATATGAATCCCACATCATGTACCCAGTACACCTGGTGGTGTCACAACACCATGTACCCAGTACACCTGGTGGTGTCACGACACCATGTACCCAGTACACCTGGTGGTGTCACAACACCATGTACCCAGTACACCTGGTGGTGTCACAACACCATGTACCTAGTACACCTGGTGGTGTCACGACACCATGTACCCAGTACACATAGTGGTGTCACTACACCATGTACCCAGTACGCCTGGTGGTGTCACGACACCATGTACCCAGTACACCTGGTGGTGTCACAACACCATGTACCCAGTACACCTGTTGGTGTCTAAACACCATGTACCCAGTACACCTGGTGGTGTCACGACACCATGTATCTAGTACACCTGGTCGTGTCACTATACCATGTACCCAGTACACCTGGTGGTGTCACAACACAATGTACCCAGTACACCTGGTTGTGTCACAACATGTCTCTTTATTTTTTACCCTTTCTTTGTTTGTTACATTTGTCAACACAGGGATTTCCCAAACTAATGTACTGCCTATGTTTGTACTTTGTTGCATGAATTTATGTTGACATAAGCTTTTTACTGTCGCTAACACTTGTCTACTCTGTGTCTTGTTAATGTAGTTTCACAATCCCAACACACCAATATTCAAAGTTTGACAGCTTTATGTTGTTGTCAAAAACATTATGAGCATCATGCCAATTTTTAAAGTATTTTTAAGCAACGGCAAACTACTGAATCTAACATGGCTTAGACTTCTTCTTTTGCATCGTCCTTACAAAAGGGCAACTAGCAAATGGTTTACAACTAGACTGTGATATCTGCATCTTTCAGCCCGACACGTCTGCTTTCAGAGAACCAATAATTAGTTGCCTTTTAGGACATGTATGTCAGGGGTCAGTGGGTCTGTTCTTCTTGATCTCCACAATGGGGTCCTAGAATCCACACCAGAAACATTGCCCAATAACGCTACATAATCAACCAATCAATGCTGGGACCTATTGATTTTAAGCTAACACTTAATGAAATTACATTAACGCAGGGAAATCTCGGTTTAAGGCCTCGTATTGTTATTGTTTTTGTTTCTGTCAGAGGCAAAAACAAAACCCTAACCTGCATCATTTGTAGCAACTGCACTAGCCATGTGGCCCCAAATCCTCCCCCCCCCCCCCCCTGCGCCTACCTTGCAAAAGTGATAAATACAGGCAGAAGTGCCAATGCTGACAGCAGCACCTGGGAAATGCATCAGCTTCAGTACTTTGCCAGATCGTTAATTGCCAACACAATTTTTAAAAAAATAGTTTTATAACATTTGCTATCAAGTACTTGAGTAAAACCATATCTAAGCTAAGATATTACAGTCTTCACTTGCTTTCTTTTGTTTGTGTGGCATTGTTGTGGATGTTATTCTTCTTCTTCTTCACATTCACCAGTTGTAAACTCTGGCGGACAGTTCTGGTTGTTCACTTTTGGACTGCAGCCCTGTTCCAGAACCTGAGTGTTGCATGTGCATCCGTTTTACAGATCTGACTCATTTGTATGCAGACTGCTGGTTCCTTGCCTCTCAGGCAGATGCACTCCGACTTCGAAGGAAGCTTCCAATTAGTCGCTTTTTACGATATGCTTTTGGGTAGTCAGTGGGTCTATTCTTGTCTCTATAATTTGGCCCCGGAATCCACACAGGGAGTGGATGTTACTGAAATTTATGATGTTTGGGTGGATATCTACCAACATCACTGTCCAGACATCCATTTTGTAAACCCCAAAATCGAACGGGGAAAAAAAGCGTAGATATTGCAACCTAGCTATAAACCACAACAAAGCAGCCACCCAGTTAGGGGGCCCAAAAAAAATTATATCACCCAGCGGGAAATCGAACCCCTATCACCCGAGTAAAAACTGAAATGCGTACAACTAACTACGCTACTAAATACTCTAGCATTTAGTAGAAATAAAAGTATATAATAAGAATTTGAAGTTCGGTGTTACACAGTCAAAAGTGGCCAATTGATTAAAAACAAATCCGGGCCGGCAAGGAAACAAATAATGATTCGACCGTTGCTGGAACAACGTCGTTCGTAGTTTGTGAGATTTTGTGACCCAAAACATCGGAAAATTAAATTTTTTTAAAATATAAATTCTTCTGTCTTCTGAACAAATACTCCCAAGCTATGTAAAGCCCTTCACCTGCTTTAACTTGTGTTTATGTCATTGCTTCTGTTTTGTCTACGTGATCTTCACATGATATGACCCTAAATATCTTTTTTTTTTTCCTTCTTCGCGTTCACTGATTGTAAACTCCAATGGACAGTTCTAGACTTTAGTCACTTGTTACAGAACCTAAATTTTGCGTGCACATCTGTTTTACAGATCTAACTTTATGCAGATTGTTGGTTCCTTGCCTCAGGCAGATGCACTCCAACTTCAAAGGAAGCCCCCAGTCAGTTGACTCTTATAACAGGCTAGCGGGGGAGGCAATGGTCTATTCTTGATTTCCCTACAATGGGACCCCAGAACCCACACAGGGAGACCATAAATATAACCTTCAGCTTGAACAGGATTTCTGAGACTTGTGCCAGGGCGATTCTCATCCGAATGGTGGTACTTTTTTTTTTTCGAGGGTTGACATAGTTTATTAGCAAATATTTGATGCCAATTGCTGTATCACATTTATTTAAGTTTCCAGTTTACCAATTTGGTATGAGAATATACTTTACACATCCTTACATTTCTATATCATCAGTGCAGTCGAAGTCTATTAAATATTTCTCGCTATGTGTATATACTTGTTTACTTTTTTCTATCTTTATGAATTTAGTAAAGTAGTGCAACTGTTCTAGTAAAGTCAGAACTGTCATAAATAGAATGTTCACATAATTTGGGTACAGCAAGAGAAGGTAACTAGTGACCAGGAAAGAAAGTTTACATAACTTGGGTAGAGCAAGAGGAGGTAACTAGTGACCGTTTGGCTATTATATTTTTTTATTTTTCACAAAAATCTGCTTAGATATTTTAATAATTGTGTGCATTCAATATCGTAACACTTTTAGAATTTTACTACAGTTACTTCGTTGGTCAATCTGTCAAAGTTTGAAATAGCGGTCTCTGACTTTATTTGTTTATTCTTATTTTTGACAGCACATGTTCATGTGCTTATTTTAATTGTGAAAAGCAATAATTTCTATTTTCAACAATTTGTTGTCCGTTATTTTCTGAGTTTTTTTCCGGGAGTTTTAGCAGTTTCTGATTTAATTAACTGAATTCTTCTTCTTTGCGTTCACCAGCTGTAAACTCCGGCGGAAAGTTTTATAGTTGTTCGTCCACTTCTGGACTGCAGTCCTGTTTCAGAACCTTAGTATTGCGTGTGCATCCGTTTGACAGATCTGACTAATTTTATGCAGACTTAGTTTCTTGCCTCTCAGGCGGATGCACTCCGACTTAAAAGGAAGCTCCCAATAATTTGAACCTTAGACATGCTTTTAAGTAGGCAGTAGGTCTATTCTTGTTTTCCTTTGATACGACACTGGAACCCATACGGGGAATCGGAATTCTCAATGAACGCTAATGATTTGGTGTTTAACATCGAAGTTAACAAATGCCTTCCGCCAGTTACAAAGTGTACGCAAGTGATTTCTTTCAAAGTTCTTTGCATCAGCCAGGGACACTTGGCATTCCGACATCAACTTGGACTACAGCCTCATATCCACTGATTGCGATTGCTCTTCTGCAGCTGTGTGGGTGGCCACCAAGATAATGCAGGCATTTCCCGCTGTGAAGACCCTTTCAAGTGGTATGCTACTTTAAAAGAAGCAGACAAGTCACTCTAGAAGTCCGTCCACGGGAATGTCTTGAATGGGCAGATCCCAAACTGTAATTGCTCATCAAGAATGCAGATAATGAAAAAGTGAAAGCCACCCTCCACTGGGTGCCGCCTAGCAGGAAACCAGAAAGTGTTAGAAAGATGTCAAAAGCCATTTCAGGAGACGATGAAGCGAAATCTTATGTCTACTGCTTCTGACAAGTGGGTGATTATGAACAAACCAAAAAAAAAGAGCTTCCTCATTTTATCGATCGCGACATAAATGGTCCTGAGAATAAACAGTACAAGGTAATGATGACTATCGCAGGACAGCCAACAGCATGCCCAGCCTTTACGAAAACAGACAACTGGCCCAACCAAATCCCCAACAGACGTAAGAAGGGAGGGCTAACCAAAAAAGCTGCCATCCCAAAGAAACAAACCAGTTGTAGGAGTTGTGCCCAAGCAACAAATAAACTAATTCGAACAAGAATGTGAGTCATCTCCCTTGCGAGATGTAACTTTGCGATATTTTGAAGCCCCACCCTGGCTGTTGTCTGGTAGTCTGGTAGTCTTAGTTTCAGCTTCATAGCAAACGGGTCGCCCCATCTTTGCTCCGCTCCTGTGCCAGCGAAAAACACCCAGAATGTTTATCACAGTCCCTTGTGGAAAGATTGACAGACTGTTGTCTCAGCATATCTAGCATACACTCGCATTAACGCATATGGTAGCCATCCGAAGTGCTAACACAAACAGTCCAACATTAGAAATGCAGTTCATCATTGATGATAGCAGAACTTGTCGCCAACAGATTAGCAGTTGCCCGCGCGAACAATTTTAATACGGGTCCCGCCAGCATTGCACGACCGGCATCGCGCCATTTTCTGAATCTACAAGTAACAATTCACACCATGTTGGTCACAGTCGAAAAAACATTCCAAATGCAATCCGCAGCTCACAGGGTCACGCCATGCATTCAACTCAGAAGCTGGGCGAACCCTGGCTGTTGCTAGGATGAGCAATATAGCCTTAGGTTAAACATGGATCCCAACACCTTTCCCGGGCTGATCAACATCTGCATAAAGGCACTTTGTGTCACCGAGTTTTTATCGCTCTAGGTAATGTCCTGGTGGGATAAAATTTACTTACTTCCTTAACATACAGCCATGCCTATTGTCGCGAAGACTTGGATTTGAAAGGTAATTTACGGTCTCACCGGCAATGTGATACCTGGGCGGTATTAGCCCTTGGGTGACCCGCTTCACTGGGACTCTGCCTAAAAGCGGGTAGGAACAAATGTATTTATTTTAACAGAGTTAATTTGCCAGCAAGAGAACGAGTGACCAAAAAAAATCAAGAGAGAGAGAGAGAGAGAGAGAGAGAGAGGGAGAGAGGGTGGGGGGAGACAGACAGACAGACAGACAGACAGACAGACAGACAGACAGACAGACAGACAGACAGACAGACAGACAGACAGACAGACAGACAGACAGACAGACAGACAGACAGACAGACAGACAGACAGACAGACAGACAGACAGACAGACAGACGGACGGAGAGACAGACAGATAGGCAGAGTAGACAGACAGACAGTCAGACAGGCTGGCAGAGTAGACAGACAGACAGACAGACAGACAGACAGACAGACAGACAGACAGACAGGCAGGCTGGCATAGTAGACAGACAGACAGACAGACAGACAGACAGACAGACAGACAGACAGACAGACAGACAGACAGACAGACAGACAGACAGACAGACAGACAGACAGACAGACAGACAGACAGACAGAGTAGATACAGAGTGAGAGAAGAAACAAAGTTTCTGCATACATGTGTGTCAAGTACATAAAATACTTCTGTGTATCATGCGAAAATGTTGAGCGTGTGTTCCAACGCTGTCAACTGTATGCTGACAGCAGAGACGCAATCTGGCCTGTTCCAGCCACAATGAAGACACAACTGTGTGACACACGAGAAGATATGGACTGCGCGATAGCTTTCTCAAAGGCACTGGCCTCGTGATATAAGTTTTCTGACAGAAAGATCTAAGGAGGAGGAGGAGGAGAAGAAGAAGAAGAAGAAGAAGAAGAAGAAGAAGAAGAAGAAGAAGAAGAAGAAGAAGAAGAAGAAGAAGAAGAAGAAGAAGAAGAAGAAGAAGAAGAAGAAGAAGAAGAAGAAGAAGAAGAAGAAGAAGAAGAAGAAGAAGAAGAAGAAGAAGAAGAAGAAGAAGAAGAAGAAGAAGAAGAAGAAGAAGAAGAAGACTATATAATGCAATTTCAAAATATGTAAATGAATTTTCAATTTAGAAACCAGCTTAAACCCGGGGCCCTGAGGGAAAAAATGGTTTGAATGTGCTCTAAAGTAAATAGTGAAGAGTAAAGGAACATTTTCCACGTCTTTATGCTTTTAGGGCATATAGGGCTAGACCTATATTTTACAGAGCAATCTGCACAAGATGACTGATGTGGTCAGCATGACGCCATGTGCTCTAAACAACTAGTAATAAATATGGCCGGAAGAAACCAAGTTTGTCGGTCTAGCCCTTTGTGTGACACCATGTCGGTTACGACCCTTGGGTATTTACTTTTGCTGTGACTTCCTTAAAGCAGGGTATGGGGGGAGGGGGGAGGTCACTTTTTAAAGGTGGCAGATGATAGCAGAAAGACACCTCTCTCAACATGCTCTGTGAGTCTGTTACAATTACGGCATGTGTTTACAGCTGATTCTCAAGTCAGCGGAAGGCAGCAGTGACTGCCTCCACATCAATTTTCATAGTAAACGTTCTGATATCATATGCAAGGCTTTTTTTGCACTAAGCGACCTTCATTCGATTTTGCTACCCCTATGCACATCGTCTGCCTCTCAACACAGAGGCATCTGTTATGAAGACAAAGAAAAGTGCCATAAATTTGCACACGCTGAGGAGAAAAAACAAAACAGTGAATCCCTAGACACTTTATTCCCCAATATCCAGAAACCATAAGTTGTAAACCCTTTGCCTCGGTACTATGGATTTCGCAAACCTTCCACCTTGATTCCATGATAAACACCGCAAATCTGGGAGACCTGTGGCTTTTCTGCCTATTCCGGAGCACGAACTCAGACCACAAGGAGTTTGTCACCCGGTTGCCGCTCGGCTTAGCTAGGGAGCCGGGCTTTTCGAGACGTACGAGGGAAACATATGGATTAAGGACTGTGAGTTCTCTTTAATGTCTACCGTCAAAAAAAGGATGATGATGCTGATCTTTGATAGGCAAGTCACATGTACTAGGTCACGGGTGTATATACTGGAGTAGGGTTTGAAACTGGGAGACTGACCAGCCAAGAAAGAATGATTCAGTCGCATTGATGTAACAGATAATCCGGCTGATGGCATCAATGTATCTGACAGCTGAACGGGCAGCTAAACACAAGCCGCAAGAGAGTTACGTAAAACCTGGGGGATTTCATGATAGCCGATATCCCCGTGGGGGTTCTGAGGCCCCAGTTTAGAAATAGGGCAGTGGGAGAATAGATCTACTGGCACCTAACAAGCATGTCGTAAGAGGCGACTAATTATGGGCGTTTCCTTCAAAGTTTGCGTTTGCCATTAGGGTAAGGTAAAGGACCCTTTCCCACGCCTATAGGCGTATAGGGCTGTGACAATACGCTCGGTGACTTCAGAATGTCCTTCCTTAACCTACTTTTATTCCTCTGTGTTTCGAAGTATACAGAAATAAATGGTTATGGATACATCCTTAATCTAAGTAAGGCGACCAGAACAAACATTTAATTCTCCTGGGATGTTGGCGATTTCAAACACTAAAACTTTTCCCAGACGTTAAGTGTTGATGTACAGAGATAAGACTGACCAAGCGTAGACTTACTGTCTGCAGATTTGCACACCATCTGTTGGTGTCAGATATTTAACTCCTAGCCAGACCTTCAGGAGCAGATAACAAGGGCTAATTGCCATTATCTCCCCCTGAGGTTACCTAACTGGAGTGCCGGTCAGATCGTCAATATTGACACAGGGAACCGAAAGTGTGGGCAGAAGAATTGTTAAAGTCTGATTTTATTGTGATGACAGGTGAAGTAGACTGGAGGTGTGACTTGTCCTATTTGCTCTGGTCAGATGAATTGACCAGGAGATCCTAGCGTGGGAATTCAAACAAGTATTGTACAGCCCTGACTGACAGCGAATATACACCCACAGGGAGGAGCTGTGACATCCTTGAATGAGAATGGTTTTAGGCGTAATGTAGGAGGAGCTTAATAAAAGTTATAAAGGGGTGAACTCTAGGACTTGGAAATAAGACTCTGTCTAGCACATGCCATCTATTGGGCTTAACCTAAGCTTGAGACAGAACTTTTGGCATTGTGGTTTCATTTTCCAGGTAAGAACGAAATTAGTTTCAAAACCTTAATTTCCTGATAGAAATATAACTGTCTTTTTGCTCAAGTGTGTGTCTTCATCACTTTGTAATACTCCTAGGCGGACATTTCTTCATTCTCGTAGGGCACTGTCACATTGCTTTATTTCCTAATTGATAGTGTCATGATGTTTTTTTGTGCACATGTGTTTCAATGTTGTAAAACCTAGATGTTGATGTTACCATTGAAATTTAATGAACTATCATGTTTTTGAAACCACAAGCGTGAAGATAACTTTGGCAATCTTGTCACGTGTGGGTAATGTGAATCTGTATTACATACAGCTAACACACTGAAATGTGTTTAACTCTCGGGAGGCTAATGCGAAGATTGATCCCGGAGAGAAAATCCTTGAGATTTGTTTTTAGATTCGCCCCAGAACTATTGTTAGCATTCTGGGCGCGTCCATTGTTCCAAGCATGGATTCCAGAACTTGGTCTGTCTGACTGAGTGTCATTTTGAGTCTGTACGAGAGATGGCATCTGACGTAGAAGACTTGACTATCATTACAGGACTTGTGTAGAGGAAGGCAGAAGATGTAACGGTTGGAATGTGAGACATAAGCCCTTCCAAATTGGACAGGAGTGAATGTGAACATGAGGGAGAGATGAAATGTTTTATTTAAATAAACATGCTTGATGTTAGTATAATATACATGCCTAGTGTACACCTAGAGCAGATACTACAGATATGCGCTTGTTTCTTTATCACAGTTCCCACATTGGGCAGGGACTAGTAGGCATCCATTCTTTGCCGACAGTCTGAGTGTAACGACCTGCTTGAAAGCAGTGAGGACGACAAACTGGAAAAGAATAGGCAGGGTCTCAAGCCGAAATCTGTCCGACGGTGAATTCTCCTACTAGGAGTTAAGTATATATACAAACTGTCATCAATCACACTCCCTCAACTCTACTAGCCTAAACAAGTTCATTTTAATGTTGATTTATTCAAATAAATCATGTTTGATGTTGTTACAAAATAGTTGAGTAAATTGTGTACTTAGGTTCAAGTGTCTTGGTGCATATTAGTTTACTTCAGCTAACAAACTATTTAAATCACTTGATGGGGGCTTTTAATTAAATGTCAGGAGAAAAGTCGAAGGAGTTAACTGAGTACATGGATTATATCACAGTGGGTTTATCCTGATATCTATCTATCCCTTCTCCTTCTCCTGTGGATACAAGTACAGCAACTTTCATTTCATGGAACGAGCCACTAGCTGTTTTCTTGGCTATCCAGGACTGTCTTATACTGGGCAAAGAAAATTACAAACCAGGTCCTGAAATGGGAAATAAACTGTGTGAGAGAAAGAAGACAACCAAGGGAAACATTAAACAGAACATTATTACACAAAATTTTGAAAAAAAAATGCTAAACCGAACTTTATGTCAGAAGTCGAGAAAGTTGCATGTTGTAGAGTGGGGTGGAGAAGTCGAGAAAGTTGCATGTTGTAGAGTGGGGTGGAGACGTCGAGAAAGTTGCATGTTGTAGAGTGTCGTGGAGAAGTCGAGAAAGTTGCATGTTGTAGAGTGTGGTGGAGAAGTCGAGAAAGTTGCATGTTGTAGAGTGTGGTGGAGAAGTCGAGAATGTTGCATGTTGTAGAGTGTGGTGGAGAAGTCGAGAAAGTTGCATGTTGTAGAGTGTGGTGGAGAAGTCGAGAAAGTTGCATGTTGTAGAGTGTGGTGGAGAAGTCGAGAAAGTTGCATGTTGTAGAGTGTGGTGGAGAAGTCGAGAAAGTTGCATGTTGTAGAGTGGGGTAGAGAAGTCGAGGCAGGAAATTTTTTTCAACATGGGCTCTAAGGTTGACTGGGCCTAAAATTGGTAGCAGGAAAGTTCCTAGGGAAATAAAGGTGGCCGGCATGATTTTGGACCTCTCTCACTGAACACCAATTGACCTAAAAATATGAATCCCACACCATGTACCCAGTGCATCTGGTGGTGTCACAATATGTCTCTTTTATTTAAGTTTTGTACTCTTTTTGTGTTAGTAAGTAGAAGTTACATTTGCCAGCTCCAGTAATTTACCAAACTAATGTACTGCCAATGTTTGTACTTTGTTGCATGATTGTATGTTGACATAAGCTTTTAATTGTCGCTAACACTTGTCTACTCTGTGTCTTGTGAATGTAGTTTCACAATCCCAACACACCAATATTCAAAGTTTGACAGCTTTATGTTGTTGTCAAAAACATTATGAGCATCATGCCAATTTTTAAAGTATTTTTAAGCAACGGCAAACTACTGAATCTAACATGGCTTAGACTTCTTCTTCTGCATCGCCCTTACAAAAAGGAAACTAGCAAATGGTTTACAACTAGACTGTGATATCTGCATCTTTCGGCCCAACACATCTTCTTTCAGAGAACCAATAATTAGTTCCCTTTTATGACATGTATGTTAGGAGTCAGTGGATCTGTTCTTCTTGATCTCCACCGAGGGGCCCTAGGATCCAGACCAGAAACATTGCCTCGTAATGCCAAATAACCAACCAATCAATACTGGGACTACTTGATCTTAAGCTAACCCTCAATGAAATTACATTCGTCATCATCAACATCCCGTAACACTGCGTGTCGTTGGGTCACCAGTTTCTGTTGACTGTCTGATCAGCTCTCTCCACATTTGGTGGTCAGTTGCCATGGACTTCATGATTGCATGCCTGAGGCCTGTCCAGTCCGGAAATTACATTAACACGGGGAAATCCCTTTTTGAATTCTCAGTAATGTTATAGTTTTTGTTTCTGTCAAAAGCAAAAATAAAACCCTAAACTGCCCAGTCCGTTGCAACTGCACTCTCTGGTTACACCCAGGTGCCATTTTCTCCAGGCCATAATAATCTTCTATCTCTACTGATTAAGTTACTTGTTTTATCACTCAGTGTGAAGTCCTAGTGGGGAAAAAGTCAGTCAGTCAATGAGTCAGTTGCTGTTTGTAGTCACAGTGTGCCCTAATGTAACTGGTTTATGCAGCTGAACATGAAATAGATGATAAAAGATGAAGAAGACGTGTCTGAACAAGCACTTCTATGAACAGTTATAATACAGAGAAGATTAGCAGGTCTTGAAAAGAAGTGGACATGAATCACTCAGACACGGAAACTAGAAACAAATGGATTTAGGAAAAAAGGATGGGTGCTTTATTAATATCCTAATTCAAACTAGGGCTGTACTGAATATTCGCTTCGTATTCGCTTCGGGGCCGAATAGTTGACCTAATTACTATTCGGTATTCGGCTGAATAGTTGCGGTCGGGCCGAATACGAATAGTGGTTACCTTACACTCGTTTCTGGACTGGTGGAAAATGAACATATCAAGATTTCCCACCTTGGTTCATAATGATTTAATGCTGACAACATGCAACGATTGTGTTTTGTTTGTTTGTTTGTTTGTTTGTAAGAAGCAGAATAGGACAGGCAAAAACTGCATTTTATAAAATGAAGGACATCTTATGCAATATATCTTTGTCATTGAAGGTTAGAAAAAGAATTCTTGCTTGCTACATACATCCAGTTTTAACATATGGCTGTGAGTCCTGGACAATCGGTAGGCAGGCCAAACAATTTCTTGGGGTTTCAAAGATGTGGTTCTACAGAACAATGTTTAAAATAACTTGGACAGCGAAACAGAATAATTAAAAAAGCATCCAAAAGGTTTTGAAAGAGGCGGGAGCCCGAAGACAAATAATCACAGACATCAGGAGACAGTCATCTTTTTTCGGCCATGTTATAAGATGAGGGAAAATGGAACATGTGGTGACCACTGGAAAGATCTGTGAAAGGAGGGATAGAGGAAGACAATGAGAGAAGATTCTTTACAGTCTTGTTGCATGGCATGGAGGTGTGTCAGCACACGAACTAATTCATGCTGAAGGAGATCACAAATTGTGGCAAAGCATAGTCGCCCATTCTAGTCGGCAAAGCACCTGATGATGATGATTCACTATTCGTATTCGTATTCGGCCGAATAGTTGGTCCAGCTATTTGTATTCGGTCGAATAGTGAAAATCACTATTCGGTACAGCCCTACTTCAAACAGGGGACATCCACAGGTCACGGGACAGTCTAATATTTCAGGGGGTGGTTGATAGGCTGAATGCCGTCGTGGGACCTATGCTGCACTCTCTCGTGGGACCTAGGTGGGTTGGGGTTAGGCCCAGTTCTAGATGTTTTGGGGTCGTTAAAAGCATCAGAAAGCTGGGAAACCCGCTCTTACTACCCTAAAAAATGTTGGACTGTTCTATGATGTCATCTGGGGGTAGGATATTAATAAAGCACCCAAGGATGTCCAAGGCGAACTCTCAAACAAACGATGAGAGAGGCTAATGGTGCTGGGCTGGATTCTATCCAGGATATCCAAAGGGTTGCACAGGATAGAATCTTCTTTTGATGCCATTTGCTGTATAACATTTATTTAGGTTTCCAGTTTATCATTTTAATATGAGAATATACTTTAAACATCTTCACATTTCTATATCATCAGTGCAGTCAAAGTCTTTTAAATAATTCTCGCTATGTGTATATACTTGTTTAGGTAAAGTCACAACTGTCATAAATAGAATGTTCACATAATTTGGGTAGAGCAAGAGAAGGTAACTGGTGACCCGGAAAGAAAGTTAACATAACTTGGGTAGAACAAGAGGTATTACTATTGACCCAGAAAGAAAGTTAACATAACTTGGGTAGAGCAAGAGGAGGTAACTGGTGACCCAGAAAGAAAGTTAAAATAACTTGGGTAGAGGGAGAGGAGGTAACTAGAGACCCGGAAAGAAAGTTTACATAACTTGGGTAGAGCAAGAGGAGGTAACTAGTGACCAAGAAAGAAAATTAACATAACTTGGGTAGAGCAAGAAGAGGTAACTAGTGACCCGGAAAGAAAGTTAACATAACTTGGGTAGAGCAAGAGGAGGTAACTAGTGACCCAGAAAGAAGAAAAAAATTTTTACATAATAACTTGGGAAGAGTGCAAGAGGTGATAACTATTGACACAGAAGGAAGAAAAATAAGTTAACTTAGGTAAAACAATAAGCACTAACTACTGACAAAGAAAGAATTTAAAAAAAAAAATATTTACATAACTTAGGTACAGCAAAAGGTGGTAACTGCTGACCCAAAAGGAAGAAATTTTTTTTTACATAACTTGGGCAGAGCCAGGGGCAGTGACTATTGACTCAGAAAGAAAGAAAAAGTTTACATAACTTAGGTAGACCAAGATAAATTAACTACTCAACCAGACAGAAAGTTCAGATAACTTGGGTAGAATAAGCACATCTGAAGCAATAATGACATACACAGATCAGTCTTTTTGTTATGCTATGTCATGCAGGTGTAAGAGGAAATGAACAAGCAGATAAGCTGGTGAAAAGGGCTGCTGTGAAGGACAGACAAGAAAGTAAACAGGCCGCCACACTGAATAATCTAGGAAAAGTATATTTGCTTGGATTAAATTATATTAATCTGCAACCGTGACCAGACTGCAAAAACAGCAAGTTAAAAAGGGATAAGGCTAAACAAGTGCGCTATGCAGGAAGCCAAAGATGAAAAATAAACTACATAACTGGTGTTATCAGCCGCTAAAGACCGGGGGGGGGGGGGGGGGTTGAGAACTTAAGTGCCAAATGGTTCACTATTGTAATGGGGGATATTTTCACCCAGTTTAGGATGGTTGGGGGGAAGGCTCAAAGCTGACCTAAAACACCGAGATAGTCCAGATACTTGGATTAAACGAGAATCTGGAGATAGGTGACTAACCACTGGTTATTCATGGGGACCATGATGATGCGACCCAAGGTCGCCACGTGAAAAGTAAAGGACCACCACGTGTTGTCACGTGAAACGAACCCGTGGTATAAGTCAGACTTGACTCCGGTCAAGTTTAGTTTGTGTCGCCCTGTTGGAGTGAGAGGACGTACGACTGAAAGTGAGAATGTCAACGTGAGAGTGATTGTGAAGAAAGGAGACCCTGCCGACGAAGTGTGAAGCCGAGATCGACCATGCCAGTGTGTGAGATGCCCAGAACCTCAACGTGAATCCATGGGAGCCAACTTTGGTTAGTGAATGCTTGAAGAAGACTGTTCGTTGAAGGCTGCGTGAGTTTGGGTACGAGAGATGTTCACTAGGACACCGACCGGACATTCTGTTTTGTAAGTGCAAATACGTCAATAAATTCATGTCTCGTAAGCTCACATCGGTGTCGGCTTGTGCTAGTTGTGTAACGTGGAGCGTGTGAGAAGATCATCCACCACACACGCATGAACATTGCCTAGACAACGAGAAGAAACACACACCAATTATTACAACTATGCAGTGAGGATCTGTCAGCTTACTAGAGCAAGTTGTCACAGTGACTGTTCGAGGTAGGAAGTTCATATGAGTACAGTCTGATGTTTGAACAATGAATGAACATCATGGCACACAGGTAGTAACCCATAAGTGCTCTGTTCTTTCTTCTAACTCAAGTTTGAGTCCGAAGAAGCTCAGCACAGCGCACAGGTTCTGTAGCACCAGCGAGACAACCTGTTTTGCCTCTGGTGTTTTCAAGTCATCTTCTGTCAATTTTGCAACATTCAGGTCTGGAAACTCCTCACTGAAACGCTGATAGATTTTATCATCTAGCTGAGTCAGACGAAGACGGGATGCATCCACAGAAGATATCAGATTGTAGTGGACAGTTGCGTGATTCATAGCTATCATAGCCCACTTCATTTTAACATCAGAGGTGCTACCCAACTCATCAGGCCTGGACAGAGCAGCACCAACCCGATGTAGCTCTGAAGCATTCAAGTCTGGCATTGAAAAAGACATTTTTCCACCGTTTTTTTTTAATCCAGCTGTGAATACTAAAAATTCAATCAGTAGATGGGAACCTACTATCGCATGTGTATATCACCAAAGTAAAATATATCACTAAACAAAAAACTCAGTTCTTGTTCTTTCGTTTCTTTTCCATTCGTTTCTCGGCACTGTTCACTCGCCCCCAAAGGGCCCTCACAACATCCAGCTTGTCATACATCCGTTCACCACAAAGTGGTGCAGAACCGACCAGTCAATCTGCATGCTCATTTCTTAAAACACCGGAATAACCTGGAGAAAATATTCAAATGATGCTAACTGCCCATCACTACCCAGGACCTCTGAAGTGATACTTGCCACTCATCATACATGCACGGAGCATGCCTGTTTCCCCCTTTCCCAACATGCTCTGTGAGTCAGTTACAATAACGACATGTGTGTACAGCTGATTCTCAAGTAGCGGAGGGCAGCAGTAATTGCCTCCACCTCCATTATCAAACTAGACGTTGTGATTTCATATGCCAGACTTTGCTGCACCAAGCGACGTTTTAAATAACTCTGTCAACTAGTCAGCCATTTATTTATGAATAAACTTGGCCACAAAAAGCGATGATTAAATCAGATAACATGAACAAGATTAGGAAAATCGAAACGGTCAGCGTCCCGTCGGAATGGGCAGATGGCATTCAGAAGTCGCAGTTAAACACCCTCACCTGGATCTACACAACTTGGCATGCCGGGTTAAAGGTCATGAACGATTGGATCAGCTGGCATGAACTACTCTACTGCATGACACAATGTTTATCGAACTAGCGAATATCATCAACGATAAATAGACCAGACTGGTGGATAGTAACCAATCTCTGACGCTGATATGATTAAACGACCGATAGTGGTGCCGAAAGCCGACCGTCCAAAAAGAAATGGCAAACTACTGGACTTAAATATGCTTAGAAACACTACAACAGCCAGAAAATGCTGAAATGGTTCTGCAAAGTCCTGAAA